>ML779386.1:235672-353837 GCA_009831015.1 Picea engelmannii
ATGGAAGTCTGAAAATTCGAAACAAACAGTGCAAGTGATGGAATGAAAGATAAATGACAGAATTGCGCCGATTTGAAACAGATGGGAACAACATGCAGTAACTAACTATGGCTCCACAGGTGAACATGCATCTTCAACTTCAGATCCGAGTGAGGAGACATTTGTTGTCCTAGGTTTGCTGTAGACCATCAGATGACGTTTTTTTATCAGGAAAATAAGTTGAAACACATCCTGCATGGGAAAACGAAGAAAATTACAAAACCAATAACTGTAACAGAGATGCGCAAGTGATAATGAAAAATGTAATAGATCAAAATACAAAATCAAACTGGGAGATGCCCGGGTGAAAAATAAAAATGGAATAGACTATGCAGTGGTTTTTTACCTCCCATTGAACAAGCAGCTGTAGGAGATGTTAGTGTGACGCAGTTCGTGAGTGCCCCGCCTCGGCTCCTCTGTCAAGGGCAGACCCTTGCTCGTCCCAAGAACTTGTCCCTCTGGAGGCCGGCATCAGCTCGGGATCGATTCTGATACTTGTACCATATGTAAAAGTAGGAAGCTGCAATACATATAGTATATAGAACAAATAAACACAGAGAGATATATGCTTTAGCCGAGTTAAAAACACAATCCATGAGCTCCCTACGATCCATATATTTAGAACATTGGAAAAGCACACCAAAGATTAAACCAGAACGATCCATGGTTTCAGTCTAATGCAATAAGATATCTAGGCTGAAATGATCTAGATATGGATCACGGGTTTTATTTATAAAGAATCGTGGCATCTTTGATCTATAAAAATCTATTTATAATAATTTATTCTGCCTGAACTACCTCTTACGTGATATTCATTAACTATTATTTCCTATGGCAGCTCACTCCTCCCCCACTGCCCCAATGTTTACAGGCTTTATATTTTAAAAATAAAATAAATCATTAAAAAATAATTTGTTTGTTGAAAATTTTGTAACCTAATTTACATTTATACTAAATTTGTTTGTTGAAAATGTCAAATTTCATATTACTATTTAATTTTCCAGTCTTGCAAAACACTAAAATATAAATATTTAATAATATAAATATATTTTTCAAATACGAAATTGTCAAATTTCATATTACTATTTAATTTTAGAGTTTTGAAAAACAAACATTTAATAATATAAATATATTTTTCAAATATGGATTCTCATATATTAGACTTTACCAGTCAAATTACTAGGTGGAGGGGGTTCCTTATCCCACAAATAAGGGGATCGCATACACCAATTTGATGTGTTGGCTTCGCCCTGAACCTTAAAAATAGATTATTATTATTATTATTTATGAATTCAAACTATAAATTGTTTTATGTGAAGACTCAACTCTACCATACCATAGTCAAAATTCTAAAATCTTATTAAAAGATTTTATGTTGAATTCATGATTTTTACTAAGACTTGTCGTGTCAAGCTAAAATTGGACAATTCTTATTCCACTTCACTCATTTCGAGAGTGGGTCATACTTTGTTATATCCAAGTCAAATTTATTTATTTATAATGAAAAGTCATATTAATTTAATAATTTCATTATAATTTATATATAATTGAATAAGTTAATATGTAAAATGTCACAATCTCATAAGACAAATGATCACATCTTGTGATCATTTTAGGTTACTAGACAAATCGTCCCTAACACCCGGCTAAGTCTTTTTTATTGTGAACTGGATCGGTTTACAACTTCAGCGGAGTCACGTGATTCACCTCACCTCACCAAGACACTCAAGAATAGATTTTTCACACCAAGACTCTTTGTCCCAACCGTCTCTGCAACCACCTGTGGTGCACCTCAGACATGCCGACAACCGCACACTTGTTGTCCCTTCGTTTCCACAGACTTTCAAGAAGATAATATCAGTTCTTCCTCATGCATGCCTCCACCGACCTGTGTTTCCAGAATTCCCCAAAACCTCCCAAAGTGTCCAACTCTTGGCTACTTGTCTTTCATCTTGGAAACTCTGCCTCAGTTCATTGCCTTAAATTTTCCTCAAACTTGTTTTCCAAATATCTTTCCAAAATGCTTTATGCTCTCGTTTGGTTGTGCACCCTTGCTTTTATATGGACTCCAAAAATCACTTGAGAGAAATGTCATGTCCCTTGGGTGTGTTGTTCCCCTTCACGAACCCACACTCAATCAACTTGTCATGCCTCTTTTGTGGAACTAGTGCACCCATCCAAGCCCATGTTTCCATCAATCGTTCATCTCTTGGACTAACATGCCCCATCCTTGAACGTGTGCCCATTGCCTTGTGCAATCTTAGTGTTAATCTTCATGACTTCTCGTGGGTTTGTCGATGGGGTCGTCTAACCTATCTAGTGCGCGGATGTTGTCGAGGGAAGATGGGTCTACTCCATGGGCATGCTCCCATGTAGCCTCTACCTTTCCCAAATGCAGCCCAAATCTCCATCAATCATTCTAAGACAAGTAAGTTGTGTGCCCCCTTGGTGTCATATGTCACGATATGCACCAAAGGTGCTCCTTCTCACACCCAAATGTCTTTGTTTTCCCAACCAATTAGTCCTTCGTTGTGATATCCATTTGTTTTGTCCTCCAATATTTCCAAGGAGTAGGCACACTCGGTGGGTGTCGTGGGAAACCTTACATCCTCCCCCACTCAAAGTTTTTGTCGTCCTCAACTGTTGTCATCAAGACAAACTCCCCTTAGAAATTTACATGAGTATATGAAGTGGCATTGCTCTCAAAATGGTTGTTTCTTCCATTGATCCAAAAATGATCAAGATAATACTAAGTTCATCTTAGAATTTGCAGAAGAAACTCATGAAGCTCAGAATGGCCTCAGCAGATAGAGAAAGGGAAAAAATTCAAAGTCCTTAAAACTTAGTGAAAATGGCATCATCGTGAAGAGCGCGTCCGAGGATTTCCAATACATAAATGGCTTGTCAAAGGGAGTTAGAGATCAAAATATATTTACGGTCAAATTTTGGTCAACCTAGCCTAGTCAAAAGGGGATGAGTGATCATTCGTAATGCTGACGTCAACATTAGTACGGATAATGTCAACATTCATACATTCTATGTGGCACACGCAGGAGGCGAAACCTGTCATGTTGATGTCTTCATGACATCAACATAGTGACGTGGAAGCACTAGAGGCTATCACATGTCACTCATTTTTGGCTTTTTTGGGTCAATCTATGGACCAATGAAAAAAAATGCCACGTGGCAGTCCATACAACCATGTGCCAGACCGTACAGTGACGTGGTAGGTGAGTGTGTAGGTGGTTTTCGTGGCCCAATGGTTGAATTCTACATGGCCTAGTCATGGGTTGCCACATGGCAGTGGGAAAATGCCCAATGAGGGCACGAAAACTGAATTTCAAAAATAAAAAATGTGGGCCCACCAAATCTGGCGGCCAAACAGAATCATCCGACAAATCTAAACCACCTAAAAAGTTAGCAAACTACCACTCCACATATAGACATATATTTTATAACAACAACAAAAAATGGGAGGCCTGCGGGCTCAACCCCGAGACCTCCCCCTATACAAACGCCTTAACTATAACTCTACCACCATTGGGCCAACAGACTACCTTGTGTAGTATGCCTTGCTTTTTGGTTATAAGGTGATTCTTCCCACATACGAAGGAAGGGAGAACACGTGATGATACGGTCGAGCATGGGAACCGAGACGCAGTACAGAGAATTAAATGTAGGGAGTAGGCACAAAAATCGAGGAGATATTTATAAAGGGCCTAGGAGTGCCAGAGTCAGATTGATGCGTGGAGACAACCATTTTTTTGTAGTTGAGCGCCATGAATTCAATGGTGCTATATGTTTTTTGATCTAAACAAATCTTCTACAACTTGGTTCCACAATGAGGTATACTTATGTATTTTTCCAAATTCTTTTGTTGAGTTAATAAAAAGGCCTACCCATTTAAAAGGAGGACCGAGAAACATAGTCCATTAGGGACGAACTCCGTTATCAAGTTTTTTGTGTTCAAATTTGATTGTTATGTCTCTTAATTATTGAGTTTTTCCTTCTTTAATGGTGCACTTTAATTTATGTTCATTTATTACAATTATTTATAAGTCACTTCGATGAAAAGATCGCAGATCATGTAGGTATCACAGAAGTCATGTTTGATGTGAATTGTTGAGTGTGAATGCTTACTAGGGCCAAGCATAAGCAGGGTGAAGGAACTCTTAAGAATTTCAATCCCGAAGTTGGTCGTGCATCCCGAAAGAAGAAAATGGCAGAAGAGGAAAAGCATGATGAACATAGGAAAAGCGTGATGAAGAGGAGAAAATCTTTTATTGCATGGCATAAATAGTTGAACGAATGTATGGAGATTATGAAAAGAAGATGAAGAAGAAAGGGAAGAAAAAGGAAACACAAGTTGATGATGATGCTTCACTAAATCAAAGGGTTGGAGGAGACCCTCATGAACCTCCATCTTCACCATCAAGTTGTATCTCTTCTTTCTCTGAGCATTCTCATCATTCTCATCAATTTAACCATAAAACTTATTTTAAGAAACCATTATTAAAGTTTGAAGTAAAATTTTCTTTACCTATATTTATTAAATGGATATGTTAATCCTCAAAAGCTAAATAACTTTTATCTATATTTAATGGATATGTTAATCCTGAAAAGCTAAATAATTGGATCCGACATGTTGAAGTATATTGTCGTGTTCAAAAGATATATTGGCGTGTTCAAGAGATTGATGAAGAAGAAGTTAAACCAGAACGATCCATGGTTTCAATCTAATGCAATACGATATCTAGGCTGAAATGATCTGGATATGCATCACTGGTCTTATTTATAAAAAATCATGGCATCTTTGATCTATAAAAATCTATTAGAATAGTCTGTAATAATTATTCTGCTTGAACTACCTCTTACGTGATATTCATTAACTATTATTTACGACGAGGTAAATTCACGTGCTATCAGACTCTGCACCCACTCATGGCCGCTCACTCCTCCCCCAATGTTTAAACGCTTTATATTTTAAAAATAAAATAAATCATGAAAAATTAATTTGTTTGTTGAAAATTTTGTAACCTAATTTACATTTATACTAAATTTTGATGTCAAAATTTAATTTTCAAGTTTGGCAAAACACCTAAATATAAATATACCTTTCAAATATGAAAGGTCAAATTTCATATTACTATTACTATTTTTAATTTAGATTTATATTAAGAAAAAACGTTAAATTTCAAATTACTATTTAATTTTCATGTTTGGCAAAACACGTAAATATAAATATACCTTTCAAATATGAAAGGTCAAATTTCATATTACTATTTATAATTTTATGATCAAATTTCATATCAGTATTTAATTTTCGAGTCTCGCAAAACACTAAAATATAAATATATAATAATATAAATATATTTTTCAAATATGAATTTGATATTATTATTTATGAATTCAAATTCTAAATTGTTTTATGTGAAGATTCAACCCTACCATAGTCAAAATTCTGAAATCGTATTAAAGGATTTTATGTTGAATTCATGTTTTTTACTAAGATTTGTGTGGCCATGCTAAAATTGGACAATTCTTATTCCACTTCATTGAATTTTGAGATTTTGAGTAAGTTAGTTTAGTTTCGGGTAATATTTTGTTATATCTAAGTCAAATTTATTTGTTTATAATAATGAAAAGGCATATAAATTTAAAAATTTCATTACAATTTATATATAATTGAATAAATTAATATGTAAATTGTCACAATTTCATAAGACAAATGATCACATCTTGTGATAATTTTAGGTTACTAAATATAAATCATCCTTAACACTTGATTAAGTCTTTTTTATTGCGAACCGGTTTGGCTTACAACTTCAGCGGAGTCACATGACTCGTTTCACCTCACCAAGATACTCAAGAATAGATTTGTCACACCAAGACTCTTTGTCGCAACCGTCTCCGCAACCACCTGTGGTGCACCTTAGACATGCCCACAACCACAGACTTGTTGTCCCTTCGTTTCCATAGACTTTCAACAAGATAACACAGATATCAATTCTTCCTCATACATGCCTCCACTGACCTGTGTTTCCAGAATTCCCCAAAACCTCCCAAAGCGTCCAACTATTTGCTACTTGTCTTCCATCTTGGAAACATTGTCTCAATTCATTGCCTTATATTTTCCTTAAACTTGTTCTCCAAATATCTCGCCAAAATTCTTTATGCTCTCCTTTGGTTGTGCACCCTTGCTTTTACTTGAGAGAAATTTCGTGTACCTTGGGTGTGTCGTTCCCCTTCACAAACCCACACTCAATCAACTAGTCATGCCCCTTCTATGGACCCAGTTCACCCATCCAAGCCCACGCGCCCATCAATCGTTCATTTGTTGGATCAACATGCCCCATCATTGGGCGTGTGCCCCTTTCCTTGTGTGATCTTCATGTTGATCTTCATGACTTCTTGTCGGTGTGTCGATGGGGTCATCCAACCTATCTAGTGTGCCCATGTTGTTGAAGTAAGATGGGTCCACTCCTTGAGCATGCTCCCATGTTGCCACTCCCTTTCTCAATTGCAACCCAAATCTCCGTCAATCATTCTAAGGCAAGTAAGGTGTGTGCCCCCTTGGTGTGGTATGTCACCATCTGCACCAAAGGTGCTCCTTCTCACACCCAAATGTATTTGTTTTCCCAACCAATCACTCTTTCCTTATGATCTCCATTTGTTTCATCATCAAATATTTCCAAGGAGTAGGCACACTCGATGGGTATCATGGGAGACCATACATCATCCCCCACTCAAAGTTGTTGTCGTCCTCAACTGTTGTCATCAAGAAAAACTCCCCTTAGGAATTTACATGAGTATATGAAGTGGCATTACTCTCTGAATTGTTGTTTCTTCCATTGATCCAAAAATTATCGATAGAAAACTAAGGACACCTTAGAATTCATAGATGGCCTCAACAGATAGAGAAAGGGAAAAAGATCAAAGTCCTCAAAACTTAGTGAAAGTGGCATCATTGCGAAGAGCGCGAGGCAATATTTCCAACGACGTAAACAGATCGTCAAAGGGAGTTAGGGATCAAAATATATTTGTGGTCAAAGTTTGGTCAACCTAACCCAATCAACAGGGGATGAGTTAGCATCCGTAATGTTGACGTCAGCATCAGTACGGATGAAGTCAACATTCGTACAGTCTACATGAAACATGCAAGAGGTGACATGTGTAATGATGATGTCATCATTGTGACGTGGAAACACTAGAGTCTACCACGTGTCACTCGTTTTTTTGTTTTTTTGGGTTAATTCGTGGACCAATGAAAAAATGCCGCATGGCAGACCGTACGGTGACGTAGAAAGATGATGTGGTAGGTGAGTTTGTAGATAGTTGGTGTGGCCCAGTAGTTGGCTTCCACATGGCCCAGTGATGGGTTACCACATGGCAGTGGGAAAATGCCCAATGAGGGCCTGAAAACCAAATTTCAAAAATAAAAAAAGTGGGCTCTTTAGATCTGGCAGCCAAATGGAATCATCTGACAAATAAAAAACACCTAAAAAGTTGGTGAACTACCTCTCCACATATACATATATATGCTATAACAACAACCCAAAAGGGGAGGCCCACAGTCTCAACCCCGAGACCTCCCCCTATACAAACACCTTAACTATAGCTCTGCCACCAATGGGCCAACAGACTACCTTGTGTAGTATGCCTTGTTTTTTTTTATAAGCCGAGTCTACCCACATATGGAGGAAGGGAGGGCACGTGACAATACGGTCGGGCATGGGAATCGAGATGCAGTACAGAGAATTAAATGCAGGGAGCAACCACAAAAATCGAGGGAAGATTTATAAAGGGCCTGAGAGTGCCAGAGTTAGATTGATGCATGGAGACAGTCATTTTTGCGTAATTAGACACCATGAATTCAATGGTGCTATATGTTTTCTGATATGAGCAAAGATTCTGTAGCTTGGCTCTAGAATGAGGTAGACTTATGTATTTTTCCAAATTCTTTTGTTGAGTTAATAAAAAGGCCTATCCATTTCAGAGTAGGACCCAGAGACATAGTCCACTAGGGACAAACACTGTTATCAAGTTTTTTGTGTTCAAATTTTATGCTTGTGTCTCTTAATTATTGATTTTTTCCTTCTTTAATGGTGCACTTTAATTTATTCTCATTTAATACAATTATTTATAAGTCACTTCGATGAAAAGATCCCAGATGGTGTAGGTACTCAAGAAGTCATGTTTAATGTGAATTGTTTAGTGTGAATGCTTATTAGGGCCAAGCATAAGCAGGGTGAAGGAACTCTTAAGAATTTCAATCCTAAAGTTGCTCGTGCATCCCGAAGGAAGAAAATGGAAGAAGAGGAAAAGCATGATGAACAAGAGAAAAAATTCCATATGGTATTTTATTGCATGGCATAAATAGTCGAACGAATGTATGGAGACTACGAGAAGAAGATGAAGAAGAAAGGGAAGAAAAAGGAAGCACAAGTTGATGATCATGCTTCAGTAAATCAAGAGGTTGGAGGAGACCCTCATGAGCCTCCATCTTCACCATCATGTTCTAACTCTTCTTCCTCTAAGCATTCTCATCATTCTCATCATTCTATCCATAAAACCTATTTTAAGAAACCATTATTAAAGCTTGATGTAAAATTTTCTTTACCTATGTTTAATTGAGATGTTAATCAAGAAAAAATAGATAATTGGATCCAACAGGTTGAAGTATATTGGCGTGTTCAATAGATTGATGAAGAGGAAGTTAAAGTGCAACTAGCTTCTCTTCGGTTGAAAGGAATCGCTCTCGTATGGTGGGAGAGAAAACTTCAGGATATAAGTAAGTGTGGTAATCTTCTTTCCTCATCGTCGAAATTTAAATCAGCGATAACACATAAATTTTATCCATTGGGTTATTTACATAAAGTAATGATGGAATGACAAACTTTAAGACAAAGTAAAGGTCAAATTGTACAAATTTTCACAGAATAATTTAGGAGGAAATCTCTTGCATTAAACATTCCTTTGGATTCTTATGAAAATTTAACGAAGTATATTGGCACACTTCAGAGTTATATTCATCATACCTTTCTATTGTTTAACCCCACCAGTCTTGAAGAATTTTGTGTGCAATCCACTCACCTTGAGAACAGGGGAAAGCATGTTCAATAAGATCCCACAAAGAAACCCTTGAATCTCCCACATAATCCATTTATGAAGTTTAAAAGGAAGGACAAGAATATTGCCACGGTTAAGAGAGAAGAAGGAAAGCCATCTTGCACTCATTGCAATAAAAATGGTCATGATGAGGAACATCGTTGGAAACTACATCCAGAGAAGAGACCAAAATAGTAAGGTGGAAAGAGGAAGACTAAGACCGTTTCTACAGTGCAACAAAATCTTGGTTTCGATTCAGGAGATGAAGGAAAGATCACAATGGTTGGAGTACAAAGTAAATATTCCCTTCATGCTAGTTCAAATTCCAATAATGAATCTCATGATGATTAATGGAAGAAGAATGAATTAATTCATATAAGAGTTGTATTTAAACACACTAAGATAGATACATTATTTGATTCAGGTTCCCAAATAAAATTGATATCTGAACTACTTGTCAAAAAGACAGGTCTTGAAACAAAACAACATCCAAAGCCTTATCGTCTTGGTTGGGTATATGATAAATAAAAACTTAATGTCACCAAGCAATGTAGGGTCATATTTTCTATTGCTTCAAAGTTGATTGATGAATTGGATTTGGATATTTTATCATTTGATATATGTGGCATAGTGTTGGGGAGTCCTTATCTTTATGATAGAAAAGTATTTTTATTTTTTCATGAGAACAAATACCACCTTACTAAGGGGGTAGTGGAATATATTGATAGATCTCACAGCACGAGAGTAAACACAACACTTATTAGTGCAGGAAAAATGAAGAGACTCATAAACACTAATAAGAGATATGTACTCATGGTCGTAAGGGAGAAAGATTTCAGAACATCCGACGCTTTCCAAGGATGTGATCCTTCTCATAAGAAATAATTAATTGATATTGTTTCTAAGTATGATGATATTTTAAAGGAACTAGATGGATTAACTCCCAAGAGGGAAATCAAACATGAAATACATATTCAACATGATTCTCCTCTTCCTAATGTGGGCATGTACAGAATGTCAGTTGTAGAGATGACAGAGATCAAGAAGTGGGTAAAAGGGTTATTGGATCAAGGGGTCATCAAGTCTAGCTCATCTCCTTGTGGTTCTTCGATCATGATGGTGCCAAAGAAATATGGCACATGGATAATGTGTGTCTATTACCAGGCCTTAAATACAATTATGGTGAAAAATCGATACCCTCTTCCTCATATAGATGATTTACTTGATCAGTTAAAGAATGTTGTTTATTTCACTAAGTTGGATTTGCACAATGGATACCATCAGATCGGGGTTTCAGAACAATATGCATGGAATACTGCCTTTAAAACCAAACAAAGATTGTTTGAGTGGTTAGTTATGTCATTTGGGCTTTGTAATGCTCCGACAACCTTCCTATATGTGATGGATGATGTATTCAGGCCTTTTCTAGATGCTTTTTTGATTGTATATTTAGACAACATTCCTATATTTAGCGGGACTTGGGATGAACATGTGAGGCATGTAAAGAGAGTATTGGATACTTTGAAAGGGAAAAGTTGTCTGTAAAATTGTCCAAATGTGAATTTGGTAAGACTACACTTGTGTACTTAGGTCATATTGTAGGAGGAGGACAATTAAAAATTAATCCTTCCAAGATTGATGTAATTGTAAATTGGGCGGAGCCCAAAAGTGTAAACGAGATACAAATCTTCTCAGATGCATTCCAATATTGGAGGAGGTTCATTTCAAACTTCTCCTTTATAGCATCTTCTTTGCATGCCTTAATTAGTGTGAAGAACACTTTTCATTGGGGAGGAAAGCAAGAAAAATATTTCGACACTCTAAAGGAAAAGATTAGTACCGCACCAGTATTAGCACTGTCAAATATGCAATAGCCCTTTGAGATCAAGATAGATGCCAATGGATACGCCATGGGTGCATTATTGATGCAATATTGTATGCCTATCTGTTACCACTCTGAAAATTTTAACCAAGTTGTTGTTAACTATACATATGATAAAGAGTTGTATGCATTACCTCAAAGCATAAAGAAATGGAAACACTACTTGTTAGGGAAGGAAACAATCATACATACATATCATCAACTATTACAGTATCTCCAAGAACAAACTAAACTGCAACAATATCGACATTCAAGATGGCTGGGTTTCCTACAAGAATTTCATTTGGTAATCAAGTACAAAAAGGGTACAAGTAACAAGGTAGTTGATATGCGTTATAGACATCCTATTGTTGTGTCTATTATTTTGAATAATACTTCTTTATCTCATGATAGCTATGTGGAACAATATGCCATTAATGAATATTTTAAAGAAGTATATGAGAAGCTAAACCATGGTGCACAGGTAGAAAACTACTCTACCCTATTGGAAAGCTATGTATTCCTACAAGTGAACGATTCCATGTAATACGAAAAAACTCACACTTTTCTTGTTTCTTGGAATTTTGGGGTAGGAAAAACTATGGATCATTTGTAGATGTTTTGTTATAGGCCTAAAATGAAAGAAATTGTAACTAAATATGTAAATGCATGTGTGATGTGTTCTACTTGTAAGCCCACTAATAGAAAACTGCGGCCATACTCACCACTGCTTGTTCAATCTCATCCATGGGAAATTATCTCCATGGATTTTGTAGGGTGTTTACCAATGTCGAAAAGGGGTCATGTCTATTTGTATGTTGTAGTGAATAGGTTCAGCAATATGTGTATCTTAATGCCATGTAAAAAGTAGATCATTGTTGAGAAGACTGCTAATCTCTTCTTTCAGTATCGTTGGGATGAACATATACCCTATGTACAACATGCTTACAATTTAGCCTTACATTCCTCCACTCAATGTTCACCTTTTGAGACATTTTTGGGTATTTACCTAAAGTTCCTTTGGACTTGATGTATGGGAGAGATGTCAATTCAAATGAAGAAAAACATGAAGACAGAGCCCGGAAGTTCATCTAGAGGATCCAACATGTACACCAAGCAGTCAAGGAACAATTGGAGAAAATTCAAGCACAATATAAATCTCATCATGACAAACACAGGGTTGATCATCAGTTCCATGTTTGAGACCAAGCATGGCTTCACATAAGCAAGGAAATATTGAAGGTTGAAGGAAATAAACTCAACCCCATTCGTTATGGAACCTTCACTATTTTGGAGAAAAGTGGTACCAATTCTTTTTGTCTAGATATTCCACATTATATGCAGATCTACTCAGTTGCAAATGTAGAGAACTTGAAACCTTTTTAGCATCCCATGATAAGGGATGAGTATGAGGAAGTTTTAATACCTTAAGTTGATTAGTTTGCTCCTGAGTATTTGGATGAGTTAAAGGAAGATATCATCATGGAAAAAAGGACAAGGAATTCACACATGGATGATGTTGATTATCTTCGAGTAGGTTTAAAGGGAACACATCTAAGCAAGGTAAAGTGGATTGAGAAGGACAAGGTGAGGGAACTCTTCCCTCACGTATATGTTCATTGATGAAATCTTTTGGTGGTACAAAAATATCTCATTGGGAAGGCATGATCCAAAAAGGATCCAAAGAAGACTAAGGACAACTTAGAATTCACAAAAGAAACTTAGGAAGCTCAGAATGGCCTCAATAGACAGAAGAGCACATCGCAATATTTCCAATGACATAAACGGTTAATCAAATAGAGTTAGGGATCAAAATATATTTGTGGTAAAAGTTTGGTCAACCTAGCCCATTCAACACAGGATGAGTCAACATTCGTACTGCTGATGTCAGAATCAATACAAATGACGTCAACATCCGTACAGTATATGTGGCACATGCAGGACATGACGTATGTCCTGATGACATCAACATGGTGATGTGGCAACCCCATAGGTTGCCACGTGTCAGTCGTTTTTGGATTTTTTAGGTCAATCCATGGATCGTTGAAAACGTGCCACGTGGTAGTCTGTACAACCACATGGGATACTAAATAGTGACATGGCAGGATGATGTGGCAGCTGATGTGGTAGGTGACTACGCAAGTGGTTGGTGTGGACCAATGGTTGGCTGCCATGTGGCCCAATCATAGGCTTCCACGTGGTGGTGGGAAAATTCCCAATGAGGGCCGAAAACCAAATTTCAAAAATAGAAAAGGCGGGACCACCAAATCTAGTAGAGCCCCACCAGATCTGGTAGCCAAACAGAATCATCCTAAAAATCTAAACCACCTCCAAAGTTGGTGAACTACCACTCCACATATATGCATATATGTTATAACAACAACCCAAAAGGGAAGGCCCATCGACTCGACCCCAGGACCTCCCCCTATACAGATTTTGAAATAATGTAACTGCGATGAGTATTCTTATTTTTATTGTTATTTTATTCACTAGATTAATCCCCATTGTGGATTAATCATGTCGGTAATTGTATTAGGACCAAATCCCCTTTTGTGGATTGGTCATCGGACAATTGTAATAGGCAGAATAAGAAGTCAGCCCCAACAGTTATTATTGAGACCCAGAATTAAATTAAAGGTGGGTTTACCCACCCAGAGTGAGAGGTCGACCCTGCCAGTGAAACCCTTTGACACGTGCCAGTCTTGTATATATAGGGAGGCTAGCGCCTCACTTTATCACACAACTCACTTGCTCATTTTCTTATGAGGCAAGCTGCAATTACTAGTTGGAGAGAGAAGAAGAAGAGTGGCGCATCTTTTGGGGAGGACAATCTGTATTGGTTTGAGTTATCTCTTGAACATTGTATTAGCAATTTATGATAAGGAAGTTTTTGTTGGGTTTTCTTCCCCTAGAGGGTTTCCTAGGATAAATCTTGTGTCTCTTGTGAATGTGTATTTCTCAATGATATTGTTCTTATGATGCTCTTATCTATTGAAATGAAAAGAACTATAATAATGGCATAAACATTAACATGGTATCAGAGCAAACCTGAAGGAAACACAATTTGCAAGAGAAAAATGCCATTGTTGCAGTAACTGCAAATTAGGGTTTTGCAAAAGTGAATCTTTTCAGATCCCTACCCACCTAGAAAGTTGTGCCCTCCCCTAGGGATCAATTTGGCACCTAGAGTGCATCTTTTTAGTGGCTGGATCTTCCACAACGTGAAACCCTAGTTTCACAAAAGTACCAGAAGTACCAGAAAACCAATAGCAGAAGTACCAGAAGTACCAGAGTACCAGAAGTACCAGAAGAACCAGTCCAGAAATCTGCAGATCAGATTTGACGGGATAAAGGTAGGATTTTCTCATATCCAAGTACACCATGCTACTTGCCTCAGCCAAGCGCACCTCTTGGTAAGGTCAAAAATTGATTTTAAGTATTTTCATTTTTCGGTCATTTTCATAGGCTCAAGTACAAGATGTCTGCAAGCACAAAGCTTATTGAGAAACTAGAAGGCATAGACAACTTTCATGCCTGGAAGTATAGGATCGGTCTAATCCTTGCAGAGAATGACCTAGAAAAAATTATCAAATAAGAAGTGGAGGAACCTGAAGATGTTGTAGAGAAAGCGAAGCATCAGAAGGACTCAATCAGGGTTCAAAGAATCATTGCAGATTCAATCAAAGACCACCTGATCCCATATGTATCGTCCAGGAAGAATCTGAAGGAAATTTTTGACTCTCTAAGAAAACTATATGAAGGAAAGAACATCAATCGAAAGATGAATCTAAGAACTCAATTGAAGAATACCAAGATGCAAAAAGGAGAAATGATTCAAAAATATTTCTCCCAAATCTCAGAAATAAAAGACCAGTTAAAAGTGATTAGAGACACCATTGATGAAGACGAATTCGTAATAACAGCCCTAAATGGTCTCGCAAGACCTTGGGATGCTTTCATCTAGTCGTTATGTGGCAGAAAGGAGAAACTAAAGTTTGAAGGCCTATGGGAAGAATGCATCCAAGAAGAGACAAGGGTAGCCAACCGTGAAGCACTACTAGCAAGGGATGATGATCAAGAACTAGCTACTCATACAAAAGGAGGAAGGAAGAAACCCTACTTTAAAAGGGAATCTCATAGAGAACCTCAACCATCAAACAAACTCAGCAACCAAGAATCTCACCCAAGAAATTTTCAGAAGAAAGGACAACACAAGGGATGAGATCTCTCATCTATACAATGTTATTATTGTGATAATATGGGACACAAGGAGAATAATTGTCGAGTCAGAAGAGAAGAATACAAGAGGAAGCACAAAAGGCAACATGCTCACATAGCTGAAGATGAGGAACCACCTATGAAGATGATTAAGGACCATGTCTTGATCTCAACTCTCTCAGGATCTGTATCACCTGGAGAGGAGACATGACTCATTGATAGTGGTGCATCAAAACATATGACGGGTAAGAAAAATACTCTCTCTTGTATTTCAGAAAAGAAGTTTTCTCAAAAAGTAACTCTTGGAGATGATTATCAATATCCCATCAAGGGAATAGGAGAATCAAACTACAAGCTAGATTCAGAAACCTCAATAACAATGAATGACATACTCTATGTACCTGGCTTAAAGAAGAACTTACTTTCCATATCAGCTTTAGAGAAGAAAGGCTGTAGAGTTTCCTTCATAGATGGAGAAGTTCTTATGTGGGCTAAAGGAGAAACCTTAAATGAAGAAATCGTCATCGGAAGTGAAGAAAATGGCCTATATAAGCTGAAGGGTCACCTAGAAACTACCATGATCCATGCCATCAAAAACTCATGCGAACTTTGGCATAGAATATTGGCCCACATCAACTACAAGGTGCTACCATACATATGCAAAGCTGTCATAGGTTTACCAGAACTCAAGGTCGATCAAGAAGGCATATGCAATGGATGTGCGCAAGGGAAGAACATCAAGAACCCTTTTCCAAAAAGGGACAGCAAAGTAGAAGGAGTATTGGAACTCATTCATTCAGATGTGTGTGGCCCAATGCCATCATCCTCCATTAGCGGGTATGTATACTATGTATAATTTATTGATGACTATTCTTGTAAGACCTCGATATTTTTCTTAAAATCTAAAGATGAAGTATTCAATAAATTCAAGGAATTCAAAGCCTTGATAGAGAATCTTTCTGAAAGAGATATTAAGATACTCAGGTTAGATAATGGAGGAGAATATACCTCAAAGGAGTTCGTAAAATTCTACGGAGATGTTGGAATCAAGAGGGAACTCACTACTCCCTATAATCCCCAACAAAATGGTGTAGCTGAAAGGAAGAACAAAACAATTATGGAAGATGTAAAGACCATGATTCATGATCAAGATCTTCCTATGTGCTTATGGGCAGAAGCAGCAGTGGAAGCTATTTATGTGCAGAACTAATTATCCCATAGTGCACTTGGGTTCAAGACCCCCGAAGAGATGTTTACCAGAAAGAAGCCAGAGGTAAGCCATTTCAAAATATTTGGCTGTCCAGTGTTTATTCATATACCGAAAGAGAAAAGAAACAAGCTGGAACCCTCTGGAAAAAAAAGAATATTAGTGGGATACTATGAGGTATCCAAGGCCTTGAGAATCTACATACCTGGTCACCGCCATATTGAAATTAGTAGGGACGTGACCTTTGATGAAGAATCAACACTTAAGAAATCAAGAAGATTCCATCTTGAAGAAGTATATGCAGAGGAACCTATAAATCCCAGGACTACAGAATCTGTGAGGGAAGTTCCCAGAGCTGCAGAACCAGTAAGGGAAGTCATAACTTCCCTTGATGAGGAGACTCTTGAAGACCATGATATAACAGAAGTTCAAGAACCTCCTCAAGTGACCTTCTCCCATAAAATAAATCTTGCTTGGGAAAGAGAGATTATTCAAGATGGAGAGAAGTATGGTGTTCTATAAGGAACCTCGAGACAGGTGAAAAGACAAAATCCATTCTCCAATTACACGGCTTTGATGTGCAATCTACTTGATGAAGAACCTACATGCTTTGAAGAGGCCATTCAAAATAAGGAATGGGCAGATACCATGACAGAGGAATACCAATCCATAATAAAGAATGATGTATGGATTCAAAAGTTGTTGACTGGCCTATTTGACTTGGAGATGACAGCAACCGTGATTCTATGTGACAACCAGAGCTGCATAAAGATGACAGAGAATCATGTATTCCAAGACAGGTCGAAGCACATATAAATCTGCTATCATTTCATCCATGACATGGTACAGAGAGGAGCCTTGAAGCTCCAGTACATTAACATGGATGAACAGGTTGCTAACGTGTTGACCAAACCTCTATCTCGTGTAAAGTTTGAACACTTTCAAGATAAGCTTGGTATAGTCCCAAATGACCCTCCCTGAAAGGGGGAGTATATATATATATTTATTCCTTGCTTCTGACCTCACTGTTAGACATAAAGCAAGATGATTCATTGCTTCTGACCTCATTGTTAGATGTAAAGCATGACACTATGTGTTCCTTTCTTTTGACCTCTCTGTTAGATGTAAAGCAAGATGAGTCATTTCTTCTGACCTCGTTGTTAGACGTAAAGCATGACGTTGTGTGTTCCTTGCTTCTAACCTAGTTGTTAGACGCCAAGCAAGATGATTCCTCGCTTCTAACCTCGTTGTTAGACATAAAGTGAGATGTTGATGTGTTCCTTGCTTCTAACCTCATTGTTAGACGTAAAGAAAGATGATTCCTCACTTCTGACCTCATTGTTAGACGTAAAGAGAGATGTTGATGTGTTCCTTGCGTCTGACCTCATTGTTAGATGTAAAGCAAGATGATTCCTTGATTCTGACCTCGTTGTTAGACGTAAAGCGAGATGATGATGTATTCCTTTCTTCTGAACTAGTTGTTAGACATAAAGCAAGATGATTCCTTGCTTCTGACCTCGTTGTTAGACGTAAAGAAAGATGTGACTGACACTGAGCTACTAGCTTAACCACTGTGACATTGAGGCAGTGTAGTACTGTGATGTGCCAGCCTAGTGCTGTGATGAGGTATCATTTTTACTGATACATTTTGATGCAGATGATGATGGAATTCTTTCGAGAATGATGATGATGCCGATGAATAAAACTTCCGATGACTCATAAATATGCTAGCCAATGTTTCAATATGATATTGATGATACTGTCCTCCTTATGCCACTAATGATGCAGACCTCTCTCGCCTGATGTTGTTGAAGAGGACCCTTCTTGTTAAGGGGGAGTGTTGAAACAATGTAACTGTGAAGAGTATTCTTATTCTTATTGTTATTTTATTCATTGGATTAATCCCCATTGTGGATTAATCATGTCAGTAATTGTATTAGGAACAAATCCCCTTTTGTGAATTGGTCATCAGACAATTGTAATAAGAAGAATAAGAAGTCGGCCCCAACAGTTATTATTGAGACCCAGAATTAAATTAAAGGTGGGTTTACCCACCCAGAGTGAGAGGTCAGCCCTGCTAGTGAAACCCTTTCACACGTGCTAGTCTTGTATATATAGGGAGGCTAGCGCCTCACTTTATCACACAACTCACTTGCTCATTTTATTATGAGGAAAGCTGCAATTACTAGTTGGAGAGAGGATAATATGAGTGGCGCATCTTTTGGGGAGGACTATCTGTATTGGTTTGAGTTATCTCTTGAACATTGTATTAGCAATTTATGATAAGGAATTTTTTGCTGGGTTTTCTTCCCCTAGAGGGTTTCCCAGGATAAATGTTGTGTCTCTTATGAATGTGTATTTCTTAGTGATATTTTTCTTGTGATGTTCTTATCTATTGAAATGCAAAGAACTATAATAATGGCATAAACATTAACAACAAACACCTTAACTATAACTCTATTGTTGTTGGGCCAACGAACTACCTTGTGTAGTCCACCTTGTTTTTTGTTTATAATCCGAGTCTACCCATGGACGAAGGAAGGGAGGGCACGTGATGGTACAGTCGTACATGAGAATAGAGACATAGTAAATAGAATTAAA
The DNA here is from genome assembly GCA_009831015.1 of Picea engelmannii. Lineage (NCBI taxonomy): Eukaryota > Viridiplantae > Streptophyta > Pinopsida > Pinales > Pinaceae > Picea > Picea engelmannii. The sequence goes on from ML779386.1 coordinate 254,707, forward strand.
TGCAAGGACCAGGCATGAAAACCGAGACAATATTTCTAAAGGGCCTAGGAGTGCCAGTGTTGGATTGAGGCATGGAGACAATCATTTTTGGGTAATTCGATGCCATGAATTCAATGTTTCTTTATGTTTTGTGATATGAGCAAAGGTTCTACAACTTAATTCCAGAATGAGGTATACTTATATGTAGTTTGTCAATTTTTTTTGTTGAGTTAATAAAAAGGCCTACCCATTTGAGAGAAGGACTCGAAGATGTAGTCCACAAGGGATGAACTCCACTATCAAGTTTTTTTTGTTCAAATTTGATGCTTATATCTCTTTATTATTGATTTTTTCCTTCTTTAATAGTGCACTTTAATTTATGCTCATTTAATACAATTCTTTATAAGTCACTTCAATGAAAAGATCCCAGATCATCCATACTTTGGTATGTATTCCCATGCTTCAATGTGTTGGATCCCATTTTGACTTTGGATGATTCAGTAGTTATTCCAACCATCACACCTCTATATCAAGAACTCACATATTCACATTCAAATATTTGTTTCTGTCTACAGACTTGTCACATATGAACATATTTATTTTCTCCAATTTGTTAAGTCACCCACTGCATTCTCAACAATTTTCACCAAGGCACCCTATTGATTTCACTACCTCCCACCGAGACAATAATCCAACGTATTACAATCTAGTTTGAATGGGAAGGGGTATGTTCATTTTGGCTATCTCCCTCATCTCCAATCTATCCCAATTTCATCAGTAAAATATCACCATACTTTTGCATTATGTACATAAGCAGTGGTGCACTCCAATAGATTTTTCCTTTGCACTATTCAATGAGTCATTATAACTTAGGGTCATATGATCATTCACCATGTCTAATTTTGATATAGGAGGAATCGTCCTCTTCCTTGATTATCTTTCACCAAGGTTGTTGTGCATCCCTCATGTCATCTTCCTTGATTCTCTTCCACCAAGGTTTTCACTCCTATTCTCATCAAATTTCAAACATAAATTAGCCAAAACATCCACTTTCTTGGACATATATCCAACTATCTCTTCAACATCAACAAGCCTCCATTCCAATAACACAATCTTCCTTTCGTTTTATGTCCAACCATGACCCCACATTATCCAAGTTTGTCTCCGCAAGGTTACTTGTTCTGGCTATCCAAAACAACCATCTACAAGGAACACATCTCCATGCATCTTTCCTTCCTCTTTGTGGTATAAATAAAACATGGAGTCTGTCCTGAGAAAATGGGAAAATTGTTCATTTGAGGAATCAATGTTTCCTTTTCCTTCCTCCTGAACTCTTATCCTAACACAAATTCAAAATCATCTCGAGGAACAAAGGTGAAACTCCTCCTTCCACACCAGTCACCAGGCTTCAACGAGATGTCCTTTGCCACACCAACGACTCTCTCCAAACCTACGTTGATTGTCTTGAAGGTTGTATGTGATGGTTCAAGTTGCAACTCGAGCCTATGCACCATGTCTTCTCTCAAGGAGTTATGAGTCAGTCCATTATTCACCATGGCTAACACTGACTTCCCATTGAGTTCTCCCTACACATAAAAAGTTTTGTCTCGCCTTGCACTTTTCTCTCCATGAATTCACCCTCCATGACAACATTCAATACCTGCAAGAATTCAACAAATGGATTGTCTACCTTCTATAAGGCATTCAACTTTTGTTTCAAGGGATAATTCTTTGCTTAGTGCTCCTTGGCACAAATCCAACATAAAATCGCCTTCTTCTGTTCCGTTCCCTCCATTTTATTTCCATTGTCTTCTATACTCTTAGACATCTTCATTTTTCCTTTTTCCTTCCTCTTTAATTTCACTTGTTTCTTCTCACTTTGGGCGTCCTCACTATTCCTAGGACATGTCTTGGGTTCACCCCAAAATCCAATAGTTTGTTTGTTGCGGTGATTGTTTCTACAAGGCACGTTCTACCATTAGCATAATCCATTAGATACCTACGATCCATATATTTAGCATATTCAAAATATGTCATAAACATTAAACCAAAATGATCCATGGTTCCAATCTAATGCTATGTGATATCTAGGCTTAAATGATCTGGATATGGATCACGTGTCTTATTTATAAAGGAATAGTGACATCTCTGATATATAAAAATCTATTAGAAAAATATGTAATAATCATTTTCCCTTAACTACCTTATTAGTCCTTGTCATAGGCATAGAGGGACTATAACGATCGATAATTCGCTGACCTCGTATTAGTTTGTCCTTGGACCACAAATATTTGCATAATATCTAATGTTGGAACTAGGGAACAAAAAACATTTATTTTTGTATAATAAAAAGTACCATATATGTCCTGATCTGATTGGATAACAAATTGGAGGTCTTATTTCCGACTTCGCTATACCCAATGTTATATATCTTGTCATATCCAAACATTTTTATTGTATATGGTATTTTTGAATCATATATTTTCTTATGCATTTCTTGAAGGTGAATTAATGTTAGCATTAGTTCGAATGTTTGTCTTAGCATTTTCTACTAGCTAAATTTATCCCAATGTTTGGTATGCTAGTGTATCCAAGGTTTGTCTATTTTTTATTATTATTAAGTACTTAACTTACGTAAACAGGCCCGCCACATGCATTCTTTCTTAAATTTTTACACAATGTGAGACCCTTGGACGGTTATGACAACCTTAAATGTTTACCTAACATGTCCTCAGAGCCTTAAATGTTTACTTAACATGTCCTGAGAGCCTTAAATGTTTACTTAACATGTATATCATGAAAGAGGCTGGACATGAAAAATAAAACTAAATTTGAATAATTAATTGAATAAAATTTAACAAAACATTATCACATATTAATAATAATGAATACGATATTTAATATTAATATTATAGGATAAATATCAGAAATTTAATTTATAGTTTATTTATTAATATTAGTATAATATAGTATATACAAGTATATATCCATTTTAGCTCTAGACTCAAGAAAGATCAATTTCTAGGTACAAACCTTTATTATCATAAGCAAAATCAAAATTCCAAAATTCTTAAATAAAATTTAAATAATTGTTTATACTATTCATTAAGTATACAAATTACTATAAATCTTGGTACAATGTTATAATATTCTATAAATTACTCAGTCTCATGTATATGACAGAATTGTTGGGTGCAAAATGTATATGATGGAAGTGTTGAGTGCAAAAATGAAAAATGTTAACGACTCCCCCAACCCACGACTCCGTAATTGTTGGGTGTAAAATGTATATGACCAAAGTGTTGGGTGCAAAATGTATATCAAAATTTCAAATTTACATTTTAAAACGTTAAAAATAATATTGAATAAAATTTAAATAATTGTTTATACTATTCATTAAGTAAAAGGTGTTATAGCATTATATAAATTACTATAAATCTTGGTACAATGTTATAATATTCTATAAATTACAATGTTATAATATTCTATAAATTGTTCAGTCTCATGTTTATGACATAAGTGTTGGGTGCAAAATATATATCATGGAACTCGACATGAAAAATGAAAAATAAAAATAAATTTAACCTTTATTATCATAAACAAGATCAAAATTCCAAAATTCCAAATTTACATTTAAAAATGTTTAAAATAATATTGAATAATAAGCATTGATTTTTATATAATAAAAAGTAAGGAGGTGTTATTGTGAGCTTCTTTATTCCGAATGTTTTATATGTTATCATATCCAAACTTTTTTTTATGGTATAGGGTCTTTTTGAATCGTATATTTTCTTAGTGTTTGAAGGTAAAGTACTTAATGTACCTAAAGAGGCCTACCACATGCATTCTTTATTACATGTTTACACAATGTGAGACCCTTGGATGGTTATGTCAGCCTTAAATGTTTACCTAATAGGCCTCTAAGCCTTAAATGTTTACTTAACATGTATATCAAGAAACATGTTCGACATAAAAAGTAAAAATAAATTTGAATAATTAATTGAATATAATTTAACAAAACATTCACATATTAATAATAATGAAAACGATATCATAAATTTAATTTATAGTTTATTTTTTAATATTAATATAAAATAGTATATACAAGTATATATCAATTTTAACTCTATAGTCAAGAAGGATCAATTTCTAGGTACAAACTTTTATTATCATAAACAAAATCAAAATTTCAAAATTCCAAATTTACATTTAAAAACCTTAAAAATAATAATGAATAAAATTTAAATAATTGTTTATATTATTCATTAAATAAAAAGTGTTATAGCTTTATATAAATTACTATAAATCTTGGTACAATGTTAGAGTATTGTATAAATTATTCAGTCTCATATATATGACGGAATAGTTGGGTGCAAAATGTATATAAAGGAAGTGTTGGGTGCAAAATGTATATCACAGAACAAGCTAGACATGAAAAATAAAAAATGTGAAACCCCTACTCGGCCAACCTGAAACTCCGTAATTGTTGAATGCAAAATGTATATGACGGAAGTATTGGGTGCAAAATGTATATCATTAAACAAGTTTGACATGAAAAATGAAAAATAAAAATAAATTTCACATTTTTTATCATAAACAAAATCAAAATTCCAAAATTTCAAATTTACATTTAAAAACATTAAAAATAATATTGAATAAAATTGAATTATTTGTTTATATATTCATTAAGTAAAAAGTGTTATAGCATTATATAAATTATTATAAATTTTGGTACAATGTTATAATATTCTATAAATTACAATGTTATAATATTCTATAAATTACTCAGTCTCATGTGAACCCGCCACTCCTCGCTACTTAGTAATTGTTTGGTGAAAAATGTATATAACAGAAGTGTTGGGTGCAAAATGTATATCATGGAACAAGTTGGACATAAAAAATGAAAAATGAAAAATGGAAAATAAAAATAAATTTCACTTTTATTATCATAAACAAAATAAAAATTTCAAAATTATATTTAAAAATTTTAAAAATAATATTGAATAAAATTTAAATAATTGTTTATATTATTTATTAAGTAAAAAGTGTTATGGCATTATATAAATTACTATAAATTTTGGTACAATGATATAATATTCTATAAATTACTTAGTCTCATGTACATGACGGAATTGTTGGGTGCAAAATGTATATGAGGAAGTGTTGGGTGCAAAGCTCGACATGAAAATTGTGAACCCGCTACTCAGCCAACAAGTTGGACATACAAAATGAAAAATAAAAATAAATTTCACCTTTATTATCATAAACAAAATCAAAATTCCAAAATTACATTTAAAAAAGTTAAAAATAATATTGATTAAATTTAAATATTTGTTTATACTATTCATTAAGTAAAAAGTGTTATAGCATTATATAAATTACTATAAATCTTGGTACAATGTTATAATATTCTATAAATTACAATGTTATACTATTCTATAAATTATTTAGTCTCATGTATATGATGGAATTGTTGGGTGCAAAATGTATATGATGGAAATGTTGGGTGCAAAATGTATATCACGGAACAGGTTAGACTTGAAAAATGAAAAATGTGAACCCGTTGTTGGGTGGAAAATGTATATGGAAGAAGTGTTGGGTGCATAATGTATATCATAGAACAAGATGGACATGAAAAATGAAAAAAAAAAAATCATCTTTATTATCATAAACAAAATCAAAATTCCAAAATTCTAAATTTACATTTAAAAATGTTAAATATAATATTGAATAGCATTGTGGTTCTTCTGACAAATTCTAAACAAGCTGTCAATAGAACTGTGGTTCTTCCTAAAAATTCTAAACAAATCTCTCACCACAGAAACCTAAATGAGCAAAATCAAAATTCCAAAATTCCAAATTTACATTTAAAAATATTAAATAAAATATTGAATAAAATTTAAATAATTGTTTATGTTATTCATTAAGTAAAAGTGTTATAGCATTATATAAATTATTATAAATCTTGGTACAATGTTATAATATTTTATAAATTACTCACTCTCATGTGTATGACCGAATTGTTGGGTGCAAAATGTATATGACGGAAGTGCTGGGTGAAAAATATATATCATGAAACAAGCTCTACATGAAAAATGAAAAATGAAAAATATGAACCCTTTACTCGGTAGTTGTTGGGTGCAAAATGTATATGACTGAAGTGTTGGGTGCAAAATTTATATCAAGGAACAAGTTGGACATGAAAAATGAAAAATAAAAATAAATTTCATCTTTATTATCATAAGAAAAATCAAAATTCCAAATTTACATTTAAAAACGTTAAAAATAATATTGAATAAAATTTAAATATTTGTTTAGTCGGAAAAGTGCTTCGAGTTTCCAAGATTTTTATGGAAAGACATGACAACACTTATACTAATAGATTTATTTTTGTACAAAGTGGAGATTGTTACGATAATCCACGAAACTCGGATGACACCATTGTCGGCCATCTAGACATGAATTATTTTCTTTAGTCATTTTCAATAAAACTTGAGAATCTTTCAGGATATTGCAGAGTATCCCAAAATTTTGTATAGATTTTTCGAACAATGTGTAGTCTACCATTGATTCTTTGCAGGATAGTCTTGGACTTAATACCCCATTGATGATGGTTCATGATGAATATACGGAGAATTTCATCATCATTGGGCCCTTGGTAATTCAGGTCTCTAACATGGTAGAGTGGAGTAAAAGAGTTAAGAATATTTGGATCTGTCTCCTCTTTATTTAACCCAAAAGATTTCCACCAGTCAGTCAGCCAAATTGGTGGTCTTCCTACAGTAGAGGTATTTATGGAACCAAACTTAACCATGGATATAATATATTCATTCTATGCAAACTGCCACCATAAGTTTCTATAATCATGATAATTAAAACTTGTTTCTGGAAAAATCAGCTCAGCATTTCTCTCGGGCCATTGGGAGATCAATCTTGGTCTATCTAGACAGAAATATTGCTGGTGATATCCTTCATGGTCTCTGATATCCCAAATTAAGTTGATATCATGAAATAGTTCTGTTAAAGCACTTTGTGCTTCAATTGCCCTTCTATTATATTGATTTATGATGGGCAATAAGATAATAGTATTACCTCTATTTCTGATTTGAGGGACTAGACTTGAATAGAGGACCTGAGTAGTAGGAGCTAATATCTTAGTTCTTCTTAATCCCCATCTAGGTACCCAATTTCTGGTATATTCTTCCCATCTCAAAGAATCAGGGATATTTTCCATGTGTATTAAATTTCCTCTAAGCTGAATAGAGAGTACAAAACTATGATGTGCAGGCTGCAAATGTTCTCTACTTAAAAAATCAGGCCGACTATTTGAACTTCCTTTAATATGTTCTATGGAGAAATCAAAATTACTGAAGAGAGCTTGCCATCTAGCAAATTTATGGTCTCCAGAAGTTTTCAAATCTTTATTAAGGACTTTATTCATGGCTGCAGCATCTGTCCTTAAAATAAACTTTTAATAAATTAAATAAATTTCAAACTTCTGTATTGCATTAAGAGCAGCCTGAATTTCCTTATCAAGAGCGGAATAATTCTTTTCTGCAGCTTCCCATAATCTAGAAAAAAATTGTATTACTTCTTCTTTCCCTTCTTTTCTGACCTGTTTGAGAACTGCTCCCCACCCAATATTGCTGGCATCAGTTTCTACAATCTTTAGAAGATTGTCATCAGAAATATGTAAGATAGGCAGATTCTTGACTTTTGCCTTAATGTTTTTTACTGCTTGGGTATGAGCCTCAGTCCAAGGTGTTGGTTCTTTCTTTAATCTGTCATTGAGAAGTTTTATATCTTGGGCACATCTTTTATAGAAATGGCTGATATAATTTAGACTTCCCAAAAATCTTTGTAACTAAGTTCTGTCAAGAATTATGTCTGGAAACTTGTCAGCAAACTCAACAACATGAGTTTGTAAGGTAATATGACCATTTTTAATAGTATGATCAAGAAATTTAACCTGTGTTTGAAAACGTTCAATCTTTTTCTTGGACAAAACAAGGCCATCATGTTTAATGACTTCCAGAAGTATCTTTAGATGTTTGAAGTGTTGATTCAGAGAGGATGAGAATACTATAATATCATCAATATATATAATAAGTCAATCAAAGTATGGCCTGAGAGTATCATCCATTACTCTATGAAATTTTGCAGGTGCATTTTTCAAGCCAAACGACATGACATTCCATTCATAATGACTGGCAGGGACATTAAAAGTAGTCTTGAATTTATCCTTTTTCATGTATTGCAACTTGCCAAAATCTTGACTTTAAGTCAAATTTAGAAAATATTTTGGCTCCTGCAATCCTAGTGACCAAGTTGTTTTTGTTTGGAATAGGATGGGTATCATCTGCCAGTACCTTATTGAGAGGTTTATAGCTAAATACTAACCTGGGAACTCCTCTGATTTGTTCTGAATGTTATTCACATAGAAGCCATAATAGTTCCATGAGCTGGTAGAATTTCTAATTAAGTCCTTTTTCAATAAACTCTCAATTTCTTCTGCACACAGCTTTTGGTATTCAACATTCATAGGGATAGCTCTACTTTCGCAAGGTCTTCCTTGGTAGTCTTCTTTATATGGAAGATATACTTCATGCTTTTTCTATTTCCAGAAAGCAGTGGGATTTTCGGAACAAACAGATCTAATAAATTCTTCTTTAAGAGAAAGAATTCTTTCTTGGATACTTGTTTTCTTTAACTGCTCTCTTATTCTAGTTTCAGATTTCAAACTTTGAAGCTCTTTGATCTTTTCAGATATCATCAGATTAATTTGTACTGAGTCTGAAATTCTTGGAGTGGATATAAATGGGAGCTTGACTTTCTTCCCTTCTGGCAGTGTTATAAAATATCCTGCTTGATCAGGAGTAACCATTGTAGATCGATGAGGAGAAACTGTTGCAAGGAAGGGAGTACCTAGAATACAAGCAACATGAATTTCTGTTAAAAGAAATTTCATTTTTAGGCAGAAATCTTGGAAGCAGAGGATTGCTTCAGGGATTTGGAAAGAAATATTATTTACAATATTTCCAAGACCTGTGACAGCAGCTTGTGTTTTTTCCCAGAGTGATACAGGAATTACATGCTTATTAAGCAGATTCAAATCTGACTCTGTATCTATCAATGTCTTTAATCTGAAATGTAAATCTTGAATTTTCAATTCTATCAAGACATGATACTGTTGATGTTTGACTTGGAGGCATTCTTCTTTCTTTTCTTGCTCTTTCTCTCTATCTTTCTTTATTCTGTTGATTTCTTTTCCTAAATCTGATAGAGAGAGTGTGTTAACAGGACAACTTACCAAAATAGATTTTTTTGTAGCTAGCTTTGGAGTTTTGAATATATTCTTGGTCCTATTCCATTCATGAAAAGAAATGTAAAAATCATTCTTATCCATAAAGCTTTTCTAGGCGTCTGCCAGCCTAATTTTGTTTGGATTGGGAGTTTTTCTGGCAAATTCTTTTTCTTTTGGATGAATATAAAGATCCCAATTCAGCATGTTTTTCATCCATTCTGGGTTAATCATTTCTTTGCTACATCCTTTGGATAATTTCAAAAACTTTTGGATTTCAGGATAAGAGGGCCTTTTTATATCTTTGGGAAAATAGGAAGCTTGTCTAGCTTTTATTTCTGTACACGAATTATCTTGTATAACAAGAACATGAGGATCATGAGGAAAAGGGATGTTAGAGCATTGGGGATGCGGACATTGATCTTTAGTTGTAGAAACTGGTGGTGGCAAGTGTGTCCTAAGGTTATGATTACCATGGTCAAACTGGACTTTTGAATCTTCTTCGGCAGTAGAAAGTGTGGATAAAGTGATTAGATCTCCACAATCTATGCATTTCACTACAAAAGGAACTTGCCCTATTCATCCAGCTAAAGATTGTAAGGATGGGTGTAGACAAAAAGAAGGTAGTGGAGGAGCAGGTCTATTAGGTTTAGGACAAGAGGAAGTGTTAACTAATATTTTATGAGGAAAAGCGATCACAGCAGAATCTGAGGTTTCTTTTATTTGTACCGAAGTAATGGATATTGGTATCGTCACTTTTGAGTATCAATTACCCAGTCTGTTGGGAAAGATAAATCTTCCCATTTTATGGTACAGTGCTCCATCTTTTGGTTTAAAGAATCTGTGATTACCAGAGTGTTGGATTGAGAATCTTTGTTGGGAGTGTGTAAGATAGCAGGAAACATAGTATTGGTATGTCTAAAACACCCTCTGACTTGGACAACTATGTTTTCTCTTTTAGCATTCATGCTAAATCTTGTTGTCCTGATTTGTAGTTTTAAAATATCAGCAAGAATCTCATCAAAAGTGTATACAGAAAAGTTTGGGTAACAGTCAAAATAGACTGGTCCATTTGACAAAGGAGCTACTATCCCTCCTATTAGAGAATTAGTAAACTTGTCATGAGTTAGATCTCTTACAGTGCAAAGCACATAAGCATCAATTCCTTTATGTACTAATGCATTGATGTTGATTCTGATACATCCAAAATGTAAAAAATGTGTTTTATGTTTCTTGGCTTCTTTCTGAATCTCTTTTGGATTAAAGAGAGAGATAGTCTGGGTAACATTACTATTCTGTTGAATTGTACTGATAGACTCTTTTACAAAGACTCTGGTTACTGCTTTAAGATGGAACATATTCAAATCTTGATATACTTTGTTGGGGTTTATAGCAGGTAACTTCCATGCAGCTTGTGGATTAATTTCTACTTCTTCTATATCTGCATGATTTATACTCTGTGATCTGCTCAAAGAAAACATTGACTCTAAACTATTTACAGAGTCATTTCCTGAAGTACTTGCTTCTTCAGAATTTCTAATATCTCTAAAAGAAACTGATCTAGAATCCATATTAGGTATTACTATCTTTACATAGAAAAGGAGGGTGTTTAGTCTTGTGTCCTTTAATACAAAAGGATTAGACAGGCTCCTGGCCTACTCCTCAGGTAAAGACTGGTAAACTTTTCAGCGAGTCGCAGTAGTGGAAACTGTGCCTTTAAACAGCCCGAGACTACTGATATGACTCTGGATTTAAACTGAACCACACAACTAAACAAAATAAGAGTGAATAGCTTTAATAGATCAGAATGAGTCTGTTATCATACCCGGGGCGAAAATGAGGTCATGGCTCTGATACAATTTGTAAAGAAGGGGCCTCCTCTATCAGAGTATGAAGCTTGCTGATTGTTTTCTTGCCTATGCACAATCTCCCTTCACCATTGATATTTTGATTTCTGTGACTTCTGCTAGAACGAATACCAGCGGGTTAACCACTTTACTTACTTTATCTTCCTAAAGTTCCCCACTCGAAGTCCATCGAGTGATTTTCACACCAGTTCTATTTGAAGCCTATATGTGATCTCCGACGAACTTTCACAGCTACAACTGCCCTTAGCGGCCTCCTGCCTAGCGGGACTTACTACCACTGATCCACCGACACCGATCTATCACAATACCAGTCAACCTTACTAACCGAGAGAACAACTCAGACTTAAGCATACCAACGAATAGCAGATGCAAATACAGGATAATGAAGTGAATTCATAATGTGCGCATAAACCATAGGCAATAAACAAGCATCAGAGAAATATATGCAAAAGACTTTGTATTAACAGAGCATGAATAACTCTCAGGTATTACAATAGAGAGTGCCTGAGGCACTGATAACAAACACAGAGAAAGATGCTCTTTGCTCTTACAGACTCTTAGATAGAATGACTTGAAACTTCAGATAGGAGGGAAGCTTAGATGACTCACACACTGACTCTAATGACCAATGCCTGAAATCAATCACTCATCCTCCTTTTATAACAATTTAGGATAGAAGAGTAATCATGAAGCATTAAACACGAATAGACTAGAAGCCCTTCATGTCGACCACTAAATCTACTTTTATGATTCGGGAGATATATTCACACACTCATTCTAATCTGTTAAAGCTATTCGCTCTTATTTTTTTTAGTTGTGTGGTTCAGTTTGAATACAGAGTCGTATCAGTAGTCTCGGGCTGTTTAAAGGCACCATTTCCACTACTGTGACTCGTTGAAAAGTTTACTAGTCTTTACCTGAGGAGTAGGCCAGGAGCCTGTCTAATCCTTTTGTATTAAAGGACACAAGACTAAATGCCCTCCTTTTCTGTGTAAAGATAGTAATACCTAGTATGGATTCCTTAGTCTTTTAGATCTGTGTACAATACTATAGACTCATCTTTGTCTACTTCATAGTATACTTCCTGTTTAATGATCCATTATATCCCTTCAATTGAATCTCTAGATCCTTGAATTAAAGAAAGCTACAGAGGAATGAGAACACCAAACTCTCCTAAGTATGGCCTAGAATATATTGAACAGTGTGACACTATCATACCAGAATGTCGATTCTCAAATCCTTTGCCTAGTAACATAAAAATACCCTCTATAGAAGAAATCCAAAAATATCTCACAGTCATGACAGGCTATATGAAGGGATCCCTGCCTGAAGAATGGATCAAGAAAATGACAAATTCGGATTTGTTTACAAATCCTGAATTTTCAAGATTTTGACAATAGTACTCCAGAAAAAGAAAAACAAACATTGTCAAAATTATGGAAGGAATATATGATTAAAGAAAATTTTTGGATTTCCTTATTTGAATGGAGAAAATTGTATATAGCCCCTATAGTAAAAATGATAGGAGAAAGCTCTGATTCTCCTAGACATCAATGGAAAATTTTAGATGGAAGTCTTGTTGATTCAAATACTACTTTTCCTCCTTTTAAGGGAATTATCTTGGAAGATAGCTCTAAGCAAGCCAGAGCTATTCCCTTGTTATCTGATGAAGACAACCAATTATCTGGAATAGATAAAAGGGTCCAATCAGTTTCAGAACAATTAAATTGGACAAACATTGCCTTGAGAGGAATGGCTACCCAGATATATATAAAAAATGACTATGCTAAGAAAGAACAAATCATGGATCTTCAAGTATCTACAAATATTATTGTCCATTCAGTAGATCAGATCCAAGAAAATGTCATGAATGTTAATGACAAAGTTGATTCTACTCTATTAGAAATTTCTTACAGAGCAAGAGAGTCTAATAGAAATCATGATGAAATAATGGAAGGACTAGGAACTGCCTTCTCTGAAATGGGTAAGGCTTTGACAGAACTTAAACGAAAAACTAGCCAACCCGATAAGCCCATTCCTACTACATTTCTTCTTCCTAGTCCCCATATCTCCATACTATCCCCTGTATATAAATCCTCAAAAAAAGAAGCCAGAAAAAGATTTCCTTTCCATTTTCCCCCTGAAAAAGATGATCCAGAAGCTTCCAAGAAAAATTCAGAAGATACTCATTCCCTAGTTACTATTAGAAAACCTTCTTTTGAAAATATTCCAGCCCACTCATCTAGACCAACAGCTCCTGACCTCATAGGAAAAGGAAGGCTTCTAGAATCTCAAACCTTTGCTGATGATTGGTTTCAAGAATGGAATATTGATAATCTTCCCATTGCTCAGATTAGACAGATGCTTGATAGAATGTATGTTTCTTACAAAATTATGTGTATGAAAGGCAAAAGTGAAATAGAAGCATGCAAGACTATTATTCAATTCTTTACTGGAACACTGAGTAAGTGGTGGGAAGTTGTGTCTTCTACCCTTATGGTAAGTAAAATGGAAGCAGAAGTATTAAAGGATGAAGAAGGAGATATAGTATACCATCCTGATGGGAATGTTGTAAATAATATGATAGGAGCTCTCACTACCCTGATACCTGAACACTGGTGTGGGACAGAAACAGAGATTGATGATAAACAAAAGTTGTTCTGATGAATATGAAATGCCGGAAGATGTCCCAGTATGAACAATTTCATAAAGAATAGACTCAAAGAATATTTGAAGTCAAAGACAACAAAAATTTGCTATGGAAACAAGTATATCTGGCGGCTCTTCCAAGCAAATTTGTAGAATATTTAAAAATGGAAGACATATTCAAACTTCCATATGAAACTCATACTTGGGGAGAAATTTATTCTACTATTACAAAGGCCTTGATAGGACTCTGCACCAGTATGAAAATTCAAAATTCTATCTCCAAGTCCTCATATCTCCCTGACCAAAAATGAATTTGTGAGCAATATGGCCTATATCTGACTAATCCTACTATCAGGAGAAAAAAGAGGCCTAAAGAAATCAGAAAAGAAAAAGGAAGAAAGTTTAAATCCAGATACAAATATATTCCTAATACTCATTATTTTGAGCCTCATGATATCAAGCTCAAAACCCACAAACATGAGGTTAAGCAACAAATTAAGTGTTGGATATGTGGGAAAAATGGGAATTATGCACATGAATGTCCTGATAATGATGCCTCTAGGAGAACAAAGGGAAAATTCTCTGAACAAAAAGTAAAAGAGGCACAAGAAAATAAACAAGTAGTCTTAAAATACAATGTAATAGATGTGGATCACAAAACCACGACACAAATGCTTGTCCTTACAATCCTCATCAGCCAAAACCTGAAGTTCATCTTCTCAGAGAAGGATGTTGTTCTTCATCTTCAGAAACTTCACAGCTAGAAACAAGCTCAGATGAAGAAATTTTGATAAACTAGTCTTGCAATTGCAGTAATCCAAATTACTGCACATGTACCAGTAATCAAGAAAGTTCTGATTCTGATTCAGAACCTATAAAGAAAGAAAAATTGAAAGTTTGTATGTTTCAAAATACAGGAGATCAGGAATCTAAAATGTTTTCTCAGATTAAGGGACTTCCTGAAGGAGAAATGAAAAATTCTCTGCTTGAAACATTCATCAAAACTCTAAAAGATGAACAGAAGGGAAAAGGTTATGAATTATCCAAAAGACAACCTATGTTCTTATATGCATCATTTGATAGAAATACCAATACATATATAAAGTTTAACAGAGAACCCAAGTTGCAAAATGTCTTTGTTACAGATCTGGCAAAAGAAGTCTCTTCTCTCAGGAAAGAGGTTTTTGACATAAGAGAAAACCTCAGAAAATTACAAGGGGATATTGAGCTAAGTTATCCTGTTGATTCATGGGCAAGACAGAAAATTAAAACTATTAAAGAACGACTTGAATCAATTCCTCCCCCCTTAGAAGATGCTCCTTTTGAATATTTTATACAAGAACAAACTTCTGAAGAAATGCAGGGAATACCAGGTATGCAAGTTTTACCGATAAAATATCAGAAGTATTATGTTAAGATTCGGTTAGAAATTTGTCAAGAAAATTTTTCTTTGACGGCACTTATAGACACTGGATCTGACATTAACTTATTACATAAAGATTTAATCCCAACAAAGTATTGGGCTCCCAGTTTTGGATCTTCTACAGGGCTTGGAAATGTGAATACAGATTTTCAGTATGAAGTTCCTAGAGGTACATTACTTCTAGAAAATTATGCTTTGGGGATGAGATTTCACATTTCAGACTTACCTATTGATTGCATCCTAGGCTCGCCTTTCTTGTCAGTGGTAGAACCCCATGGTTCTTGTTTATGCCCTAAAGATCAACCTGGATACTTTATTACCATGCCCAAAATAGGGAATACTCCACCAACAAGAATTGAATTCCCTTTTATATCTGATGTTCACATGCATATTGCATATTATAAGAAAAGTATGGTAATAGTAGAAGTTTTTGATAATGAAAGAAATACTCCAGTCACTGAATATTATGATGATAATACTTCCTGGCACATTTTCAAAGAAAATTGGAGACCTTCCTGGCAATTAAGATATTCAGAAAAAATTGAATTTGGGCTACTAGGATTTTCTTCCAACACAAATATTAGAGTTCTTCCACAACAGCATGTTCTGGGCCAAATACATCAACCTATAACTATCTCCTCCAGAGAGAAACTCATTGAAATGGGAGATCTAAGTAGGTTAAGATCTGTAGACACTCAATGGTATGATCATCCTACAAGGAGTTGGGCAACAACTTTATCCTACCAGTTCTTCCAAATAAACAGAATGAGGGGTATCTCAGATTGGCCTAACCAAGATCCTAATGAAAGATTATTTGGCATAGATTAACAAAAATATAAGACAATGTGGTTCAATATCTGTTTATGGACTGGAAGATATAAATTTTATTATTGCATGATTAACTTTGCTCATTCTTTTAGATATTGGGAAGAACCAGAATGGATAATGGAATGGTGGAATCAGTTTGGATTAAATCCGGTTGGCATAAATCCAGATGTCACAGAAGTTAGAAGGATGTTTCTTTTCCATAACAGAAGCTTAGATACTATTGTCGATTTATTCTCTGAAGATGAATACAAAATGATGTTTGTCACAGAAAATCATCCCTGGATAATCCGAACAAAGTTTATACTTCACCAAAATGATAATTATAATCATGATCTAGAATTAGTCCGCGAAGTATACACTCAGCATTGGGACCCTTACTATTTTTTCCACTTCAGTAATCATCCTGTAGAATGATAATTTTTCCTTGGGTTTACTCATAAACTCCATATTGTAATAATTTATGTCTAGATGGCCAACAATGGTGTCACCTGGGTTCCATGGATTAACGTAACAATCTCCACTTTGTACATAAATAAATCTATCATAGATATATTGTTGTCTTATAAAGAAGTGGGAATCTTGAAAACTCATAGCACCTCTCCGACTTTTGGTGCGGTTTGGCCCACATTTCCAAGATTCTTTACTATGAGGCATATGATTGTCCTACTAATGTCATATCTATGTAATCTGATCGGGGAATCTTGCACGAGCACTCCATCAGATTTCGATTTGATCAGGGAATCCTATGTGACAACCCCGACAAATCTTTTATAATATCCTACTTTCTGTGTGATTTAAAATAAAGTTGTGAGATCGGACAAAGATTCATGTGTGAATATATCTACCGAATCCTAAAAGTAGATGTAGTGGTCGACATGAAGGGATTCTAGTCTATTCGTGTTTGATGCTTCATGATTACTCCTCTATCCTAAATTGTTATAAAAGGAGGATGAGTAATTCATTTTCGGGCATCGGTCGTTAGAGTCAGTCTATGAGTCATCTAATCTTCCCTCCTGTCTGAAGCTTTGATTCATTCTGTCTAAGAGTCTGTAAGAGCGAAGAGCATCCTGCTCTGTGTCTATTATCAATGCCTCATGCACTCTCTATTGTAATACCCGAGAGTTATTCATGCTCTGTTAATACAAAGTCTTCCACATATATTTCTCTGATGCTTGTTTATTGCCTATGGTTTATGCGCACATTATGACTTCACTTCATTAGCCTGTATTTGCATATGTTGTTCGTTGGTATGCTTAAGTCTAAGTTGTTCTCCCGGTTAGTAAGGTTGACTGGTATTGTGATAGATCGGCATCGAAGGATCAGTGGTAGTAAGTCCCGCTAGGCAGGAGGCCGCTAAGGGCATTTGTAGCTGTGAAAGTTCGTCAGAGATCACATATAGGCTTCTAATAGAACTGGTGTGAAAAGCGCTCGATGGACTTCGAGTGGGGAACTTCAGGAAGATAAAGTAAGTAAAGCGGTTAACCTGCCAATATTAGTTCTGGCAGAAGTCGCAGAAATCATAAGATCAATGGTGAAGGGAGATTGTGCATAGGCAAGAAAACAATCAGCAAGATTCATACTCTGACAGAGGAGGCCCCTGCTTTACAAATGCTACCAAAAGTAAGTAAAGTGGTTAACCCGTTGGTATTCGTTCTGGTAGAAGTCGCAGAAATTAGAAGATAAATGGTGAAGGGAGATTGCACATAGGCAAGAAAATAATCAACAAGCTTCATAATCTTACAAAGGAGGCCCCTGCTTTACAAATGGTATCAGAGCCATGACCTCATTTTTGCCCCGGGTATGATAACAGACTCATTCTGATCTGTTAAAGCTATTCGCTCTCATTTTGTTTAGTTATGTGGTTCAGTTTGAATCCAGAGCCGTATCAGTAGTCTCGGGCTATTTAAAGGCACAGTTTCCACTACTGCGACTTGTTGAAAAGTTTACTAGTCTTTACCTGAGGAGTAGGCCAGGATCCTGTCTAATCCTTTTGTATTAAAGGACACAAGACTAAACGCCCTCCTTTTCTGTGTAAATATAGTAATACCTAGTATGGATTCCTTAGTCTCTTTTAGATCTGTGTACAATACTATAGACTCATCTTTGTCTACTTCAGAGTATGCTTCTTGTTTAATGATCCATTATATGCCTTCAATTGAATCTCTAGATTCCCGAATTAAAGAAATCTACAGAGGAATGAGAACACCAAACTCTCCTAAGTATGGCCTAGGAGATATTGAACAGTGTGACACTGTCATACCAGAATGTCGATTCTCAAATCCTTTGCCTAGTAACATAAAAGGACCCTCTGTAGAAGAAATCCAAAAATATCTCACAGTCATGATAGGTTGTATGAAGGGATCCATGCCTGAAGAATGGATCAATAAAATGACAAATTGGGATTTGTTTACAAATCCTGAATCTCAAGATTTTGACAATAGTACTCCAGAAAAAGAAAAACAAAGATTGTCAAAATTATGGAAGGAATATATGATTAAAGAAAATTGTTGGATTTCCTTCTTTGAATGGAGAAAATTGTATATAGCCCCTATAGTACAAATGGTAGGAGAAATCTTTGTTTCTCCTAGACATCAATGGAAAAGTTTAGATGGAAGTCTTGTTGAGTCAAATACTACTTTTCCTCCTTTTAAGGGAATTATCTTGGAAGATAGATCTAAGCAAGCCAGAGCTATTCCCTTGTTATCTGATGAAGCCAACCAATTATCTGGAATAGATAAAAGGGTCCAATTAGTTTCAGAACAATCAAATTGGACAAACACTGCCTTTAGAGGAATGGCTACCCAGATATATATAACAAATGACTATGCTAAGAAAGAACAAATCATGGATCTTCAAGTATCTACAAATACTATTGTCCATTCAGTAGATCAGATCCAAGAAAAGGTCATGAATGTTAATGACAAAGTTGATTCTACTCTATTAGAAATTTCTTACAAAGAAAAAGAGTCTAATAGAAATCATGATGAAATAATGGAAGGACTAGGAACTGCCTTCTCTGAACTGGGTAAGTCTTTGACAGAACTTAAACGAAAAACTAGCCAACTCGATAAACCCATTCCTACTTCATTTCTTCTTCCTAGTCCCAAATATATCCATACTATTCCCTGTATATAAATACTCAGAAAAAGAAGCTACAAAAAGATTTCCTTTCCATTTTCCCCCTGAAAAACATGAACCAGAAGCTTCCAAGAAAAATTCAGAAGATACTCATTCCCTGGTTACTATTAGAAAACCTTCTTTTGAAAATATTCCAGCCCACTCATCTAGACCAGCAACTCCTGACCTCATAGGAAAAGGAAGGCTTCTAGAATCTCAAACCTTTGCTGATGATTGGTTCCAGGAATGGAATATTGATAATCTGTCCATTTCTCAGATTAGACAGATGCTTGATAGAATGTATGTTTCTTACAAAATTATGTGTATGAAAGGCAAAAGTGAAATAGAAGCATGCAAGACTATTATTGGATATGTGGGAAAAATGGGCATTATGCACATAAATGTCCTGACAATGATGCCTTTAGGAGAACAAAGGGCAAATTCGCTGAACAAAAAGTAAAAGAGGCACAAGAAAAGAAACAAGTAGTCTTAAAATTACAACGTAATAGATGTGGATCACAAAACCACGACACAAATTCTTGTCCTTACAATCCTCATCGGCCAAAACCTGAATTTCATCTTCTCAGAGAAGGATGTTGTTCTTCATCTTCAGAAACTTCATAGCTAGAAACAAGCTCAGATGAAGAAATTTTGATAAACCAGTCTTGCAATTGCAGTAATCCAAATTAATGCACATGTACCAGTAATCAAGAAAGTTCTGATTCTGATTCAGAACCTATAAAGAAAGAAAAATTGAAAGTTTGTATGTTTCAAAATATAGGAGATCAGGAAGCTCAAATGCTTGCTCAGATTAAGGGACTTCCTGAAGGAGAAATGAAAAATTCTTTGCTTGAAACATTCATCAAAATTGTAAAAGCTGAACATAAGGGAAAAGGTTATGAATTATACAAAAGACAACCTTTGTTCTTAGATGCATCATTTGATATAAATACCAAGACATATATAAAGTTTAACAGAGAACCCAAGTTGCAAAATGTCTCTGTTACAGATTTGGCAAAAGAAGTCTCCTCTCTCAGGAAAGAGGTTTTTGACATAAGAGAAAACCTCAGAAAATTACAAGGGGATATTGAGCTAAGTTATCCTGTTGATTCATGGGCAAGACAGGAAATTAAAACTATTAAAGAACGACTTGAATCAATTCCTTCCCCCTTAGAAGATGCTCCTTTTCAATCTTTTATACAAGAACAAACTTCTAAAGAAATGCAGGGAATACCAGGTATGCAAGTTTTACTGATAAAATATCAGAAGTATTATGTTAAGATTCAGTTAGAAATTTGTCAAGAAATTTTTTCTTTGACGACACTTATAGACACTGGATATAACATTAACTTATTACATAAAGATTTAATCCCTGCAAAGTATTGGGCTCCCAGTTTTGGATCTACTACCGGGCTTGGAAATGTGAATACAAATTTTCAGTATGAAGTTCCTAGAGGTACATTACTTCTAGAAAATTATGGTTTGGGGATGAGATTTCACATTTCAGACTTACCTATTGATTCCATCCTAGGCTCGCCTTTCTTGTCAGTGGTAGAACCCCATGGTTCTTGTTTATTCCCTAAAGATCAACCTGGATACTTTATTACCATGAACAAAATAGGGAATACTCCACCAACAAGAATTGAATTCCCTTTTATATCTGATGTTCAGATGCATATTGCATATTATAAGAAAAGTATGGTAATAGTAGAAGTTTTTGATAATGAAAGAAATACTCCAGTCACTGAATATTATGATGATAATACTTCCTGGCACATTTTCAAAGAAAATTGGAGACCTTCCTGGCAATTAAGATATTTAGAAAAAATTGAAGTTGGGCTACCAGGATTTTCTACCAACACAAATATTACAGTTCTTCCACAACAACATGTTCTGGGCCAAATACATCAGCCTATAACTATCTCCTCCAGAGAGAAACTCATTGAAATGGGAGATCTAAGTAGGTTAATATCTATAGACACTCAATGGTATGATCATCCTACAAGGAGTTGGGCAACAACTTTAGCCTACCAGTTCTTCCAAATAAACAGAATGAGGGGTATCTCAGATTGGCCTAACCAAGATCCTAATGAAAGATTATTTGGCATAGATTATCAGCAATATAAGACAATGTGGTTCAATATCTGTTTATGGACTGGTAGATATAAATTTTATTATTGCATGATTAAATTTGTTCATTCTTTTAGAGATTGGGAAGAACCAGAATGGATAATGGAATGGTGGAATCAGTTTGGATTAAATCCGGTCGACATAAATCTAGATGTCACAGAAACTGGAAGGATGTTTCTTTTCCATAACAGAAGCTTAGATACTATTGTCGATTTATTCTCTGAAGATGAATACAAAATGATGTTTGTCAAAGAACAGCATCCCTGGATAATCCGAACAAAGTTTATACTTCACCAAAATGATAATTATAATCATGATCCAGAATTAGTCTGCGAAGTATACACTCAGCATTGGGACCCTTACTATTTTTTCCACTTCAGTAATCATCCTGTAGAATGATAAGTTTTCCTTGGGTTTACTAATAAACTCCATATTGTAATAATTTATGTGTAGATGGCCGACAATGGTGTCATCCGAGTTCCGCGGATTACTGTAACAATCTCTACTTTGTACATAAATAAATCTATCATAGATATAGTGTTGTCTTATCAAGAAGTGGGAATCTTGGAAACTTGGAGCACTTCTCCAACTTTTGGTGCGGTTTGACCCACATTTCCAAGATGCTTTACTATTAAGCATATGATTGTCCTACTAATGTCATATCTATGTACTCTGATCGGGGAATCTTGCATGACCACTCCGTCAGATTTCGATTTGATCAAGGAATCCTATGTGACAACCCCGACAAATCTTTTATAATATCCTACTTTCGGTGTGATTTAAAATAAAGTTGTGATATCAGACAGAGATTCCTGCGTGAATATATCTGTCGAATCCTAAAAGTAGATTTATTGGTCGACATGAAGGGCTTCTAGTCTATTCGTGTTTGATGCTTCATGATTACTCCTCTATCCTAAATTGTTATAAAAGGAGGATGAGTAATTCATTTTCGGGCATCGGTCATTAGAGTCAGTGTGTGATTTTTCTAAGCTTCCCTCCTGTCTGAAGCTTCGAGTCATTATGTCTAAGAGTTTGTAAGAGTGAAGAGCATCCTGCTCCTTATCTATTATCAGTGCCTCAGGCACAATCTATGTAATACCCGAAGCATTTTATGCTCTGATAAATACAAAGTATTCCACATATATTTCTCTGATGCTTGTTTATTGCCTATGGTTTATGCACACATTATGACTTCACTCCATTAGCCTGTATTTGCATCTGTTGTTCGTTGGCATGCTTAAGTCTGAGTTGTTCTCCCTGTTGGTAAGGTTGCTGGTATTGTGAGAGATCAGCGTCAGTGGATCAGTGGTAGTAAGTCCCGCAAGGCAGGAGGCCGCTAAGGGCAATTGTAGCTGTGAAAGTTCATCAGAGATCACATATAGGCTTCAAATAGAACTGGTGTGAAAAGCGCTCGATGGACTCTGAGTGGGGAACTTCAGGAAGATAAAGTAAGTAAAGTGGTTAACCCGCCGGTATTCGTTCTGGCAGAAGTCGTAGAAATCAGAAGATCAATGGTGAAGGGAGATTGCGCATAGGCAAGAAAACAATCAGCAAGGTTACACTTGGAACAAATATCCAAGTCATTGTCTTAGACAAAGGCAGTATAACATTTTTACCTAAGCAAGTATAACAGGAAGTTATGTATGAAGTAAATTATGTTTCTGGTCTGAAGCATAATCTTATGAACACAGGACAATTGTTATAGATAGTATACATAATCTACATGGAAGATAATCATTGTGTGATTATGGATAAATGCCCAAGCAATCAACTAATTGAAAGAATCCAAATGACAAGTAACATAATGTTCCCTTTGACATTGAAGCCAAGAAAGAAGAAGATTACAATGGTATTTGTTGGTAAAGCATAAGATGCATAGTGAGACACTGCATTTATAGAAGTGTGTGCAGTTCTAATGAGGAAAATAGTGTGTGCAGTATCAAGAAAAGATAAAATGGAATAGCAATAAAAGCAACATTCCAATCTGAAATACAAGATGATTCTTGGTTATGGCATTTCAGAATTGGACATTTGAACTTTGGAGGTTTGAAGCTACTACACACAAAGGATATGGCAAAAGGTTTCCCATTCATTGAAAAGCTAGAAAGGATATATGAAGGCTGCATATTTGGAAAGCAACGCAAAGAATCATTTCCAGGTGGAAACTCTTACAAAGAAAGAGCTCCATTGGAAATAGTACATTTAGACATTTGTGGACCAATGCAAACAACATCCATAGGAAGCAATACTTATTTTTTGACATTCATTGATGATTTCTCAAGAAAGACATGGATTTATTTCCTAAAGCATAAATCTAGCGCATTAGGTTGTTTTCAACAGTTTAAATAACTTGTGGAGAAACAGAGTGGTTATTACATCAAGTGTCTAAGAGCTGACAGAGGAGGAGAATACATTTCAAGAGAATTTCAGAATTTTTATAAATTTCATGGCATCTAAAATCAATTTACTGTGCGATATACACCACAACAAAATGGTGTCATAGAGAGAAAGAATAAAACCATCATGGAAATTGTGCACAGTATGTTGGTAGCCAAACATTTGTCAAATGAATATTGGGCTAAGGCAGAATGTAACACCCTGTTTCCCCCATCTTGTAATTAATCATAAAATAGGATTACCATGCTGAAGCATGGGGACAATATAAATGTATTATTGTTTGAGTTGCCAATAACTGATAGTGGGGATGAAACCTTGAAAGTACTGGCCATGATATCACTAGAGGAAGAATCTAAAAACTATATGAGATGGTTCATTATACCAAATAACCCCAAATTTCGCTTGATGAGGATGACAAACCTCCTTCAGTTCCCAAGAAAATAAATCAGTTAATGAAGAAAGGACTAGTGGTTGAATTATCAACCACCCCCATGAATGGGAGCATGGTCTAGATTCATAATGTTATCCCAAAGTACTACAAAGATCTGCAAACCCAAGCTTCCTTCTGACAGAAGAAACATGATGGGTTGGCAGCCTTCCAACAGAAGGAAGGTAAAAGGGATACATGGGGATAGCTAGAGGGGGGATAGGAAACGAGAGGGAAATCTCGTAAAGGAGATGCGCGAAGCTCTCTGGGGAGTAATTAAGAGAAAATTGTGATTTTGATGCTAGGTGAGCATCTGATAAATATCATCGAAGCCATAACAAAGAAAAATATATGAGAGTTGCAGAGAACATAACCCGAGCAAAATTTGAACAGAGAAGGAATCCTTGAGAACTATGAGAGTTCCCTAGAAATATCATGGCTTGGCACGGGGGTGGCCAGAGTGCTAAGAATGAATGCTTCTGAGCCTATGGTCGGGTGGAAGGAAGAACACCCACAGTCAGTTAGATGGCTACCTCTTGTAATAGATAAGTAATCGCATATATTGTGTATGAATTGGATATACTATGAATGTTTTCAAGAATGTGAATTAATGCTTAATGGATATATTGTATCCCTTCTATTTATGCTTGGTTGTGTAATTAGGAAAGTAAGAAGTTATATGGTTCGAACATGATTTGTTCTCATAAATTCTTGATTTATGTAGTGTATTAATCTAGAGTCACGACAGTGAGTTCGTCGACCTTAAGTATAGTTACATGTACGCATGTCAACCCTCATAGTCATTCTGATTCTTTTGGAGGATGGAGTCTGTTAAACTCAGGAGAGGTAGTGCAAATACGCACAGGATCTTTGCGAGGAAAGAAGAGGTTCGAGAAGCCCTTTGAGGTTCCAGGGTGAGAAATCTCAGGAGGGACAACACTTTTCATAAGTGTTGGTGAGATCCAATATTCGATTCACAGTAGAAGATCGAAGGCCGATACCTTTGAAGCATCGAATTCTTCCAAGACGGGAGAAATTACGAGTGCAAGAGGAGATCATATCTGAGCCGTCAGATCTGGGTGCGTGGGCCAACAACTGTTCGATTGAGCAGAGGAGAAGATCTGGACTGTTGGAATCCACATCCAAACAATGTGAAGAGCGTGCAGGAGGAGAATAGATCTAAGCCGTCGGATCTAGCACATGGACCAATAGTCATTGGATCTGGAGAAAAGTGCACAAGAGAGGTTCCAAAACCATCATGACCATCCATTGGAAAGGACAAATGGCAAGAGCTCAGTATTTCATTAACTCACAGAGAAAGAAGTTCAAAGAACATACTATTCGAACTCGCAATGTGAAAAATCGCGATTTGATCATGGTTGTTTATCAAGGAGGACATGTGGTGAAAGCTCATCATTTCACTGACTCGCGACTTGAAGAATTCAAAGAGGGAATCTGTGACAACTCACGATATGTGAGATTCCGCCCCACTTGAGAGTTTTTCCTCGGGTCATAGTGAATGGTCACATGGACGGAGGCCAAAGGGGGAGCTAATGAATCGTTAGCCCTTTTTGGAGCTCCGGAGTTGGAGGAGTTGGGGCGCCTTGCATCAAAATTCTTGAAGTCATGAAATGTGACACACCCTTTAGCTTAAGCCTGTGGTCATGGGAATGGTCACATGAGTGGAGGGAGCTAACAGTTGTTAAGCCCTTTTCGCATCTCGATATTTTTGGGAGTAAGGGGTGGCTTATACGTTAAATTCCTGACATGAAAAGTCTCAAAACATTTTTGGGTAGCGACACGATCATAGCCCATGGTCGCGTGGAATAGAGTCTTGCACTTGGTGCTCAGTCACATAGGAGGAGTTTCATAAAAAGGACCTATGGATTTGTTCATGATATTCCCGCAGGAAATCTATGAGTTTCTCTAGCTCAACAGAGTTCAGAACTATCCTTGACCAGAAGATCAGATTGGTTCCCTGACCTTCCAAATTAGGAACCATGAATGGAGATCTTATCCTTTAAGAAAAAAAAAAATATTATGCATATCGTGGGTGTGTTACAAAATGGTATTAGAGCATGGTTGCAACACTTGGTCTTCTTGGGATCCTGAAAGAGTCAAGTGATTTTTCTTTCTTAGAAAACCTAAAGGAGGAGGGCGTACTACCCTCCCTATCTAACATGGCATGATTTAGACACAAGCCTAGATGGGATAAAGAATAATCATGATGTTATGTTCACTAAGGTTAATATGATGCATGTTGGAAGGTAATTCTACCTTTGGAATAAAGTTTATTATCTGCATCAAATCCTTGAGGAGAAGGACTGCAGAATGAAACTGTAATTTGGGAATTCCTATGGAATTCAACAAAGGAATTATATTGTTCCTCTATCAAAATGATAACTACACTTATAGGAGTGGGGATGTACTGATTAATATTACTGATAAGACATGAATGTGAATGACAGAGGTGGAAGAAATTATGTTATGAAGCTGCACGTGCGAAACAAGGGACATGAACTGAGTTGTTTTGTTATAGTGTGACAATGTCTACCTACTAAAGCAGGTAGAGTCTCTTGTAATTGGGATGGATGGTTAGGTAAGAATTAAGACCCTCATGAAGAATTCCTTCATGATTTAGAAAATCTGGTAAGTACTGTTAGGATCCTTAGCAAGTTATAATTACTACATTATTAAAAGACTAAACCTTGAGTCTATAAATCCTCATGATCGAGAGGACTGATGAAAATATGTAGAGTCAGATTACCTGACCTGTAATGGTTAGGATCGACAAGACATATAATCTATTTAAGCAAGACTAAGAGAAGTCCTATGGGACTGTTTCTAATTCCCAAAAGTTCCCCTTGTTGGTTGTTCCCATAAAGAGAGGGTAACATCCGTATGAGTTATGATTGTGAGATTAGTCTTGTACGTAACTTAAAATCTCAAAAGAGATAACAGGGAAATTTCGTATGCCAACTGTGCATATAGAGTGTAGGGAGTGCGTATAGAAACAAGATTGTGTTAAAGTTTGAAAGCTCTGGAGGTTGAGCACAAAGTATTCCAGGAGGGCGTTAGAAAGTCTTTTGAAAAATACACAGAGTGCAAATGTGGACAAGGAGTGAGATTTAAATTTATTGCTAGAAGCTAAGGAGGAGTAGTGGTTTTAAGTCTCAAGAGGAAACACTTAGAAAAAGTTTCTAAGTTTCGAAGAGTTGAGGCGTTCAAAGGTGAAGCACAAAAAACTAAAGTTCGAAGAAAGAACCAATACGGAGGATTGAGCGGGAGAAATCCTTTAGAAAATAATTTTGAATATTGGATAAGATCGAGGGTTAAGATCCATTCAGAAAGAGCCAAAATATTCCAAGTTGTTTTATCTCAGAGAAGTAGCACACTGGTCAATTGCGAGGAGATATCAAAATTTCACAAAACCAAAGGACTTGGAAGAAGCAATGTGAAACTTGTGAAAAGATCATAGTCATTGATCAAGGAGTGATTTGAACCGTTGATTGTCTAGAGATAATTTCACAATTTCATGGATCAGGAGAATGAAAGTGAAAGGTCTTTCGATATCATTGATACGCGAAATCGAGAAATCCCGATACGTGAAACCTCGATGAGATTTGAGCCATCAGATCGTGGAAGAATTAGGATCATCAAATTGAGAACTCCAAAATTTCGCAATATCGGGGATCGAAGGATTCGAGTTTCTTCATAACAGAAGTCTCGAAGTTTTGAAACAAGAAATCGCGACATAATCACAACTGTTGGTTGGAGAGGTTTTGGTGACTATTGATCTGATCCAAAATTTCATCATTTTGAGTATCGAGAGTTTGAAGGATGAGGAGTCGATTGACTCGTATCACCGATATGTGAAATTGTGACACACCTTTTTGGGTAGGTGTGTGGTCACAAGGTGTGGTCACATGGAAGAGACTCGCATTTAGCGCTTGTAAACGCGAGCCGAAATTTGTAAATACTTGTGATTTTTTTCTTAGAGGTTCAACAGGGAATCAAAAACTGTTTCAGTTTAGTCTTAAGAATATCCTAATACCTGGAGTTCACACAGCCCTTGGAGAGAAAGAGGGTCTGCACCAAATACCTATGACAGCTACATGCAGGCTTAGGATTATGAAAATGGTTAAGTACATCGTAGATGTATGTTAACAAAGATGCATATTTATATTCCTTAAAGGGAATATTTGGTAAACAACTAAAGATAACTCAAGGTTGAGTGCATCAAATATAGTGATGGACATGCAATAAGGAAGTTGCATGTTGAAGGAGTTCCCTATGAAGAAATTGTGTAAGGACTCTATCAAAAGAACAGAGTCACAACCTTAACCACTGTTGAGAATCAAGCAGGGGGCTACAAACTTATATATATAAGAATCTTGGATTACATTTTAAAATAAATGTGTAGATAAAAGACTAACAATTGAATGTTAACGACTCTGAGAACCCAATATTAATGAGAAGGATGCACAGGTTCATGGCCCACTATGCACAAAAAAGTCTTAATACTAAGGGTGTTGTTGTATCCAAAAATTTTGATGTGAGACCTAACCAAGGATTCTCAAGAAAAGAGCTAGAGGGCCCCTAAAACAACAACATAAAAAAAAAGTACATTGCAAAAGCAAAGAAAATGAAAAAGGAGGAACATTACTTCCACCCTAAGAGCTCTGAATTGCATACAGAGTTGCAGGTCATAGATGATCAGCTATGAGAACATGTACAACTAGACAAGAGAGAATAAGTAAGTAAGTAAATGAATATAATTGATTGAACAGGCTTGGTTAAATCCATATTGAGAAAAAGTAATGAGACCTTATAAATAACTTATCTGGGCTTAAAAGTCACAGGCAATGTGGAAAAGAATTGGGAGAAAGGGAGAGCGCTCCATTCTTTCTTTCTGTGTATTATGTTTTTCTCTGGGATAAGAAAGTTGGTACGTTCATGAAAGTAATTGTTTTGACACCATACTGATGATGGTTGTATTACTGTAGAAACGATTGAGAACTGTTGTGTTGCACTCATGAAAAATTAAGGATAATGTGATGAAGCGCATACAGATATGCTAGGACATGTCTGTGAACGTTTTATTGATTTAAGTGCTATGGTACTTGCATTTTTTATTTACATGGCGACTAATATGTTTATGATGTATGTCACGTGTATAAAGAAATGGATTGGAGTTATGGAGAAAAACAATTGCCAACAATGAACAATCTCAATCAAAGAATGACTATGACAAGATTCTTGTTGAAAGATTGTTGACAGGACTATGAAAATCCTGATAAAGCATTGTTGATGGGATAATATCAGAGGGGGTGCTAATAGCGATAACCGATATAAAAAATGTTCATTCCTATGTGGCACAAGGTATGAAGGGATTGGGTAATAAT
Source organism: Picea engelmannii (assembly GCA_009831015.1). Classification (NCBI taxonomy): domain Eukaryota; kingdom Viridiplantae; phylum Streptophyta; class Pinopsida; order Pinales; family Pinaceae; genus Picea; species Picea engelmannii. The sequence continues at coordinate 284,231 of ML779386.1, forward strand.
CCCATCTGAAATGCTTTATGGTCTTAATGTTATGTGTGAAACATTGAAAGTTGGTTGTATTCCTTAGATTCCCAGGTAGGTCATGCTTCAAGAAGGAGAACCTGAATGATGGAGGCGTGAACCTCTAGTACTAAAGACCGATTGTAACTATCAAAAGAATTCATGGACCGATATGTCATGAATACGTGGACCAATCAAGGAACGATTGGAAACACAAGTGCTCATAGATAACATGTTTCATGGAATTGCTTCAAGGAAATGCATATTTGCATAAAGGACAGACAATGGATTTTCCATTAAGGAAGGAGGACCTTCCAACATTTCTACTCACATTTTATAGGTGTTAGAGAAAACCAAATTTGGGTGGCCATGAGTGTTGGCACCCTGGTTATTAATGAAGGCATAATGCTTGGGTGCATTCATGCTAATTTTTTAAGTTTCATGTGTACCGATTTGGGATCGTGATCGGCCTATAGAATGAAATATGGTCTTCCTGTAAGAATGAATGAAAATGAATAACCCATATGATGAAAAGGTTGGTTAAATTCCAATACACCATGACCAATAACTTGTCATAATGTGTGACAAACTTGAAATCAATGCAAGAGTGCATTGGGTATGAATGTGGTCATGAATACTGGCACGTTTGTTAAATCCTTTGAAATGTTAAATTACGTTTTGAAAGGTGTGGTATGTTGAAATGGGGCATAGGTAAGGAATGGGATTTCCTTTTTATGTTTATATAGACGTGATGAACTGTTAGTATGCATGGTTCTGAATATAGATATATATACATGGAGGCATGAGAGACTAACAATTTGTTTGGCTATGTAAAGAATGAAATGCAGGAGAAAAAAAGGGGGGGGTCTTGGATATGGCAATGTTGTAAGCCCATAAGAAAAGACTGATTCCTTGATGAGCCAAACCACAAGGAATGGTATTTCCTTTTGAGAAAGTGAATTTGATTGTTAGTATGCACAATTCTGAAATTGTTGTGATGATGTTGTAAAGCTACAATAAAAATGCATGTGCATGAGAACTAAGAATTTGTTTAGCCAAGGAATGATTATAAGACGAAAGGGTATTGGATATGGAAATGTTGTAAGCCCATAAGGAAGACTGATTTCCTGCTGAGTTAAAATTTTATGGGGAAGAAAGTCCCATGATTGTGAATCTGGTTCCATGCGAAACAGATTTGAAAATAAACGAAGAGATTGGAAAATCTGTGGGTGATAGATTTAGAATAAAATTTTGAAAGTTAGAATTTATAATGATGTCTCATGAATTTTGTATACCTATGATATAGGTGAGAAGAAAACATTTTTCCAGAAAGGACAAATGAAGTATGTCAAAGATGAAGATGATGAAAAATGGCTATTGTTGAGCCATGAGAACGCCATGATAAGCCATGATCACCTGAAATACATTTTGTTGAGGTAACACAAGCTGGAGGGATGCCTCGACAAGGAAAGTCTGAGGGACGTCTCGACTATAAGACTTGATAGAGTCTATGGAATTCTTCGTGTGCAAGAAAACCATGGCAGCTAAAAGGGATCACCCAAGGGACTGTATAGTAGTGAAGGGGATGCCTGAGCCTAGGCCTGGACGGTGAGTGACCTCAAGGAAGAGGATACCTTAATAGTTCTTGTAAACTATTGGTATCATGCACATGGTGGGAATTTCTTCCTGTGCGAGAAAAAATTGGCAAGGCAAGAGAGATCACCCGAGGGACTGTATAGCAGAGAAGGAGATGCCTAAGCCTGGGCCTGGAGGGTTAGTGATTGCAAGGAAGATGAAACCATGATAGTTCTTGTAAACTATTGAATTGGGATCATGCACCCAATGGGCATGTCAAGGAAAAACAATGAGCCTCAATAACAAAACAACCATGTGGATACAAATCCACAAACTATACATACAATTATTGTTCTAAGATTATGAAAATTTTCCTAGAAATTTTTATGGAATGTTTTCGCATAAGATTATGATTAACGTGTTTGTCGTCCAAGAATTATTTAAAGTAGGTGACCAATATTAAGGGTCTGAAAAGGAACCTGACCAAGAAAGAAGGATCGAGATTTATGAAACAACTGAATGAGAAAGGCATGACTGCTATTTTTGAGAAAGAACACCGAGGACAATGTTCCTTTAAGGGGGAGGGAATTGTAACACCCTGTTTTCGCCAGCTTGAAATTAATCATAAAATAGGATTACCATGTTGAGGCATGGGGACAATATAAATGTATTAATGTTTTAGTTACCAATAACTAACTGTGGGGGTGAAGCTTTGAAATTACTGGCCATGATATCACTAGAGGAAGAATGTGAAAACTATACAAGAGGGTTCATTATACCAAATAACCCCAAATTTTCCTTGATGACGATGACAAACCTCCTTCAGATCTCAAGGTAAGAAACCAGTTAATGAATAAATGAACAGTGGTTGAATTATCAACCACCCCCATGAATGGGAGCATGGTCTAGCTGCAGAATGTCAGCTCAAAGTACCACAAAGATCTATAGACCCGAGCTTCCTTCCGACAGAAGAAACGTGATGGGTTGGGAAACTTCCAACAGAAGGAAGTTAAAAGGGATACACAGGGACAACCAGAGAGGGGACAGGATACAAGAGGGAAAGATCGTAAAGGAGATGTGTGGATCTCTCCATGGAATAATGAAGAGAAGTTTGTGAGTTTGATGTTGGGTGAGCATCTGATAAATCTTACCGAGGCCATAACAAAGAAAAATATCTGAGAGTTGCAGAGAATAGAACCTGAGTAGAAGATGAACAGAGAAGGAATCCTTGATAACTATGAAACTTCCCTGGTGATATCATGGCTTGGCATGGGGGTGGCCAGAGTGCTAAGAATGAATTCCTCTCAGCCTATGGTCGGGTGGAATTATGAACACCCACAACTAGTTAGATGGCTACCTCATGTAATAGATAAGTAATCACATATCCTTTGTATGAATTTGATATACTGTAAATGTTTAGAGGAATGTGAATGAATGCTTAATGGATATATTGTATCCCTTCTATTTCTACTTGGTTGTATAATTAGGCAATTAAGAAGTTATATGGTTCAGACATGATTTTTTCTTATAAATGCTTGAGTTCTGTAGTGTCTTAAGCTAGAGTCATGACAGTGAGTTTGTCGACCTTAGGTATAGTTACATGTACGCATGTCAACCCTCATAGTTGTTCTGAGTCTCTTGGAGGACAAAGTCTGTTAAACTCAGGAGAGGTAGTGCAGATATGCATAGGCTCTCTACGAGGAAAGCAAAGGTTTGAGAAGCCCTTCGAGGTTCCAGGGTGAGAAAGCTCAGGAGGGACAACACTTTTCATAAGTGTTGGTGAGATCCAATAGATGGATCGTAGTAGAAGATCAAAGGATGAGGCCTTCGAAGTGTCAAATTCTTCCAATATGGTAGAAATTCTGAGCGCAAGAGGAGATCATATCTGAGTCGTCATATTTGAGCATGTGGACCAACAGTCGTTGGATCGAGCAAAGCAAAATATCTAGACCATTGGAATCCACATTCAGAAAACGTGAAGAGCGCGCAAGAGGACAATAGATCTGAGCCATCGGATCTGGCAGATGGACTAACAGTCATTGGATCCATAGAAAAGCGCACAAGAGAATTTCTGAAACCATCGGGACTATCGATTGGAAATGACACATGGCAAGAGCTCATCATTTCGCTGACTCGCAGAGAAAGAAGGTCAAAGAACATACTCTCTGAACTCTCGATGTGTGAACTCGCAATTTGATTGAGGTCATTCATCAAGGAGGACACGTGGTGGAAACTTAGCATTTTTCTGACACGCGACTTGAAGAATTTAAATAGGGAAGTCTTGAGAACTCGTGATACGCAAAGTTATGACGTGATTTAGAGTTTGTCCTCGGGTCATAGTGAATGGTCACATGGACGGAGGCTAAAGGGGGAGCTAAGGGATCGTTAGCCCTTTCTGGAGCTCGACATTTGGAGGATTTGGGAAGCCTTGCATCGAAAGTCTCGAAGTCATGAAATAAAACACATCATTTAATTTAAGTCTATTGTCATGGGAATGGTCATGTGAGTGGAGGGAGCTAATGTTAAAGTCCCGACATGTGAAGTATCAAAATACTTTTGGGTAGGCGCGTGGTCATAGCCCGTGGTCACATGGAATAGAGGCTCGCACTTGGTGGTTAGTCACATAGGCGAAGTTTCATAAAAAAGACATGTGGATTTGTTCGTGAGATTCCCATAGGAAATTGAAGAGTTTCTCTAGCTCAACAGACTTCAGAAGGATCCTTGACTAGGAAGTCGGACTGGTTCCCTTACCTTCCAAATTAGGAACCATGAATGGAGTTCCTATGCTTTAAGAAAATCAAAATTTTTGTTATGCCCATCGTGGCTGTGTTACACAGTAGCAAGTGCAGTATACATCTTGAACAGATGTCCAAAAAAGAGTACGAAGAATAGAGTTGCTCAAGAAGCCTGGACGGGATTGAAGCATAGTGTGGTGCATTTAAAAAATTTTGGTTGTGTTTCATATGCACATGTTTTAGATGAGTTGAGAGAGAATTTGGACAACAAAGAACAAAAATGTATATTTTTTGGGTATTCTGAAGACACAAAAGGATACAAGTTGTATGACCCTATTGCAAGAAAAATTATAATCAACCTTGATGTTTAGTTCATGGAGAATGAAGCATGGAATGGAAGCATAACTAAGACTCTAAAAATTATTGATGCAATGGAGCATGATGACAGAAAAGATGAAATGGTTCAAACACCATGCACAGGTCAGTGCACGGTCCCTTTACACCTAGAATTGCAATGCAAATCACAATGCAGAATAATCCAGTAAGAACAACAAGTGCAAAGTCTACACCGAGAGCATAACAAGCATCAACAAGCAGTCCAAGAAGTTATACATCCCTAGATCCAACTTTAGCAATTATGTTACCAAGAAACACAAGAAGTCTACGCGACATCTATAATGAATATGCAACAAATTCATTGTCAGTTTTTTGCTTTGTTTCACAAATAGATGATCCATTAACTTTTGAAGAATCTGTCAAAGATGATGTATGGGAACAAGCCATGGATGAATAAATCAAATGTAGAAAGAACAATCAAACATGGAAATCGGTAGATGTACCTGAATATAAGGATGTGATAAGTGTCAAATGGATTTATAAAACCAAGAAAGATGTAAATGGAAATTTTGGAACTTAGTTTGGAAATTTCCACGCCCACATTTGAACTCGATCAAAACTAAATGTCTCAGCCCCAGATTCCATGAACTTAATGAAGATGAGTCGCTAACTCTTATGCATGTGTTTCATCTCGACTCATGCAACATATCAACCCATACAACATCTTGGATGGGCTGGTTTCGTCTCCTAAACCAATGACTCATATGTCTTCAACCAAAAATGAGAAATGCACTATTGTCCAACATATGTATGCTACCATAAGTAGAATTGTGGTCGTATTCTTTCATGGAAAGAATAAATTAAGAGCAGAGATAAGTGTTCATAGTAAGCATTGCAGCAGTGAGATGAAGTCTCTAACAATATTTGATACCAAATGTTGGTTTTAAAGAGTAGCAACATTAACATTAAACTCATAAATAAGCAAGCGACATCAAGAGTTTAGGTCGAGAAACCCCTGAAAGGGGAAATTGTATTAATTAAATCATTCCAGTGTATCTTTCTATTGCACAATTGGACCCTTTATATAATGATAGGTGACCATAATAGCTATGTCATAATTATATGATTAGTTCAAACCATATGCATAACTTTCTCCAATAATATCTCCCTAAATCGCTCAACCCAATCCATGAGATATTCATTCCTAATTTCTCTCCTTATGCTCATCTTTCACTCATACGTAGACTTTTATTTATGGTCTACATGATTACAATTATGCACTAATATACATTAGACATTATTCATATATCACAAATATGAATTAGTCCTTCAAGCCCCCGATACTCTTTTGTCTCACTTGGTCTACAACAATGCTACATTTTATTAATATATATCTGAGTGCAATTACAATTTACAAAGCTAGGTTCATTGGCCTTATATCACATATCACACAGACACTTTGACCCAAAACATGTAAACACAAACAATTTATCCCAACACATATATACACAAACACTAGCCCAAAATACCCTATCTCATTGGCCTATAAAAAATATGTACATTTACAACCTAGGGGGTCCAACCTAAGGGTATTACATGGAGTTATCTAAAAACATCAACCTAGCTTTGATACCACTCATAGGCCACATATGAATAACTCCACACATTTTCTGACATGGGATAAAATGTGCCATCTTGGAAAATCTATCCACCACCACAAAGATTGAATAAAATCCTCTTTGTGTCCTTGGCAATCCCAATATGAAATCCATGATAATTTCATCCCACAGCTTCTCAGGTATGGGAAATGGTTGATAAAAACCCGCATTCTGCTTCCTTCCCTTTGAATGCTGGAAAATTTTGCATCGGTCTACAAACCTCTTGACCTTTGATTGCATCCCTGGCCAAAAGTATGACTCACTCAGCTTCGTGAATGTCTTATCATGACCGAAGTGTTCGGCCTATCCTCCACTGTGTTTTTCCTTCAGCAGATTCTCCCTCATGGAGCAATTTGGAATACATAGTTTATTACCCTTAAACAACAACCCTTCCTGGATCATGTATTCGGCCCATTTGCTGCTATCTCTGAGAATTGGATTCTCAGCTGCTTCATACGCTTCCTTAAAGTCTGGATCATCTGCGTACATGTCTATGAGATCATCAAAACCTAACGTCATGACTTTGAACTCCTGCAACAACAAACACTTCCTGCTCAAAGCATCAACAGCTTTTTTATTAGTACCAGAAATATGTTTTATCACAAAAGTGAAATTATGCATGTATTCAACCCACTTAACATGCCTCTGATTCAACTTTTCCTATTGAGTCACAAACTGCAATGCTTAGTTATCACTATATAAAACAAATTCCTTCGAAATCAAATAGTGCCTTTATTTCTTCAATGCCTGGATGATGGCATAAAACTCCTTATCATATGTGGAGTACTTTACTTTCACCTCATTCAACTTCTCGCTAAAATTTGCAATCATCCTGTCTTCCTGACTCAAGACCACCCCTATTGCAAATCCACTTGCATCGCATTTCACCTAAAATGTCTTTTGAAAATCAAGCAACACCAGAATTGGTTGTTTCATAATTCTCCTCTTCAAAAGATTAAAACTCTTCTCAACCTCTTTTTTCCAGTGAAAATATTTGTGTCTTTTCTTCACTATGTCCATCATCGCTGCACTAATTCCACTGAAATTCCTAATGAACTTTCGGTAGAAACTAGCCAATCCGTGAAAACTTCTCACCTCAAATATATTCTTCGGTGATGGCCAATTCTTGATTACCTCCACCTTATCTGGATCCAACCTCAACTCATTTTCCGAAATAAAAAACCCCAGGTAAATGCGTTATGTCTTCATGAATGAGGATTTCTTCATATTTATCAACAACTTCTCCTGTTGCAATTTTTGCATCACTATAGCCAAATGCTTCAGATGCTCCGCTGCGGTTTTATTGAAAACTAGTATGTCATATAAATACACAATGAAAAATTTCCCGATGAACTCCTTCAGGACTTCATTCATCAACCTCATGAAGGTACTCGACGCATTTGTTAAGACAAACGACATAACAAGTCATTCATACAAACCCTCATTTGTCTTGAATGTTGTTTTCCATTCATCACCTTCTCTCAGGCAAATCTGGTGATATCCACTCTTCAAATCAATCTTTGAAAAGAATTTTTCTCCACTTAACCAATCCATCAAATCATCCATCCTCAGCAATGGAAATATGTACCTGATGGTTATTTTTTTTTATCGCCCTTGAGTCGGTACACATCTTCCAACCTCCATCTTTCTTTGGACTGAGTACTGTTGGAATGGCACAATGACTCAAACTTTCTCTGACCAACCCTTTGTCCAACAAATCTTGGACTTGCCTCTTAACTTATTCATTCTCTTGCGGCGTCAGTCTATACGCGACTTTGTTTGGAAAGCTGGCTTCTGGTATGAGATCAATATGATGACTCACACTTCTGATTAGCAGCAACGAATGAGGTAATGCATCCACTACAATGTCATTGAACTCTCCTAGCAGTTCCTGAACCTCCTCTGGAAAATAATCCACTCTTGTGCTAGTCAGAACAATCTTCGGTTTTCGGACAGCAATGAACTGTGGATCCTCCTTCTTCTTAACTTTGGTAAGAAGTTCCTTCCCACTCATGAGAAGTACAGTGTTACTCACTTCCAGCTTCACCTCCTTATCTTTAATTGGAAGAAACATGTGTGTCCTCCCATTCTTCTCTAGGGTGTGTGTGTTCATCCTCCCATCATGAATCACATTCCTGTCATATTTCCATGGTCTACCCAGCAATACATGACAAACATACATAGAAATGACATCACATAATATATTATCATTATATCCCACTATCTTAAATTCAACCAACCATTGTTTTGTGACAGTTACCTGGTGTCCCTTTTGTAGCCACAAAACTTTATACAGGCTCGGATGATCAGTTGTCTCCAACTCCAGATTTTCTACCATCTCGGTTGAAATGAGATTGTCCGTGCTTCCACTGTCCACAATGACCTTGCACACTCTATCCTTGGTCTTGTAAGCAGTCCTAAAAAGTTTGTTCCCTTGGAATGAACTTTCCACCTCTTTCTCTGGTGTCAAAAGGACTTTTCGCATCATCAACAATCTTCTGCCTTCATCGTCTTCTGTCTCAACATCTCGTCTCTGTGCCTCAGCGATGTAAGATTCTCCAGTTTCTTTCTTTTTCTTTGGATACTCGTAAGACTTGTGCCCATTGTTTCCACATGTGAAGCATGTAATTACTCCACCTCTTCCTCTTCCTCTACCTCTAGTACGAGGAAAAGTGTTATTGTAATCACAATCTCCTCTCTGCTCAGTATGTTGTCCTCTTTGTTCAGCATATCACCCTCGCTGTGAGCTTCCACCTCTCTCTGTCCGAGTCTGAGGTTTCTTCCAATCATCCCTGGGCTTCTGGGTTCTTTCCTAGGCAATTGATTTGCCTCTGGGCTGACTTCTGCCTCAGCCTCTTTGACTCTACTTTCGGCTCAGCTTCTCTTCCACTTTTAAAGCCATCTGATAAGCATCCTCCACTGTTCGGATGGTTTCCATGCTCATTTCATCCTAAATCTCATATCTCAGGCCATTCATATACCTGGCCACTTTTTCGTCATTGCTTTCACAATGACCTGCCCTGATATTCAACTTGTAAAATTCCTCAGTATATTCCTTTACTGACATCAGCTTCTGTCTCAGGTTTTGCATCCTCCTTAATAGAGAAATTTGGTAGTCCCTAGGAATGAATTTTTCCTTCATCTTTGCAATCATCCTGTCCCAGCTCTTAATTTTCTGCTTTCCTTGGCAACGCCTGTCAGCTTGTAGTTCATCCCACCACAATGCTGCATGTCCTTTTAATCTCGTGATGTCATGCCTATCTTTCTTGTCCTCTTCGATATTTTCATAGTCAAAATAGGTGTCTAGAGTTCTAATTGAGAATAGAAGCTCTTCTACATCCATATTTCCATCATAAACTGGAATGTCCATTTTCACCTTTGCACCCATTCTTGCAACAACTTTAAGTAAGAACTCATTTTTTGCATCTTCTTCTGTGAATTATTCTTCTCCATGTCCAGCATCATCTTCATTTTCGGACTCACTGATATCTCCTACATCAGTTGTGCACCTTTGTCTTATCTCTATGTCCACATGTCTAGCGCGTAAGTTATGCATATCTCTTTCTACTTCTGGATTCTGCACTTCTGTACCCCTTCCTTTGGGCATCTCCCTTTCCTCCTCTGGATCGGGTGATTGCCTATCTCTTATCCTCGACGACATGGTGAATTTTCCTTTTCCCTGCTACAGAAAGTAAAGAATCTTTTCTAAGCTCTGATACCACTTGATGCAGGCGTGCTCGCAAGCACGTCTGCTCACAGGATCTTCTCTTCTCTACTGGCTCGAAGAACACCAAGGCCCTTCTATTTCCCTATCGGGAAATCCGTACCCACAACAATCTCTCCACAGGATCTCCTCTTTACAATTGGGAGATCGGACTAAATCTCGCGATTTCGCGAGTCGAAACTTCAGACTCTTCCTTTCCAATCTTGCGATACCCGAACCGATGGTACGGTTATGGCTCCTTCCCTTGTCAGCGCCCTCCCCACATGTAACCATAGTCTAGGGCTTAAATATCAACACCTCTCGCAACTCGCACCTTCGTGAGTTCATGAGTCTAACTCTCGTGCCCTCCTGTTATGATCTCCCAAGATGCGATAGGTCAACGCCGTGTTGACTCCTCCCTTGACACTTTTTGCTACTTTCAAACTCCCAGGTTGAAGCGTCGAGCCTTCATACTCTTATCCCGTGAATCCCCAAGATGCGAGAATTCAACGGAGTGTTGACTCCTTTCTCCAGGCAACGCATGTCAACCCATCAACCACGCAGGTCTCACCTTATGGCTCTGCCACGTGTCCACATGAACCTCGGTTCTCGGCACTTCGCGACTTCTGATGTCGAAAGTGACCCCTCTCAACCTATGAAACCCCAAGTGTGCGATAGGCGATGGCGTTTCTGATCCAATGGTCCTCCTACGACCCAGATCCAATGGCTATCCTTCTTCTCACTCCTCGCGTCTTCGCGACTTGGAGTGCCCAATGTTTGGGTTCTCACCCTGCGAAATTCCAAGTTCACAAGATCTTTCGATCTCTGCCACCTGTCCTCCTCGGATGAACGGCTCCTGGTCTTCTCGCCACTTCACCACTCGCGAAGTTGAAGGACTTCCCCTTCTGTCCTCCGATATCTGAGTCCCCGATATGGGAAATCTTGCGACACGCGTCCACTCCCAAACGAATGGCTCATATCAAAACCTCGCTAACTCAGGGTTTTGAGTGTTGAGTGACTCTCCTCACGTTCTTGATATCCTCGATATCCCGAGTGTCGATATCCTGATGCCTTTCAGGACTTTCTCTTCTCTATTCACGAAGACTTAAACTTCGCGTCCCTCTGGTCAAATCCAACGGCTGACGGATATCTGTGTGAGATCCAACGGCTCACGATTTCCTCTTCTTGTGCACTCCTCTACTCCTCCGGGACATGAAATCTTCAACGATCTAGAATCTATTGGCTGATCCAAGAGCCGATGCTGCTCCTCCCAAGCTTTTGTGCATTCTCTTCTGCCCTTGGAAGGATTTTGAAAGCCAAAGGCCTCAACCTTTGCTCCCTTTCTCTGTGAGCTCCATGAATTCGAGTCCTCTCCTCCACGTATAAAAACGTTGTCTTTCCTGAGCTTTCTTGTAACTCAGAGCCTTAGAAAATACTCTTGAGCACACTCCTTGTGGAAACCTTTAAACACTTCAAGTGCCTGAATCCCTTAGACTCTACGCACACCTGCGACAACAGTCTTTCAACGCTTTACTTAGGTTCACAACCCTTAGACCTTACTTGGCCCGTGCACTCCTTGCATGGCTTCTGTGCCCAAATTCACTTCTGAATGATTGAGAACAAAGGCTACCCTATCTGAACTCTCTGACAATGCACTCGTTGCAGTCAACTTCGACTGCAATCCTTGCAGAAACTCTTGTTCAAATAGAGGAACAATTGAACCTCATTCCTTCACCCTTTCAAACTTCAACCTCAAAGCATGAAATCATATACATAGCATATAAAGAAAATTTATATCAGGAAGCAACCATTTATGAGCATAACATCAATACACAGAGAACAACACAAAACCATGAATTTGAACCAATTCTTTCTATTAATTCAAATGTCTATACATGGGTGTTCTTACAAAGCGCCCTGCATGCTCTTGCTCTTCCTTCTTCAAAATTATTTTAGAATGCACAATCATGGTGTCTATATCCCGTTTCCCGCTTGCACTCCCAAACAGTCTAATCTAGAATTAAATTCTATCTACCTGCATTAACTATCTTAAATGCCTCCTACCTACTAAGGGCGAGAGCGTATGGCTCAAGGTCCTGATTACATTTACAAGTGTGCTTCATCTTAATGGATTCATTTAATATGGCACATCAATTCCCAAAGTGATTTCAAAATTTGTGCTGGCTTGTCCAGCTGTCCACTTGCATTCCACGCTGGCTCGCTTGATGTGGGAGATGCTCCTGCATCACCGTCATACTCTTGAAAGATCCTCGCAGAAAAATTCCACGAGGAAGTTGTCCGCTCATACGCTCAAAGATCAGTGTAAGAAGCTCACACAACAAGGCAAAGCGTACAATGCTCAAAAAATCGAGGAAGAAGAAAGTGCAGAAGAAGAAACTTTAAAGACTCTTGTAATTTTCAAGAATCATCAAAGATTTATGAAGGAGACCTGCAAGAGGCAGGAACTCTTGAAGAATTCCAAGAATCATTCAAATTCGCTAAAGATTCCTACAGAAGGCATAATCATTTAAAGATATATGGAAAATCGCTCAAATCTGTCAAAGATTGTAGCAGAGAACTCATGAAATTCTTTCAAATCATTGAAAGATTCACATATTTTTCTTCTGTTGGAGAAAATTCCATCAAATTCAACAAAGATTGTGTCTAATGTGCAAAGAACAACCATTGAGGCTGTAATATTCGTCCTGCGAATCGATCTGAAGAGGGAAACCAGTTCAGAAGGGACGAAGAGAGCATGAAAAGGTGAAAGAATTTCAATCGTTAGATCTTGAGCAGAGGCCCGACAACCGTTGGATTAGCGAGAAAGTGCACGAGGTTTAGTCCTCTGCAGCGCTAAGGAGAAATTTTCAACTTGTGAAGTCGCTAAATCCTGACATCATCTGGACCGTCCATCAAGAAACATGTGGCGAGATCTCGGCATTTCGCTGACTCGTAAGGTGTAAAGGTCAAAAGACTGTCGTGAGAATTCGTGAATTGCGAAATCACGAGTCATTTTGGACCATTGGATTAAGAAAGATCGTGAGCCGTTGATCTTATCCCATCTAAAAATTGGGAATCAGGAGTTGGACGAGCAAAGGTGATTGCACTCCAAAACTTCGATACGCGATATCGTGAAATCCCAAGAGGACTTGTGATCCATCCATCTCAGAGGACAGGTGGCAACAGATCCAAGTGCCATCGAATCAACATATCAGAGTTCACAGTTTTGAAAGACCATCGCAACAAGAGTTCTAAACTCGCAAAATTTTGATTCATGAAATAGCGATAAGATCATAGTCGTCCATTTGTTCGGACACGTGGCAAACATCGATGAAACCGTCGACGTTTAGGCAACCGGGGTTTTCAATATGACAAAAAATTTGGAGTCGCAAGTCGTGAAATCGTGAAATGAGGAGGACCGTCCATCTTGAGGGGACGCGTGGCGTAAATCCGAGGACTCGGGAAAAGTCCCGAAAAGGAAAGGCCCATCGAAAAATTGGGATTCGACATTTCGCGAATCCTGAGGACAAGAAACACGAGCATTTCAGAACTGCGAAGTACAAAATTATGACAGGAGGAAAGCTACGTTTTGGGGCCCAGCTGACGTCATCTCGTCAAAACGAGGGATCAGGAATCTCCATGGTGAAACCCCCGAAGGAGACTTGAGCCATCCATCTGTTGGGACGCGTGGTAGAGATCAAAGGAATCGAGAAAGTCTCGAAAGGAAAGCGCCATCGGTAAATCAGAGATCGTGGAATCGAGGAGTCAGAAGAGCTCATCATCAGGGTTCACGAAATCCTGATTCGTGATATCCCGATAAGATCTAGATTGTCAGATCACAGGAAGATATGGACCGTTAAATTTTCCAAAGGCAACTTTCGCATTTCGACAATTTGAAAGACAAAGAGCCGAAAAATCTCGTAGCTCTTTAACACAAGGCACGTGGTCATATTGCACTATGACAAAGACCAATTCAAGGTCGATAAGCTCTCATCGGCAATCGACGTTTCGACGATCGGAGGTAAATACAAAATTTCCCTCTATTTTTTCTGCAAATTGTTTTTTATGGCGTCGTCTAGCTATTTAGGACCAACTCAGGGTCCGATTCTACTTGGAAATAACTATGAGTTCTGGTCTCTTCAAATGAGATCTTTCTTAGAAGAACAAGAGTGCTGGGAGCTAGTGGATCTTGGATATGTGGAACCATATTCAGCCGCCCTTTCTGCCATGACAAATCCACAGAGAATTGCTCAGGCAACTCTGAGGAACAAAGAAAATAAAGAGAAATTCTGGATTGAAAATTCTGTGGATGATTCGATTTTCTCAAAAATCACAGGCACTGGTACTTCAAATCAGGCCTGGGACATCCTTAAATCTTCCTACTAAGGAAATGACAGGGTCAAAATAGTTAAAATGCATACCTTGAGGACGCAATTCGAGACTCTAAGGATGACAGATTCTGAAAATGTGGATCAGTTCATGACCAGAGTCATGGGAATCGTGAACCAGATTAGATTGACCGGTGAAACCATCACTGATCAATGCATTGTTGAGAAAATTCTCCAAAGTTTACCAAAGAAATTCAAAATGGTTGTAACAACAATCCTTGAATCCAAGTATCTGTCAAGGTTTTCAATAGATGAATTAATTGGTTCTCTGGTGACACATGAGACTAGACTGCATCTCATAGATGAGTCAATCTCCAATGCCTTCAAAACTCGATTCTCCTTCAACAGAGGGAGAGGTAGAGGTAGAAGCAGAGGTCACCAAGTAAGAAGGATCAATCCAAATAACTCTCACTCCAATGGAGGTAATAGACAATAGTATCTGAATCAAAATTTTCAAGGTCAAAGACATCAGCAACAAAATCAACATCAGAATTTCCAGCCTCAAAGAGGCAGAGGGAGAAGGTCAAATGACAAAACAAGCATACAATGCTATTACTGCAAAAAGTATGGGCACTATGAATCTGAATGCAGAAGGAAGAAAGAAGATCATCTCTTAGGCAGATCACATGTCTCAAATCATACGGGAGACACCTCAAGAGGTATGTCTCTTTCGTGCCACAAGACTGAACAAAAACCTAAAGATCTTTGGTTGTTGGACAGTGGATGCAACAATCACATGACAGGTAACAAAGAATTACTTTCATGCATTGATTCTTCAATCTCATCTGATATTACACTTGGAAACGATTATTTAGTCAAAGTTCAAGGAAAAGGAATTGTTCCTATTCTTACTAAACAGAATGTAAAGAAAGACATAAACAATGTCTATCATGTTCCAGATCTGAAACATAATTTTCTAAGTGTAGGACAACTCATTGAACATGGATATAAGGTACTTTTTGAGGGATCATCCTGCAAAATATGTGACAAATACCCCAATAGAAAATTGATTTCTGAAATCCATATGACTCCAAATAGGATGTTTCCCCTCACCCTCAGAACTGCAAATCTGATTCAACCATATGCACAAAGTGCATCAACCCTGAATGAAACAATGTTTTGGCATACAAGATTTGGACATCTACCATTTTAGAGTCTAAGTCTTCTACAGAAGAACTCCACGGTTAAAGGTTTACCTATATTTAAAGAACAAATTCCCCCATGTGAGTCGTGCATACTTGGAAAACATAAGAGAACTAGTTTTCCATAGTCTTCAAATCAAGCCAAACAATATCTTGAACTTGTTCACATTAACCTATGTGGACCAATGCAAACAGAGTCAATAGGTGGTAGCTTTTACTTTCTAACGTTTATTGATGATTTCAGCAGAAAAATATGGATTTATTTTCTCAGACACAAGTCTGAAACTTTTGCAAAATTCAAAGAATTCAAGGCAGAAGTTGTAAAACAAAGTGGAAAATATATCAAAGCACTCAGGTTAGATGGAGGAGGAGGATACAACTCCATAGAATTTTCAAATCTCTGCAAATCACATAGCATTATCATGCAAACAACATCCAGGTATACTCCACAACAGAATGGAGTGGCTGAAAGGAAAAATCAGATAATAATGAATATGGCAAGAACACTTCTTAAAGAGAAAAGTTTGTCAAATACTTTTTGGGATGAAGTAGTAGCATGCTCAGTTTATCTCTTGAATAGATCACCAACCACCGATCTAAAGATGAAAGTCCCTCAAGAAGCATGGAGTGGGACAAAGCTAAATGTTTCACATCTAAGGACATTTGGATGCATAGCATACACTCACATACCTTCTGAATTAAGGAAGAAACTTGATGACAGAAGTGAGAAATGTATTTTCACTTGATATAGTGAAACATCTAAAGCTTACAGGCTTTACAATCCAATCACCAAGAAACTAATTCTCAATAGAGATGTAAAATTTATGGAACATCAATTCTGGAATGATTCCGAAAATCAGTAGATGGACAGTCAAAATCCATTGTTGCCAAGTTCTGAAAATGCAGAAAATTCAAAACAGCAAGTACCTCAAACTATTCTTCCAAGATTGCAGGTACAAAGGCAACCTGAAAATTCTCAAGATAACTCAACTTCCAGCAGAGAATCATTCTTTGAACCACAAAATCAAAGAACTCGAAGTTTGAGAGAAATCCATCAGCAGTTGGATGACTTTGAACAACACAACCTTTTTGATTTAATGTCATGTCAACCTAGATCTTTTAAGGAAGCAGCTAAGGAGCCACATTGGGTTCAAGCCATGAAACAATAAATTGACTCCATTGAGAAGAACAAGACATGGGATCTTGTTGATTTTCCAACTCATCAGAAGAGTATTGGTGTCAAGTGGGTTTACAAAACTAAACTCAATGAAAAAGGGAAGATCGAAAAGCACAAGGCAAGACTTGTTGCCAAAAGATTCTCACAACAACCATGTACTAATTATGGTGAAACTTTTTCTCTAGTAGCAAGATTAGATACTGTAAGGACTCTATTGGCCATAGCAGTACAACAAAAATGGCAAGTATACCGGATGGATGTCAAGTCAACATTCCTAAATGGTCTTTTAGAAGAAGACGTTTATGTCGATCAACCACCTGGATTTGAAGTCCAAGAGCACCCAACCAAAGTATATTGGTTGAAGAAAGCCTTGTATGGCTTAAAATAATCTCCAAGAGCTTGGTACAACATAATTGACACTTATCTCATCAAAAGTGGTTTCAGTAGAAGCCAAAATGAGCCAACTCTTTACACCAAAACAGATCAACATGGTAAAATTTTGATTGTATGTTTATATGTTGATGACATGATCTATACAGGAAATCTTGAGTTAACAGATTTTAAACATGCCATGCAATCTAAGTGTGAGATGACAGATCTTGGCATAATGAAATATTTTTTAGGGATTGAGGTTCATGAATCAACCAAAGGTATTTTTGTCTGTCAGCAAAAGTATGCAGTAGAAATCCTCAAAAGATTTCGCATGGAAGAATGCAATCCAGCAGATACCTGCATACCACTAGGCACAAAATTGAGCAAGAATGATGAAGGTCCTATAGTGGACTCTACCATGTACAAAAGTTTAGTAGGAAGTTTGTTGTATCTTACAGCAACTATGCCTGGCATTATGTATGCAGCCAGCCTTGTTTCTAGATTCATGGAATCACCCAAAGATTCTCATTGGAAAATGGTGAAACGAATTTTGAGATATGTAGCAGGAACTCTCAATTTTGGCTTATGGTACACTAAATCTGATAGTAATCAACTTTCTGGTTACACAGACAGTGATTTTGCAGGCAACACATTTGGACATGTTTTTCAACTGGGCACGAACCTAATCTCATGGGCATCAAAGAAGTAGCCAATTGTTTCAATCTCTTCTACAGAGGCAGAGTATGTCACTGCTACCTCAACTTCCTATCAAGTTGTGTGGCTAAGAAGAATATTGAAAGGTATGTCACATACAGAAAAGGATCCAACTCCTATTTTTTGTGATAATACTTCAGCAATTGCTCTATACAAAAATATTGTGTTTCACAAGAAAATCAAACACATTGACACTCATTTTCATTTCATACGCAAGCTAGTCAATAATGGTGATATTGCACTACAATTTTTTGGTTCTCGAGATCAGCTTGTTGATATCTTTACAAAGCCACTAGGAAAGTCAGTTTTTGATTTTTAGAGACAACACTTAGGCATAATCAGTGCTGATGTTTGTAACTGTTGAGTTTAAGAGGGAGCATTAAATATAATGTAACCTCAACAGTCTGACTGTACACTGCCAACTGTACTGAACAACTGTACTTTCTATTCTTGATTTGCTTGAGCCTATTTAGCTCAGCTATTTCCCATTGCATTGTAATCTCTTCAGTTCTTCTTACATTCTAATATACTGTTTTATGTTCTATTCTTTCTCTCTGCATTTCTTGCTTCACAATTTATCAATTTAAGCATTCTTTTTATATATATAGGCACTTCCATGAAGTTGATGGACAAAAAAGTGGCAATGGAGTGTGAAGCAATGAGTACACGAAGGGATGTGTGTGCATTCCTAGAAACAAAGAATTTTACATGTTCTTAATCCTATAACCTTTGTACTCACTGAACTGCTACACACACTTGCCAAATTGGATTATTTAGGAATGGTTAACAAGAGTGTGACATGCAATATTTCTCAAGCAAGTCCATGTGATATATGGTATTTAGATTCAGGCTACGGTAACCACATGACAAGAAACATAGATATGTTTTCTAGTTTGTATAATTCAATCCAAACCAAGCTTACACTTTGAACAGATATCCAAGTCACTGTCTTAACCAAAGGCAGTATAAACATTTTAACTAATCAAGGAGAACATAAAGTTATGTATGATGTATATTATGTTTATGTTATGAAGCATAATCTGATGAGCACAGGACAACTATTATAGAATGGATACATAATCTACATGGAAGATAATCATTGTGTGATTATGGATAAATTCCCAAGCAATCAACTCATTGCAATAATCCAGATGACAAGTAACAGAATGGTCCCTTTGACATTGAATCCAACCAAGAAGAATAATACAACGCTAGTTGTTGGTAAAGAAAAATATGTGCGGTGAGACATTGCATTTACAACAGAAATTATGCCTAGTTCTAATGAGGAAAATATCAAGAAAAGATAAAATGGCTTGAAGATAAAAGAAACATTTCAATATGAAATACGGTATATTTCCTAGTTATGGAATTTCAGATTTGGACATTTGAAATTTGGAGGTCTGAATCTACTAGACACAAAGGATATGGTAAAAGGTTTTCCATTGATTGAAAAATGAGAAAGGATAATACAATGCTAGTTGTTGGTAAGGGAAAATATGTGCGGTGAGACACTGCATTTACAACAAAAATTACTCGTAGTTCTAATGAGGAAAATATCAAGAAAAGATAAAATGGTTCAAAGATAAAAGAAACATTCCAATATGAAATACAATATATTTCCTAGTTATGGCATTTCAGATTTGGACATCTGAAATTTGGAGGTCTGAATCTGCTACACACAAAGGATGTGATAAAAGGTTTTCCATTGATTGAAAAACGAGAAAGGATATGTGAAGGTTTCATGATTGGCAAGTAGCAAAAAGAATCATTTCCACTTGGAAAGTCTTATAGAGAAAGAGTTGCACTAGAAATAGTACATTCAGACATTTGTGGATCAATGCAAACAACATCCATAGGAGGCAATACTTATTTTCTGACATTCATTGATGATTTCTCAAGAAAGACATGCATTTATTTCCTAAAGCATAAATCTGACACATTGGGTTGTTTTCAACAATTTAAAGCACTTGTGGAGAGACATAGTGGTTATTACATCAAGTGTCTAAGAACTTACAGAGTATGAGACTACATTTCAAGATAATTTTAGAAATTTTGTAAAGTTCATGGCATCTACTTATTGCACGATATACACCACAACAAAATGGTGCCACAAAGAGAAAGAACATAACCATCATGGAAATGGCTCGCAAAATGTTGGTAGGCAAACATTTGCAAATGCGTATTGGAATGAGGCAGTAGAAAATGTAGTATCCATATTGAACAAATGTTCGACAAAGAGTGCAAAGAATAGAGTTCCTCAGGAAGCCTGGACAGGATTGAAGCATAGTGTGGCGCATTTAATTTTTTTTTGTTGTGTTTCATAATCACATGTTCCATATGAGCTAAGAAATAAGTTATAAAACAAAGGAAATAAATGTATATTTGTTGAGTATTCTCAAGACACAAAAGGATACAAGATGTATGACCCTGTCGCAAGAAAATTCATAATCAGTCGCAATGTTCAGTTCGTGGAGAATGAAGCATGGAATGGAAGAATAAAAAATACAATAAAAATTATTGATGCGATGGAGGAAACAGAAGATGAAATGGTTCAAACAACATGCACAGGTTAGTGCATAGTCCTTTATACACCTGGCACTACAACACAAATCACAGTGAAAAATACTCCAGTAAGAACAACAGGTACCCAGTCTACACATAGAGCGCAACAAACATCAGCAAGCATTCCAAGAAATTATACATCCCCAGATCCAAATTTAGCAAATATGTTACCAAGAAAGACAAGAAATATACGCAACATCTATAATGAAGACGCATCAAATTCATTTTCAGTTTTTTTCTCTATTTTCACAAATAGATGATACAATGAATTTTGAAGAAGTTGTCAAAGATGATGTATGGGCACAAGACATGGATGAAGAAATCAGATGCATAGAGAACAATCAAACATGGAAATTGGTAGATGTACCTGAAGATAAGGACGTAACACTATACATCAAAGCAGATCAGAAAGGTAACATGTTAATTGTTTGCTTATATGGAGATTTTTTTATATTTACAGGTGATTTTGGTATAGAATAATTCATGCCAGTCATGAAGGATGAATTTGAAATCACTGATTTAGGGATTATGAGATATTTTTTGGGAATTGAAGTTCACCAGTCCAAAACTAGTATATTTATCTCACAGTCTAAGTATGTGTATGAAATTCTAGAAATATTCAATATGATGAACTCAAAACAAGCACCAACACCTATCATAATGGGATTGAAGTTAAGAAAGGAAGATAAAGGGTCCAAAGTGGATCCCACACTGTTTAAAAGGATGGTAGGTAGTCTTATGTATCTCACAGTGACAAGACCTGATATTATGTATGGAGTGAGTCTAATTTCAAGGTTCATGGAAATGCCAAAAGAATCGCATTGGAAGGTAGGAAAGAGAATGATGAGATATGTGAATGGAAAAAAAGGTTTTGGCATAAAGTACTCTACTTGAAAAGATTTCAAACTAATTTGATACACTGACAGTGATTGTGGAGGCATCATATATGATAGGAAAAGTACCTATGGGTACATGTTTCATTTTGGAACAAGTATGGTGTCATGGGAATCAAGGAAGCAACCCATAGTGACTCTTTCTTCAGCAAAAGTAGAGTATGTCATAGCGACAAGTGTAGATTGTCAAGTAGTTTCGATGAGAAGAATGTCAAAATATTTGTTGCAGGAACAACAAGAAACAACAATAGTATTCTCTGACAACAATTTGACGATCATGTTATCAAAGAATCATGTATTTCACAAGAAAACTAAGCATATTGATACAAGGTATCATTTTATCAGATAATTGTTGAATAACAAAATGATATGTATAGAGTTTTGTAGGTCAAAAGATTAAGTCGCAAACATTTTCACAAAGTATTTAGGAACAGATGCATTTAAACATTTGAGCAGTAGTGTGGGACTTTGCACAGTAACATATGAGTGATAGTAAATTTGTAAACTCAAATTTTGATGTAATTTTCTTCTGTAATCCCACCTAATTATAAATTAAGGGGGAGTGTTGGAAATAGTAATTACAGGTTGGTGATATATTTAGGTCTCTGTTGATTTTTCTATCAGTCATTATGTCAGTATTTTTTGGTCAATCGACTGAATTTCTAGTGAGTTAGTCTAACAGTCTGTAAGTGAAAATTTTCATGTTTACTCAAAAGTCAGTCGGCAAGGAAGAGAATTATAAATGGATCTAATCTTTATCTTCTTGACTTTATTTAAGTAGTTGATTAGTCATTAGTATTTATCATCGTCTTTAATATATAGTCTTCTTTAATTTTACAGGAAGTTACAGTCCGACTCCATATAAGTCTGAGTCCTTCATTAGTCGAAGATGATGCATAATAGATGCACAAAGGATGCAAAGAAACAGAGAGGATCAATATAAACTGAATAGTTGAAGGAGTGTGAGCACAAGCTATGTGTTTGTAAAGTCAATAGAATAAGTCATTAGAGTTGAAGCTCATCTTTTTAGTGTATTTTGTAACCGCGCACAGTGCGTTGAAGTTTATTAATATCAAGAAATTTGTATTTCTGAGTTTTGTGTTCTAAGCATATCAGATGGTTATTCCACATTTATAAATTGTATTTTAAAGCGTTTTCTATTATAGCGTGGGGGATTTTTTGTAGTCTTTGACATGCGTGACAAAGTCCTAAGTGTTCACTGACGAAGTTTGTGGCGCACAATATTTTGTCACCGCACTGTGCGCAGTTTCCTTGTGCGTTGTGGATCCAAGATTTGGTCATTTCTCACTAGATCCTATATTGGGTATCAAATAAAGGTTGATCAGAAGAAAGTGTG
This sequence comes from Picea engelmannii, assembly GCA_009831015.1. NCBI lineage: Eukaryota > Viridiplantae > Streptophyta > Pinopsida > Pinales > Pinaceae > Picea > Picea engelmannii. Next base: position 306,843 of record ML779386.1, read on the forward strand.
ATCAAGAGAAGGTTCTATCCGAACAATTTCAAGAGCAAGAACTCTGTTGAAAAGTGAAAAATGGCTTCTACCTCAAATCTACAACCTCCCACTTTCACATCCAAGAATTATGAGATGTGGTCCTTGACCATGAAGGCACTATTCCGAGGTCAATATGTATGGAATATAGTCGAGAATGGCTATGTGGAACCCGTATATCAGGAAACATAAAATTCCCTCACATAAGCTGAGAAGTGTGTCTTGAAAGACCAAAGGAAGAAGGATGGAAACGTGTTGTTTTACATACATCAATCCATGTATGATAGAATACTTCCAAGAGTTGCATCAACAAAGAAATACAAAGAGGCATGGGACATATTAAAATCCTCTTATCAAGGTATGGACAAAGTAAAGACTGCGAAACATCAAATTCTTAGAAGATATTTCGATACCCTGTCAATGAAAGATAAAGATACAGTAGATTCATTCGACACCCATGTCATTGGCCTGATAAATAAGATTAAGTCTCATGGTGAAACCATTGAAGACACAAAAGTTGTTGAAAAGGTTCTTAGGAGTCTTCCTCCTAAATTTGATACCCTTGTTGTGACTCTAGAAGAGAGAAAAGACTTGAGTCAGTTTAGCCTAGATGAACTAGAGGCTTCTGTCATTAATCATGAAAACCGATTGAATAGGTCAACTATGTCATTACATAATGCATCTTCCGTGTAGTCAGATGTAAGTCGTCGAAAAGGAAGAGGGAGTGATAACTCTAGAGGCAAAGGAAGAAGTTTTGTCAGAGGTGGATGCAGCAACAGTCTTGAAAATATTGGTGGAAGATGTCCAAACCCAAGTACCAGTCAGCCAAGTAGTCAAAGAACTAACAAATTAAAGATTAAATTCCATTACTGTAAAAGATATGTACATTATGCATATGAGTGCAGAAAGAGACAATATAATTAGAACAAAAAAAGTTAAGATCAGTTAAACAATGCAAATAAAAAACCTTGTCTTATGTTTATGGCATGCACTGTAGAAATCCCTATAATATCCCGAGTTGAATGCAATATTGCTCTAGGAAGTCAATGTGACATATGGTATTTAGATTCAGGATGTTGTACCCACATGATGGGAAACATAGATCTATTTTCTAGTTTGGATGATAGGAAACATAGATCTATTTTCTACACTCAGGAGAGGTAGTGCAGATATGCATAGGCTCTCTGCGAGGAAAGAAGAGGTTCGAGAAGCCCTTCAAGGTTCTAGGGTGAGAAATCTGAAGGTCGATACCATCTGAAGGGTGAGAAATCTGATAGTCGACTCGCGGTAGAAGCTCGAAGGTTGATACCTTCGAAGTGTTGAATTCTTCCAAGATGGGAGAAATTACGAGTGCAACAAGAGATCATATATGAGTTGTCATATCTGGGCATGTGGACCAACAATTATTGCATCAAGAAAAGGATAAGATTTGGACTGTTGGAATCCATGTCTAGATAATGTGAAGAGTGCGCAGGAGGAGAATAGATCTGAGCGATCAGATTTGGCACATGGACCAATAGTCGTTCGATATGGATAAAAGTGCACAAGAGAGGTTCTGAAACCATCGGGACTATCCATTGAAAATGACACATGGAAAGAGCTCAGTATTTCGCTGAATCGTAGAGAAATAACCTCAAATAACATACTGTTCAAACTCGCGATGTGCGAAATCATGATTTGATAGTGGTCATTCAGCAAGGAGGACACGTGGTAAAAGCTCATCATTTCACTAATTCACAACTTGAAGAAGTCAAAGAGGGAATCCATGAGAACTCACAATACGCGAGATTCTGCCGCACTTTAGAGTTTTACCTCGGGTCATATTGAATGGTAACATGGACGGAGGCCAAAGGGGGAGCTAAGGAATCGTTATCCCTTTCCGGAGCTCAGGAGTTGGAGGAGTTGGGGTGCCTTGCATCGAAAGTCTCGAAGTTGCGAAATGCAATGTGCCCTTTAGGTTAAGCCCGTGGTCATGGTAATGGTAATGTGAGCGGAGGGAGCTAATGGTCCTTAAGCCCTTTTTGCATCTCGGGAGTTGGGGAGTAAGGGGTGGCTTATACATTAAATTCCTGACATGCAAAGTCTCGAAACGCTTTTGGGTAGGCGCACGGTCACAGCCTGTGCTTGCGTGGAATAGAGGCTTGCACTTGGTGCTTAGTCACATAGGTGGAGTTTCATAAAAAAGGACATGTGGCTTTGTTCATGAGATTCCTGCAGGAAATCGATGAGCTTCTCCAGCTCAACAGATTTTAGAACTATCCTTGACCGGGAGGTCGGACTGGTTCCTTGACCTTCCAAATTAGGAACCATGAATGGAGTTCCTACCCTTTAAGAAAATAAAAAAAGAAAAGTATTCCTATCGTGGGTGCGTTACAAAATGGTATCAGAGCATGGTTACAACACTTGGCCTGCTTGGGATCATGAAAGAGTCAAGTGATTTTTCTTTCTTAGAAAACCTAAAGGAAGAGGGCGTACTACCCTACCCTATCTAGCAGGGCATGATTCAGACACAAGCTTGGACGGGTTGAAGAACACTCATGATATTATGTTCACTAAGGTTAACATGATGCATGTTGGAAGGTAATTCTACCTTTGGCATAAGGTTTATTATCTACATCAAATCCTTAAGGAGAAGGACTACGAAATGAAACTGTAATTTGGAAATTCCCATGGAATTCAACAAAGGAATTATATTGTTCCTCTGTCAAAATGATAACTACTCTTATAGGAGTAGGGATGTACTGATCAATATTACTGATAAGACCTGAATGTGAATGACAAAGGTGGAAGAAATTTTGCTATGAAGTTGCACGAGGGAGACAAGGGACATGAACTGAGTTGTTTTGTTATAGTGTGACAATGTCTACCTACTAAAGAAGGTAGAGTCTCTTACAATTGAGATGGTTGGTTAGGTAAGAATTAAGACCGTCATGAAGAATTCCTTCATGATTTAGGAAATATGGTAAGGAAAGGTAGGATACTTAGAAAGTTTTAATTACTACATTATTAAAAGACAAAACCCTGAGTATATAACTCCTCATGATCGAGAGGACTGATGAAAATATATAGAGTCAGATTACTTGACCTATAATGGTTAGGATTGACAACACGAATAATCTATTTATGAAAGATTAAGAGGAGACCTTTGGGACTGTTGTTAATTACCAAAAGTGACCCTTGTTGGTTTTTCCCATTAAGAGAGGGTAGCATCCGTATGAGTTATGACTATGAGATTAGTCCTGTAAGTAACTTAAAATCTCAGAAGAGATAAGAGGGAAATTTCGTATGCCAAGTGTGCATATAGAGTGCAGGGAGTGCATATCGAAACAAGCTTGTGTTAAAGTTTGAAAGCTCTGGAGGTTGAATGCGGAGTATTCCATGAGGGCGTTAGAAAGTCTTTTGAAAAATACACAGAGTGAAAATGTGCACAAGGAGTGAGATTTAAAATTCAATTTCTAGAAGCTTAGGAGGAGTAGTGGTTTTAAGTCTCAAGAGGAAACACTTAGAAAAATTTTCTAAGTTTCGAAGAGTTGAGGCGTTCAAAGGTGAAGCGCAAAAAACTGAAGTTTGAAGAAAGAACCAGTACGGAGGATTGAGTGGGAGAAATCCCTTAGAAAAGAATTTTTAAAATTGGATAAGATCGAGGATCAAGATCCATTCAGAAAGAGCCAAAATATTCCAAGTTGTTAGATCTCCGAGAAGTAGTGCACTAGTTAGTTGAGAGGAGATATTGGAATTTCAAAAAGTAAATTACTTGGAAGAAGCAACATGAAATTCGTGAAAAGATCATAGTCGTTGATCAAGGAGTGATCTAGACCATTGATTGTCTAGAGATAATTTTGCAATTTCAGGGATTGGGAGAATGAAAGTGAAAGGTCTTTCGATATCATCGATACGCGAAATCGAGAAATCCTGATACATGAAACCTTGACCATATCTGAGCCGTCAGATCGTGGAATAATTAGGATTGTCAGATTGAGAACTCTGAAATTTCACAATTTCAGGGATCGAAGGATTCGAGGTGCTTCATAACAGAAGTCTCAAAGTTGCGAAACGCGAAATCGTGACATAATCACAATCGTTGGTTGGAGAGTTGTTGGTGACTATTGATCTGATCCAAAATTTCGGCATTTCGGGTATCGGGAGTTTGAAGGACGGGGATTCGATTGAATTATATAACCGATATGTGAAATTGCGACCCACATTTTTGGGTAGGTGTGTGGTCAGAAGGTGTGGTCACATGGAAGAGACTCGCATTTAGCATTTGTAAATGCAAGCCGAAATTTGTAAATACTTGTGGATTGTTTCTTAGAGGTTCCAACAGGGAATCAAAGACTGCTTCAGTTCAGTCTTAAGAAGATCCTAAGATAGGGAGTTCACACAACCCTTGGAGAGAAAGGGGGTATGCACCATATACCTATGACAGCTACATGCAGGCTTAGCATTATGAAAATGGTTAAGTACATTGTAGATGTAAGTTAACAAAGATGCATGTTTATATTCCTTAAAGGGAATATTTGGTAAACAACTAAAGCTAACTCAAGGCTGAGTCCATCACATATAGTGATGGATGTGCAATAAGGAAGTTGCATGTTTAAGGAGTTCCCTATGAAGAAATTGTGTAAGGACTCTGCCAAAAGAACAGAGTCACAACCTTAATGATTGTTGAGAATCAAGCATGGGGCTACAAACTTATATATATATATATATATATATATATATATATATGTATGTATGTATATATAAGAATATTGGATTACATTTTAAAATAAATGTGTAGGTGAAAGACTAACAACTGAATGTTAACCACTCTGAGAACTGAATATTAATGTGCAAGATCCACAGGCTCATGACCCACTATGAACAAAAAAATCTTAATACTAAGGGTGTTGTTGTATCCAAAAAGTTTGATGTGAGACCTAACCAAGGATGCTCAAGAAAAGAGATGGAGGGCCCCTAAAACAACAACAACAAAAAAAAGTACATTGCAAAAGCAAAGGAAACGAAAAAGGAGGAACATTACTTCCACCCTAAGAGCTCTGAATTGCATATGGAGTTGTAGGTCTTAGATGATCAGCTGTGAGAACATGTACAACTGGACAAGAGAGAATAAGTTAGTAAGTAAATGAGTATAATTGATTGAACAGGCTTGGTTAAAGCCATGTTGAGAAAAAGCAGTGAGACCTTATAAATAACTTATCTGGGCTTAAAAGTCACAGGTGATGTGGAAAACAATTGGGAGAAAGGGAGAGACCTCCATTGTTTCTTTTCGTGTATTATGTTTTTCTCTGGGATAAGAAAGCTGGTACGTTGATGAAAGTAATTGTTTTGAGACCACAGTGATGATGGTTGTATTATTGTAGAAATGATTGAGAACTGTTGTGTTGCACTCATGAAATCATTAAGGATAATGTGATGAAGCACATACAGATATGCTAGGACATGTCTGAGAATGTTTTATTGATTTAAGTGCTATGGTACTTGCATTTTTTATTTACATGGAGACTAATGTGTTTATGATGTATGTCATGTGTAGAAAGAAATGGATTGGAGTTGTGGAGAAAGACAATTGCCAATAATGAATAATCTCAATCAAAGAATGACTATGAGAAGATTCTTGTTGAAAGATTGTTGACAGGACTATGAAAATCCTGCTAAAGCATAGTTGATGGGGTAATATCAGAGGGGGTGCTAGCATCCATAACCGATATAAAAAAATGTCCATGCCTATGTGGCACAGGATATGAAGGGATTTGGTCAGAAACCCTTTTGAAATGTTCTACGGTCTTAATGTTATGTGTGAAACATTGAAAGTTAGTTGTATTCCTTGGATTCCCAAGTAGGGTATGCTTCAAGAAGGAGAACCTGAATGATGGAGGCATGAACCTCTGGTAGTAAAGACCCATTGTAACCATCGAAAGAATTCATGGACCGATATGTCATGAATACATGGACCAATCAAGGAATGATTGGAAACAAAAGTGTTGATAGATAGCACGTTTCATGGAATTGCTTCAAGGAAATGCATATTTTCATAAAGGACAGACAATGGATTTCCCATTGAGGAAGGAGGACCTTCCAACATTTCTAATCACATTTTATAGGTGTTAGAGAAAACCAAATTTGGGTGGCCATGAGTGTTGGCACCCTGGTTATTAATGAAGGCATAACGCTTGGGCGCATTCATGCAAAAGTTTTAAGTTTCATGTGTATTGATTTGGGATCATGATTGGCCTATAGAAGGAAATATGGTCTTGATGTAAGAATGAATGATAATGAATAACCCATATGATGAAAAGGTTGGTTAAATTCCAACACACCATGACCAAGAACTTGTCATAAAGTGTGAAAAGCTTGAAATCCATGCAAGAGTGAATTGGGTATGAATGTAGCCTTGAATACTGGCACGTTTGTTAAATCCTTTGAAATGTTGAATTACGTTTTGAAAGGTGTGGTATGTTGAAATGGGGCATAGGTAAGGAATGAGATTTCCTTTTTATGTTTATATAGATGTGATGAACTATTAGTATGCATGGTTATGAATATAGATATATATACATGGAGGCATGAGAGACTAACAATTTGTTTGGCTGTGTAAAGAATGAACTGGAGGAGAAAAAAAAGGGGGGGTCTTGGATATGGAAATGTTGTAAGCCCATAAGAAAAGACTAATTGCCTGATGAGCCAAACCACAAGGAATGGTATTTCCGTTTGAGAAAGTGAATTTGATTAGTAGTATGCACAATTATGAAATTATTGTGATGACGTTGTAAAGGTGTAATAAAAATGTATGTGCATGAGAACTAACAATTTGTTTAGCTGAGGAATGATTGTAGGAAGAAAGGGTCTTGGATATGGCAATGTTGTAAGCCCATAAGGAAGACTGATTTCTCGCTGAGTTAAAATTTTATGGGGAAGAAAGTCCCATGATTGTGAATCTGGTTTCGTGCAAAATAGATCTAAAAATAAATGAAGAGATTGGAAAATTTGTGGGTGATAGATTTAGAATAAAATTTGGAAAGTTATAATTTATAATGATGTCTCATGAATTTTGTATAGGTGAGAAGAAAACATTTTTCCAGAAAGGAGAGATGAAGCATGTCAAAGCTGAAGATGATAAAAAATGGCTATTGTTGAGCCATGAGAACCCCGTGATAAGCCATGATCACCTGAAATACATTGTGATGATCTAACACAAGCCGGAGGAATGCCTCAAAAGAGCAAGTTTGAGGGATGCCTCGACTGTAATACTCGATAGAGTCTCTGGAATTCTTCCTATGCGAGAAAACCATAGTAGGTAAAAAGGATCACCCAAGAGGCTGTATAGTAGTGAAGGGGATGCCTGAGCCTGGGCCTGGACGGTGAGTGACCGCAAGGAGGAAGATACCTTAATAGTTCTTGTAAACTACTGGGATCATGCACAAGGTGGGTAGTTCTTCCTGTGCAAGAAAAAATTGGCAAGGCAAGAGGGATCACCCGAGGTACTGTATAACAGAGAAGGGGATGCCTGAGCCTGGGCCTGGAGGGTGAGTGACTACAAGGAAGATGAAACCATGATAGTTCTTGTAAACTATTGAATTTGGATCATGCACCCAATGGGTATGTCAAGGAAAAACAATGAGCCTCGATAACAAAACAACCATGTGGATACAAATCCACAAATTGTACATATAATTATTGTGCTAAGATTATGAAATTTTTCCTATAAATTTGTATGCAATGTTTTCGCATAAGACTATGATTAACATGCTTGTTGTCCAAGAATTATTGAAAGCAGGTGACCAAGATTAATGGTCTGAAAAGGAACCTGACTGAGAAACAAGGATCGAGATTTCTCAAACCACTAAATGAGAAAGGCATGACTGGTGTTTTTGAGAAAGAACACCGAGGACAATGTTCCTTTAAGGGGGAGGGAATTGTAAAACCCTGGTTCCACCAGCTTGTAATTAATCATAAAATAGGATTACCATCTTGAGGCATGGGTATAATATAAATGTATTATTGTTTGAGTTACCAATAATTGACTGTGGGGGTGAAGCCTTGAAATTACTGGCCATGATATCACTAGAGGAAGAATGTGAAAACTATATAAGAGGGTTCATTATACCAAATAACCCCAAATTTTCCTTGATGACGATGACAAACCTCCTTCGGATCTCAAGGTAAGAAATCAGTTAATGAAGAAAGGACGAGTGGTTGAATTATCAACCACCCCCATGAATAGGAGCATGGTCTAGCTGCAGAATGTCAACTAAAAGTACCACAAAGATCTGTAGACCCATCACGTTCCTTCTGACAGAAGAAACGTGATGGGTTGGGAACCTTCCAACAAAAGGAAGGTAAAAGGGATACATAGGAACAACCAGAGGGGGGACATGATACGAGAGGGAAAGATCATAAAGGAGATGTGTGGAGCTCTCCTGGGAATAATGAAGAGAAGGTTGTGAGTTTGAGACTGGGTGAGCATCTGATAAATCTCGTCGAGTCCATAACAGAGAAAAATATCTTAGAGTTGCAGAGAACAAAACCTAAGAAAAAGATGAAGAGAGAAGGAATTCTTGAGAACTATGAGAGTTCCCTAGTGATATCATGGCTTGGCATGCGGGTGGCCAGACTGCTAAGAATGAATTCCTCTAAGCCTATGGTCGGGTGGAATGACGAACACCCACAATCAGTTAGATGGATACCTCATGTAATAGATAAGTAATCACATATCCTTTGTATGAATTGCATATACTATAAATGTTTTCATTAATGTGAATGAATGCTTAATGGATATATTGTATCCCTTCTATTTATGCTTGGTTGTATAATTAGGCAAGTAAGAAGTTATATGGCTCAGACATGATTTTTTCTCATAAATGATTGAGTTCTGTAGTGTCTTAAGCTAGAGTTGCGACAATGAGTTCGTTGACCTTAGGTATAGTTACATGTACACATGTCAACCCTCATAGTTGTTTTGAGTCTCTTGGGGAAATTTTTTGTTAAACTCAGGAGAGGTAGCGTAGATACACACAGGATCTCTACGAGGAAAGTGGAGGTTCAAGAAGGCCTTCGAGGTTCCAGAGTGAGAAAGCTCAGGTGGGATGACACTTTTCGTAAGTATTGGCGAGATCCAATAGCTAGATCGTAGTATAAGATCGAAGGTTGAGGCCTTCGAAGCGTCAAATTATTCCAAGATGGGAGAAATTATGAGCACAGGAGGATATCATATCTGAGTCGTCAAATCTGACCATGTGGACCAACAGTCGTTTGATCGAGCAGAGGAGAATATCTAGACCATTGGAATTCACGTTCCGACAACATGAAGAGTGTGCAAGAGGAGAATAGATATGAGCCATCGGATCTAGCACGTGGACCAACAATCATTGGATCCTTGGAAAAGTACACAAGAGAAGTTATGAAACCATCAAGATGGTCCATTTGAAAAGACAGGTGGCAAGAGATCATCATTTCATTAACTCACAGAGAAAGAAGGTCAAAGAACATATTGTTCACACTCACGATGTGTGAACTTGTGATTTGATCGAGGTCATTCATCAAGGAGGACACATGGTGAAAGCTTAGAATTTTGTTGATCTGCGACTTGAGGAAGTCAAAGAGGGAAGTCGTGAGAACTTGTGATACGCGAAATTATGACGTGCTTTAGAGTTTGGCCTCGGGTCATAGTGAATGGTCACATGGATGGAGGCCAAAGGGGGAGCTAAGGGATCATTAGCCCTTTTCGGAGCTCGAGATTTGGAGGATTTGGGGAGCCTTGCATCGAAAGTCTCGAAGTCGCAAAATAAAACGTGTCGTTTAGGTTAAGCCTGTGGTCATGGGAATGGCCATGTAAGTGGAGGGAGATAACATTCGTTAATCCATTTTTGTAGATCGAGAGTTGGGGAGTAAGGGTTGGCTTATATGTTAAATTCCTGACATGCGAAGTCTTGAAACACTTTTGGGTAGGCGTGCAGTCACAGCCCGTGGTTGCGTGGAATAGAGGCTTGCACTTGGTCCTTAGTCACATAGGCAAAGTTTCATAAAAAGGACTTGTGGATTTGTTAGTGATATTCCCATAGGAAATCGAAGAGTTTCTCTAGCTCAATAGAGTTCAGAACGATCCTTGACTAGGAAGTCGGACTGGTTCCCTAACCTTCCAAATTAGGAACCATGAATGGAGTTACTATCCTTTAATAAAATCACAATTTTTGTTATGCCCATCGTGGGTGTGTTACATAGTAGCAATTGTAGTATACATCTTGAATAGATGTCCAAAAAAGTGTACGAAGAATAGAGTTCCTCAAGAAACCTGGACAAGATTGAAGCATAGTGTGGTGCATTTAAAAGTTTTTGGTTGTGATTCATATGCACATGTTTCATATGAGTTGAGAAAGAATTTGGACAACAAAGGACAAAAATGTATATTTGTTGGGTATTCTGAAGACACAAAAGGATACAAGTTGTATGACCCTATCACAAGAAAATTTATAATCAACCACGATGTTCAGTTCATGGAGAATGAAGCATGGAATGGAAGCATAACTAAGACACTAAAAATTATTGACGCAATGGAGCATGATGACACGAAAGATGAAATGGTTCAAACACCATGCACAGGTCAGTGTGCAGTCCCTTTACACCTGGAACTGCAACGCAAATCACAATGCAAAATACTCCAGTAAGAACAATAGGTGCACAGTCTACACCAAGAGCACAACAAACATCAGCAAGAAGTTCAAGAAGTTATACATCCCTAGATCCAACTTTAGCAATTATGTTACCAAGAAAGACAAGAAGTCTACGTGACATCCATAATGAAGACACAACAAATTCATTTTCAGTTTTTTTCTCTGTTTTCACAAATAGATGATCCATTAATGTTTGAAGAATCTGTCAAAGATGATGTATGGGAACAAGCCATGGATGAAGAAATCAAATGCAGAAAGAACAATCAAACATGGAAATCGGTAGATGTACCTGAAGATAAGGATGTGATAAGTGTCAAATGGATTTACAAAACCAAGAAAGATGTAGATGGAAATGTTGGAACTTAGTTTGGAAATGTCCACGCCCACATTTGAACTCGATCAAAATGAAACGTCTCATCCCTATATTCCATGAACTTAATGAAGACGAGTCACTAACTCTTCTGTATGTGTTTCATCTCGACTCGTGCAACATCTCAACCCATACAACGTCTTAGATGGGCTCATTTCATCTCCTAAACCAATGACTCATATGTCTTCAACCAAAAATGAGTAATGCACTATTGTCCAACATATGTATGCTACCATAAGCAGAATTACGGTCGTATGCTTTCATGGAAAGAATAAATTAAGAGCAGAGATAAGTGTTCATGGTAAGCATTGCAGTAGTGAGATGAAGTCTCTAACAAGCTCTGATACCAAATGTTGGTTTTAAAGAGTAGCAACATTAACACTAAACACATAAATAAGCAAGGGACATCAGGAGTTTAAGCCGAGAAACCCCCGAAGGGGGAAATTCTATTAATTAAATCATTCAAGTGTATCTTTGTATTGCACAATTGGTCCCTTTATATAATGATAGGTGACCAGAATAGCTATGTCATAATTAGTTGATTAGTTCAAACCATATGCATAACTTTCTCCAATAAGATCTCCCTAAATCTCTCAACCCAATCCATGAGATATTCATACTTAATTTCTCTCCTTTTGCTCATCTTTCACTCATACGTAGACTTTTATTTATGGTCTACATGATTACAATTATGCACTCATATACATTAGACATTATTCATATATCACAAGTATGAATTAATCCTTCGAGCCCCCCATACTCTTTTGTCTCACATGGATATATCTGAGTGCGATTACAATTTACAATGCTAGGCTCATTGGCCTTATATCACATATCACACAAACACTTTGACCCAAAACATGTAAACACATACACTTTAGCCCAAAACATATATACACAAACACTGACCCAAAATATCCTATCTCATCGGCCTATAAAAAAATATGTACATTTACACCCTAGGGGTCCAACCTAGGGGTATTACATGGAGTTATCTAAAAACATCAACCTAGCATTGATACCACTCATAGGCCACATATGAATAACTCCACACATTAAAAAATGTTTATTGATGGGAGACAAACATAAATACATTGAATAGGTTACGTAACAGATATGAAAATGGAAAACTTCTCACAATCAACAGCGTTGAATTAAAGTCCAAGAGCCATGAAACATGTTCCATTTTAAGAAAGTATAGTGACGTCTAAATCGGATGTTGTTAAAGGAGACAGGATTCGTGAGTGTGAAAATTATCAATAAAAGAATTGAGCCAGCATTTCAAAATGGAAAATTGAGCCATGAAACATGTTCCATTTTAAGAAAGTATAGTGACGTCTAAATCGGATGTTGTGAAAGGATACAGGATTCGTGACTGTGAAAATTATCTAATAAAAGAGTTGAGCCAAAATTTCAAAATGGAGACGTCGAAGTAACTTGTTTGAATTGATGTATATAAAATGGGAATATGCCACTATTTCAGATATACCAGGGAGTGGCGGCCTGCTCATTTTTAATTGAATGGTTGGCCGCTGTTCACTGCGATATTGGAGTGATACGCAGTTCTCCAATTACATATCAAAAGATACGCAGACCCAGTCTGTGAGGAATACAAGCGATTACCGCAGGGACAATAGCGATTACCGCAGGGACCATCAACAGGCCTTAATACCAACAGCCTCAAGTTCTTCCATTAAATTTCGAACCAAGCACAGGGTCAGTCTGTGGCGATTACACACGTTGACCACGAGACAATAGTGATATCTGGGGACCATAAATCTGCCTGACTACCCTCAGCAAATCATCGCCGATTGCATTATGGAACTTTCTGTTGATTGCTTTTGGGAATCTGCCTGACTACCGTCAGCAAATCATCGTTGATTGCATTATGGAACTTTCTGTTGATTGCTTTCGGGATTTAAGACCGCATCGATGCGAAGGAATTGGCAGGTCCCCATACGGATGTCCTCTTGATTCCATTGATGCCAAGAGAGAGCTTGGAGTTTTGATTCAGCTGTTTTTCATGAGCACGTTTCCCTTTTTCCGTCTAGCTCATACTGATACCTATAACGATTCGGATATTGGCTCTTTGCTTCTGCATTCACCATGGGAAGCCCTTCATGAACCAGCCATTATAACTCCGCCCAGTTGTTGGCAGTTTGATCATCAGTAGCTGCCAACTACTGATAATGTCGTCCTCGATGAATACACCAGGAGTCAATTTGGATTCATGCATGAAAAGTATTATCATCACCAATCCCCGTGGATCCTTCCATTAAAGAGCTCGGAGCTGCACCCAATGGCGAGGAATATTCGGGGCCGATCACAAAAAAGGCTTTTCATAACGCCAGGGAACGACACAGGCGAAATAAATTGAAAGTACTCTACTCCCAACTACGTTCGTTGCTACCTGATCTAAATCCAAAGGTAAACCCTAAACCTACATTCTTTCCATATTGTTCAATAATTTTGGTGTTAATGCTTTAAAAAMTGGMATGAATTTTTTCAGTTCTRAGACTTTTTTTTTATSTATCGTARCAGTTTACAAATCTATGTTTCCAGACAGATGTGTCACATTTGTTTGGCTACAAATGTAGATTTGTTTGGTTCAAACATCYTCATTTGTAAACTGTTAAACTTGTAATTTTTTCAAAGASAAAATACATGTTAAACCTACTCAGACTATTATACATAAACTGTTATATGTAAYATGTATAAATTAGTATATTGTATATTGATATCTTTCGATTGCCATTTAGTTTGTCTTATATTRTATTTAAAATTTGCTTTCCCAAAATACTGTTTTGTGTATGGATCACTTGACTCCGAGTCCTTTACTTCTGATTTTGACTCAGTCTACATATATTTTTTAAAATTTATTCTTGAAACTGAATTTTCTCTTCTATTGAATTGTCATTTGCAGAAGAAACTGAGCATTCCAAATACCGTTTCACGAATCCTTAAATACATTCCTGAGTTGCGCAAGGAAATCGAGAAATTGAGAAGAAAACGTGCTAAGTTGTTAGCCGCTACCAAACAATCAATTGCTGCAAGCTCACTGGTGATCTCAAAATCTGGAAGTAATACTGGAGCTGAGCGATTGATTGATTTTAAGCACTCTCCTCCTTCTGCGACCTTAGGCTCTCCTGATCACCTTATTGTTACATTAAATGCGGCGTTGGGAAGTTCACAGATGATGAGAACAATTTACAATTGCAGAGTTGGGTTTCCCTTCTCTTTGCTTTTGGTCCTGCTGGGAAAGGAGAGATTCGACGTACTCGATGCTTCTGCTTTCATCTATCAGGATAAAGTTTATTATAATCTTCATCTCGAGGTGGGGTGAATTTGTCTAATTAATTGTCATTTTCTGTCGGGCGTGAATCAATGCATATCTAACTATCGTAGTTTTTGGTTGTTTCATATGATTGCAGGAAGGAGTGAAGTGGATACCAATCTTCTGCGAAGGAAGCTTCTGATACTGTTTTCTGATAAAACCTCACCTGACGTCACAGGCCGTTAAAATGTCGAAAGACCAAAATCTTCCGGGCATCATTAAAATGTGAGAAGAATGCACCTCAATGCCAATTTTTTGAAAGAAATATCATTTATTACGTTCCGTGCACAAAATGCTTTGCCAACTTGAAATGCCCAAAAAAAAATTATTTTGCCAACTTGAAATGCCGCCTTCAAAAAATCTTTTGCATGTGACACCCAGCCTCGAAACAAAGGAACCGATTGTCACACTACAATTCAGTTACATGAAAGGCTGCCATATACTGGACATATATAGAACTGTAGTATGATTATAATGTTTCTACACGTTTAAAACATGACTGAAGATCAAGGATCCAATTCACCACACGACTAAAGATCAAGGATCCAATTCACTTAATGATGTAAGATTAAAGATCACTATAAACCCATCATGTGTCAATAGGCGTATCTTTTTGCAATATAAAAAATATTTCATTTTAAGGGATTTGATCTTTATGAGCACATGATAGATCCTTGTGGATTTAAGCGCTCTTTTTATATATGGGCGCTTCCATGAAATTGATGGACAAAAAAGTGGCAATGGAGTGTGAAGGAATGAGTACACAAAGGAATGTGTGTCAGTTCCTAGAAACAAAACATTTTACATGTTCTTAATCCTATAACATTTGTACTCACCGAAACATTTTACATGTTCTTAATCCTATAACCTTTGTACTCACCAAACCGCTACACAAATCCTAGAAACAAAACATTTTACATGTTCTTAATCCTATAACCTTTGTACTCACCGAAACATTTTACATGTTCTTAATCCTATAACCTTTGTACTCACCAAACCGCTACACAAACTTGCCAAATTGGTTTTTTTAGGAATGCCCACCTATTAACAAGAGTGTGACGTGCAATATTGCTCAAGCAAGTCCATGTGATATATGGTATTTAGATTCATGCTGTCGTAACCACATGACAAGAAACATAGATATGTTTTCTAGTTTGTATGAGTCAATCCAAACCAAGCTTATACTTTGAATAGATATCCAAGTCATTGTCTTAGGAAAAGGCAGTATAAACATTTTAACTAATCAAGGAGAACATAAAGTTATGTATGATGTATATTATGTTTCTATTCTGAAGCATAATCTGATGAGCACAGGACAACTATTATAGAAGGGATACACGATCTTCATGGAAGATAATCATTGTGTGATTATGGATAAATGCCCAAGCAATCAACTCATTGCAATAATTCAGATGACAAGTAACAGAATGGTCCCTTTGACATTGAATCCAACCAATAAGAATAATACAACGCTAGTTGTTGGTAAAGCAAAATATGTGTAGTAAGACACTGCATTTACAACAGAAATTATGCGTAGTTCTAATGACGAAAATAGTGCGCGTAGTATCAAGAAAAGATAAAATGGCTCAAAGATAAAAGAAACATTCCAATATGAAATACATGATAATTCCTAGTTATGGCATTTCAGATTTGGACATTTGAACTTCGAAGGTCGGAATCTGCTACACACAAAGGATATGGTAAAAGGTTTTCCATTGATTGAAAAATGAGAAAGGATATGTGAAGGTTTCATATTTGGCAAGTAGCACAAAGAATCATTTCCACTTGGAAAGTCTTACAGAGCAAGAGCTCCACTGGAAATAGTACATTCAGACATTTGTGGATCAATGCAAATAACATCCATAGGAGGCAATACTTATTTTCTGACATTCATTGATGATTTCTCAAGAAAGACATGGATTTATTTCCTAAAGCATAAATCTGACACATTGGGTTGTTTTCAACAGTTTAAATCACGTGTGGAGAAACATAGTGGTTATTACACCAAGTGCCTAAGAACTTACAAAGGATGAGAATACATTTCAAGATAATTTTAAAACTTTTGTAAAGTTCATGACATCTACAGGCAATTTACTGGACAATATACACCACAACAAAATGGTGTCACAAAGAGAAAGAACATAATCATCATAGAAATGGAGTGCAATATCTTGGTAGCCAAACATTTGCAAATGAGTATTGGGATGAGGCAGTAGCAAATGTAGTATCCATATTGAACAAATGCTCGACAAAGAGTGCGAAGAATAGAGTTCCTCGGGAAGCTTGAACATGATTGAAGCATAGTGTGGTGCATTTAAATTTTTTTGGTTGTGTTTTATAAGCACATGTTCCATATGACATGAGAAATAAGCTAGAAAAGAAAGGGAAAAAATGTATATTTGTTGGGTATTCTGAAGACACAAAAGGATACAAGATGTATGACCCTGTCGCAAAAAAATTTAGAATCAGTCACAATGTTCAGTTCGTGGAGAATGAAGCATGGTACGGAAGAATAAAAAAGATAGTACAAATTATTGATGTGATGGAGGACACAGAAAATGAAATGGTTCAAACACCATGCACAGGTCGGTGCATAGTCCTTTATGCACCTGGCAATATGACACAAATCACAGTGAAAAATACTCCAGTAAGCATAGCAGGTGCACATCCTACACCTAGAGTGCAACAAACATCAGGAAGCAGTCCGAGCAATTCTACATCCCCAGATCCAAATTTAGCAAATATGTTACCAAGAAAGACAAGAAATATGTGCAACATCTATAATGAAGATGCATCAATTTCATTTTCAGTTTTTTTCTCTGTTTTCACAAATATATGATCCATTGACTTTTGAAGAAGTTGTCAAAGATGATGTATGGGCACAAGCCATGGATGAGGAAATCAGATGCATAGAGAACAAGCAATCATGGAAATTGGTAGATGTACCTGAAGATAAGGATGTGATAACTCTCAAATGGACTTATAAAACCAAGCAAGATGAAGATGGAAATGTACAGAAGCACAAGGCAAGGTTAGTTGCAAGAGGCTTTACAAAACACCTTGGAATTGATTTCAAGGAAACATTTGCACGAGTTGTGTGCATCGACATAGTCAGAACAATGTTATCCATTGTCGCACAGTACAAGTGGTTAGTTTATCACATGGATGTAAAGTCAACATTTTTGAATGGAAACTTAGAAGAACAAGTATATGTGGAACAACCATAAGGTTATGAGGTTCTAGGACAAGAATACAAAGTGTCCACATTGAAGAAATCACTGTATGGATTAAAGCAAGCTCCAGGAGCTTGGCACAACTGCATAGATTCCTATCTCACACAAAATGGATTTCAGAGAAATGAAAGTGAGCCAACACAATACATCAAAGTAGATCAGAAAGGTAACATGTTAATTGTTTGCTTATCTGTATATGATTTTATATTTACAGGTGATTTTGGCATAGAAGAATTCATGCCAAACATGAAGGATGAATCTGAAATCACTGATTTAGGGCTTATGAGATTTTTTTGGGGAATTGAAGTTCACCAGTCCAAAATTGTTATATTTATCTCACAGTCTAAGTATGCGTATGAAGTTCTGGAAATATTCAATATGATGAATTCAAAAGAAACACCAACACTTGTCATAATGGGATTGAAGTTAAGCAAGGAAGATAAAGGGTCCAAAGTGAATCCCACATTGTTTAAAAGGATGGTAGGTAGTCTTATGTATCTCACAACGACAATACCTGATATTATGTATGGAGTGCGTCTAATTTTAAGGTTCATGGAAATGCCAAAAGAATTGCATTGGAAGGTACGAAGAGAATCTTGAGATATGTGAATGGAAAATAAGGTTTTGGCATAAAGTACTCTACTTCAAAAGATTTCAAGCTAATTCGATACACCGATAGTGATTGTGGAGGCATCATATATGACAGGAAAAGTACCTATGGGTACACATTTAATTTTGGAACAAGTATGGTGTCATGGGAATCAAGGAAGCAACCCATAGTGACTCGTTCTTCAGCAGAAGTAGAGTATGTCACAGCTACAAGTGTATCTTGACAAGTAGTTTAGATGAGAAGAATGTTAAAATATTTGTTGCAGGAACAACAAGAAACAACAACAGTATTCTGTGAAAACAATTCGTCCATCATGTTATCAAACAATCATGTATTTCAGAAGAAAAATAAGCACATTGATACAAGGTATCATTTTATCAGATAATTGGTGAATAACAAAGAGATATGTTTAGAGTTTTGTGGGTCAAAAGATTAAGCTGCAAACATTTTCACAAAGTCTTTAGGAAGAGATGCATTTAAACATTTGAGCAGTAGTGTGAGAGTTTGCGCAGTAACATATGAGTGATAGTAAATTTGTAAACTCAATTTTTTATGTAATTTTCTTCTGTAATACCACCTACTTGTAAATTAAGAGGGAGTTTTGGAAATAGTAATTACAAGTCGGTGATATATTTACGTCTCTATTGATTTTTCTGTCAGTCATTATGTCAGTAATTTTTTGTCAATCAACTGAATTTTTAGTCAGTTAGTCTGACAGTATGCAAGTGCAAATTTGCACATTTACTCAAAAGTTAGTCGGCAAAAAGGAGAATTATAAATGGATCCATCTTTATATTCTCGATTTTAGTTAAGTAGTTGATTATTCATTAGTATTTATGGTCATCTTTAATATATAGTCTTATTTAATTTTATAGGAAGTTACAATCCAATTCCATATAAGTCTGAGTCCTTCGTTAGTCGAAGATGATGCATAATAGATTCACAAAGGATGCAGAGAAATAAAGAGGAAAAATAGAAACTAAATAGTTGAAGAAGTGTGAGCACAAGCTATGTGTTTGTAATGTCAGTAGAATAAGTCATTAGAGTCGAAGCTCATCTTTTTATTGTATTTTGTAACCGCGCAGAGTGCACCGAAGTTTATTAATATCAAGAAATTTGTATTTCCGAGTTTTTGTGTGCTAAGCATATCAGATTGTTATTCCACATTTATAAATTGTATTTTAAAGAGTTTTATATTATAGCATGGGCGATTTTGTGTAGTCTTTGAACTACGTGATGAAGTCCTGAGTGTTCAGTGATGAAGTTTGTGGCGCACAATATTTTTTCACAACGTTGTGCACAATTTCCTTGTGCGTTGTGGATCTAAGATTTGGTAATTGCTCACGAGATCATAGATATGGTATCAAAGAAAGGTTGATCAAAAGCAATTTTGATGAAGAGAAGTTTCTATCCGAACAAGTTCAAGAGAAGGAACTCTGTTGAAAAGTGAAAAATGGCTTATACCTCAAATCTGCAACCTCCCACTTTTACATCCAAGAATTATGAGATGTGGTCCTTGACCATGAAGGCATTGTTCCAAGGTCAATATGTATGGGATATAGTCGAGAATGGCTATGTGGAACTAGTATATCAGGAAACATATAATTCCCTCACATAAGCAGAGAAGGGTGTCTTGAAAGACCAAAGGAATAAGGATGGAAACGTGTTGTTTTACATAGATCAATCCATATATGATATAATACTTCCAAGAGTTGCATCAACAAAGAAATACAAAGAGGCATGGGACATATTACAATCTTGTTATCAAGGTATGGACAAAGTATAGACTACAAAACTACACAATCTTAGAAGATATTTTAACACCTTGTCAATGAAAGATATAGATACAGAATATTCATTTGACACCCATGTCATCGGCCTGATAAATCAGATTAAGTATCATGGTGAAACCATTGAAGACATAAAAGTTGTTGAAAATGTTCTTAGGAGTCTTCCTCCTAAATTGGATACCTTTGTTGTGACTCTAGAAGAGAGCAAAGACTTGAGTCGGTTTAGCCTAGATGAACTGTAAGCTTCCCTCATTAATCATGAAAATCGATTGTATAGGTCCACTATGTCATTACATAATTCATTTTCCACACAGTCATATGTAAGTTGTGAAAAAGGAAGAGGGAGTGATAACTCTAGAGGCAAAGGAAGAGGTTTTGTCAGAGGTGGATGCAGCAACAGTCCTGGAAATATTGGTGGAAGAGGTCCAAACCCAAGTACCAGTTAGCCAAGTAGTCAGAGAACTAACAAATTAAAGATTAAATTCCATTATTGTAAAAGGTATGTACATTATGCATATGACTGCAGAAAGAGACAGTATAATCAGAACAAAAAAAGTTAAGATTAGTCAAACAACACAAATAATGAAACTTGTCCTATGTTTAAGGCTTGCACTATAGAAATCCCCATAATATCCCTTGTTGAATGCAATATTACTCAAGAAAGTCCATGTGACATATGGTATTTAGATTCAGGATGTTGTAACCACATGATAGGAAACATAGATCTATTTTCTAGTTTGGATGAGTCATTCCAAACCAAGGTTATACTTGGAACAGATAACCAAGTCATTGTCTTAGACAAAGGAAGTATAAAATTTTTACCTAAGCAAGCATAACAGGAAGTTATTGATAAAGTATATTATGTTTCTGGTCTGAAGAATAATGTTATGAGCACAGGACAATTGTTATAGATAGGATACATAATCTACATGGAAGATAATCATTGTGTGATTATGGATAAATGCCCAAGCAATCAACTAATTGAAAGAATCCAAATGACAAGTAACAGAATGTTCCCTTTGACATTGAAGCCAACCAAGAAGAAGAATACAATGCGATTTTTTGGTAAAGCATAAGATGCCCAGTCATACACTGCATTTATTGTATAAAGTGTGTGCAATTCTAATAAGGAAAATAGTGTGTGCAATATCAAGAAAAGATAAAATGGAATAGAGATAAAAGCAAGATTCCAATCTGAAAAACAAGATGATTCCTAGTTATGGCATTTGAGATTTGGACATTTGAACTTTGGAGGTTTGAAGCTACTACACACAAAGGATATGGTAACAGATTTTCCATTGATTGAAAAACTAGAAAGGATATGTGAAGGCTGCATATTTGGAAAGCAACACAGAGAATCATTTCCAGGTGGAAAGTCTTAAAGAGAAAAATCTCCACTGGAAATATTACATTTTGACATTTCTGGACCAATGCAAACAACATCCATAGGAAGTAATACTTGTTTTCTGAAATTCATTGATGATTTCTCAAGAAAGACATGGATTTATTTCCTAAAGCATAAATCTAGCTCATTAGGTTGTTTTCAACAGTTTAAATAACTTGTGGAGAAACATAGTGGTTATTACATCAAGTGTCTAAGAACTGACAGAGGAGGAGAATACATTTCAAGAGAATTTCAGAATTTTTATAAAGTTCATGGCATCTAAAATCAATTTATTGTGCGATATACACCACAAAAAAATGGTGTCGCAGAGAGCAAGAATAGAACCATCATGGAAATGGCGTGGAGTATGTTGGTAGCCAAATATTTGTCAAATGAATATTGGGTTGAGGTAGTATGTAACACCCTGTTTTCTCCATCTTGTAATTAATCATAAAATAGGATTACCATGCTGAGGCATGGGGACAATATAAATGTATTATTGTTTGAGTTGCCAATAACTAACTGTGGGGGTGAAGCCTTGAAAGTATTGGCCATGATATCACTAGAGGAAGAATGTGAAAACTATACGAGATGGTTCATTATACCAAATAACCCCAAATTTCCCTTGATGAGGATGACAAACCTCCTTCAGATCCCAAGAAAATAAATCAGTTAATGAAGAAAGGACCGGTGGTTGAATTATCAACCACCCCCATGAATGGGAGCATGGTCTAGTTGTAGAATGTCATCCCAAAGTACCACAAAGATCTGCAGACCCGAGCTTCCTTCTGAGAGATGAAATGTGATGGGTCGGGAACCATCCAACAGAAGGAAGGTACAAGAGATACACGGGGATAACGAGAGGGGGGACAGGATACGAGAGGGAAAGATTGTAAAGGAGATGTGCAGATCTCTCTGGGGAGTAATTAAGAAAAGGTTGTGAGTTTGATGCTGGGTGAGCATCTGATAAATCTCGTCGAAGCCATAACAAAGAAAAATATCTGAGAGTTGCAGTGAACAGAACCCGAGCAGAAGCTGAATAGAGAAGGAATCCTTGAGAACTATGAGAGTTCCCTGGTGATATCATGGCTTGGCATGGGAGTGGAGAGAGTGCTAAGAATGAATTCCTTTGAGACTATGGTCAGGTGGAAGGACGACTACCCACAGTCAGTTAGATGACTACCTCCTGTAATAGATAAGTAATCACATAACTTGTGTATGGATTGGATATACTATGAATGTTTTCAGGAATGTGAATGAATGCTTAATGGATATATTGTATCCCTTCTCTTTCTGCTTGGTTGTATAATTAGGAAAGTAAGAAGTTATATGGTTCCAACATGATTTGTTCTCATATATGCTTGATTTATGTAGTGTCTTAAGCTAGAGTCACGATTATGAGTTCGTCGACCTTAGGTATAGTTACATGTACGCATGTCAACCCTCATAGTCATTCTGATTCTCTTGGGGGACAGAGTCTGTTAAACTCAGGAGAGGTAGTGTGAATACACACAGGCTCTCTACGAGGAAAGAAGAGGTTCAAGATGCTCTTCGAGGTTCCAGGGTGACAAAGATCAGGAGGGACAACACTTTTCATAAGTGTTGGCAAGATCCAATACTCGACTCGCAGTAGAAGATTGAAGGTCGATACCTTTGAAGTGTCGAATTCTTCCAAGGCAGGAGAAATTATGAGTGCAGGAGGAGATCATATATGTGCCGTCAGATCTGGGCGCATGGGCCAATAGCTGTTGGATTGATCATAGGAGAAGATCTGGACTGTTTGAATCCATGTCCAGACAATTTGAAGAGTGTGCAGGAGGAGAATAGATCTAAGCCATCAAATATAGCACATGGACCAATGGTCATTGGATCTAGAGAAAAGTGCACAAGAGAGGTTCCAAAACCATCGAGACCATCCAATGGAAAGGACACATGGCAAGAGCTCAGTACTTCACTGACTCGTAGAGAGAGAAGGTCAAATAACATACTATTCGAACTCGTAATGTGTGAAATCATGATTTGATCGTGGTCATTCATCAAGGAGGACACGTGGTGAAAGCTCAGCATTTCACTGACTCGCGACTTGAAGAATTCAAAGAGGGAATCCATGAGAACTCACGATACGTGAGATTCTGCTGTACTTGAGAGTTTGGCCTCGGGTCATAGTGAATGGTCACATGGATGGAGGCCAAAGGGGGAGCTAAAGAATTGTTAGCCCTTTTTAGAGCTCAAGAGTTGGAGGAGTTGGGGCGCCTTGCATCGAAAGTCTTGAAGTCGCGAAATGCAATGCGCCCTTTAGGTTAAACCTGTGGTCATGGGAATGGTCACATGAGTGGAGGGAGTTAATGGTCATTAAGGCCTTTTATCATCTAGGAGTTTTGGGAGTAAGGGGTGGTTTATACATTAAATTCCTAACATGCAAATTCTTGAAACGCTTTTGGGTAGGTGCACAGTCACAACCCATGGTCACGTGGAATAGAGGCTTGCGCTTGGTGCTTAGTCATATAGGCGGAGTTTAATAAAAAGGATTTGTGGATTTGTTCATGAGATTCCCATAGGAAATCTATGAGATGCTCCAGCTCAACAGAGTTAAGACCTATCCTTGACAAGGAGGTCTGACTGGTTCCCTGACCTTCCAAATTATGAGCCATGAATGGAGTTCCTATCCTTTAAGAAAATCGAAAAAAAAAATTATGCCTATCATGGGTGTGTTACAAAATGGTATCAAATCATGGCTACAAAACTTGGCCTTCTTGGGCTCATGAAAGAGTCAAGTGATTTTTCTTTCTTAGAAAACCTAAAGGAAGAGGGCGTACTATCCTACCCTATCCAGCAGGGCATGAATCAGACACAAGCCTGGATGGGATGAAGAAAAATCATGATATTATGTTCACTAAGGTTAAGATGATGCATGTTGGAAGGTAATTCTACTTTTCGAATAAGGTTTATTATCTGCATCAAATCCTTAAGGAGAAGCACTGCAGAATGAAACTATAATTTGGGAATTCCTACGGAATTTAGTAAAGAAATTACATTGTTCCTCTATCAAAATGATAACTACTTATAGGAGTAGGGATGTACTGATCAATATTACTGATAAGACATGAATGTGAATGACAGAGGTGGAATAAATTGTACCATGAAGCTGCACGAGCGAGACAAGAGACATGAACTAAGTTGTTCTGTTATAGTCTAACAATGTCTACCTACTAAAGCTGGTAGAGTCTCTTGTAATTAACATGGTTGGTTAGGTAAGAATTAAGACCCTCATGAAGAATTCCTTCATGATTTAGGAAATCTTGTAAGGACTAGTAGGATCCTTAGCAACTTATAATTTCTGCATTATTAAAAGACTAAACCTTGACTATATAAATCCTCATCATCGAGAGGACTGATGAAAATATGTAGAGTCAGATTACCTGACCTATAATGGTTAGGATCAACAAGACGGATAATCTATTTAAGCAATATTAAGAGGAGTCCTTTTGGATTGTTTCTAATTCCCAAAAGTGAACCTTGTTGGTTGCTCACATAAAGAGAGGGTAACATCTGTATGAGTTATGATTGTGAGATTAGTCCTGTAAGTAACTTAAAATCTCAAAAGAGATAATAGGGAAATTTTGTATGCCAACAGTGCATATAGAGCGTAGGGAGTGCGTATAGAAACAAGCTTGTGTTAAAGTTTGAAAGCTCCGTAGATTGAGCGCAAAGTATTCCAGGAGGGCGTTGGAAAGTCTTTTGAAAAATAAACAGAGTGCAAATGTGTGCAAGGAGTGAAATTTAAATTTCAATTACCAGAAGCTCAGGAGGAGTAGTGGTTTTAAGTCTCGAGAGAAAACACTTAGAAAAAGTTTCTAAGTTTCGAAGAGTTGAGGCATTCAAAGGTGAAGCACAGAAAACTGAAGTTCGAAGAAAGAACCAGTATGGAGGATTGAGCAGGAGAAATCCTTTAGAAAAGAATTTTGAATATTGGATAAGATCGAGGGTCAAGATCCATTTAGAAAGAGCCGAAATATTCCAAGTTGTTAGATCTCAGAGAAGTAGTGCACTGGTTAGTTGCGAGGAGATATTGAAATTTCCCAAAACCAAAGGACTTGGAAGAAGCAACATGAAATTCGTGAAAATATCACAGTTTTTTATCAAGGAGTGATCTAGACCATTGATTGTCTAGAGATAATTTCACAATTTCGGGGATTGGGAGAACGAAACTGAAAGGTATTTCGATATCATTGATACAAAAAATCACAAAATCCCGATAAGTGAAACCCCGACAAGATCTGAGCCATCAAATCGTGGAAGAATTAGGATCGTTAGATTGAAAACTCCAAAATTTCCCAATTTCATGGATCGAAGGGTTCGACGTGCTTCATAAAAAAAGTCTCAAAGTTGAGAAACATGAAATCTCGACATAATCACAATCGTTGGTTGGAGAGTTGTTGGTGACTCTTGATCTGATCCAAAATTTCAGCATTTCGGGTATCAGGAGTTTGAAGGACAGGGATTTGATTGACTCATATCACCAATACGTGAAATTGCGACGCACCTTTTTGGGTAGGTGTGTGGTCATAAGGAGTGGTCACGTGGAAGAGACTCGCGTTTAGCGCTTGTACATGTGAGCCGAAATTTGTAAATACTTGTGGATTGTTTCTTAGAGTTTCCAACAAATAATCAAAGACTATTTCAGTTCAGTCTTAAGAAGACCCTAAGACCTGGAGTTCACACAGCCCTTGGAGAGAAGGGGGGTTTGCACCATATACCTATGACATCTATATGCAGGATTAGGATTATGAAAATGGTTAAGTACATCGTAGATGTAAGTTAGCAAAGATGCATGTTTATATTTATTAAAGGGAATATTTGGTAAACAACTAAAGCAAACTCAAGGATGAGTCCATCACATATAGTGATGGACGTGCAATAAGGAAGTTGCATGTTGAAGGAGTCTCCTATGAAGA
Organism: Picea engelmannii; assembly: GCA_009831015.1. Classification (NCBI taxonomy): domain Eukaryota; kingdom Viridiplantae; phylum Streptophyta; class Pinopsida; order Pinales; family Pinaceae; genus Picea; species Picea engelmannii. The sequence goes on from ML779386.1 coordinate 333,207, forward strand.
AATTGTGTAAGGACTCTATCAAAAGAATAGAGTCACAACCTTAATGATTATTGAGAATCAAGAAGAGGGATACACACTTATATATATAAGAATCCCAGATTACATTTTAAAATAAACGTGTAGGTGAATGACTAACAATTTAATGTTAACCACTCTGAGAAGCGAATATTAATGTGCAAGATGCACAGGTTCATGACCCACTATGAACAAAAAATATTAATACTAAGGGTGTTGTTGTATCCAAAAAGGTTGGGGTGAGACCTAACCAAAGATGCTTAAGAAAACAGCTGGAGGGCCCCTAAAACAACAACAATAAAAAAAAGTACATCGCAAAAGCAAAGCAAATGAAAAAGGAGGAACATTACTTCCACCCTTAGAGCTCTGAATTGCATACGAAGTTGTAGGTCTTAGATGATCAACTGTGAGAACATGTACAACTGGACAAGAGAGAATATGTAAGTAAGTAAATGAGTATGTTTGATTGAATAGGCTTGGTTAAATCCATGTTGAAAAAAAGCAGTGAGACCATATAAATAACTTATCTGGGCTTAAAATTCATAGGTGATGTGGAAAAGAATTGGGAGAAAGGGAGAGCCCTCCATTCTTTCTTTCTGTGTATTATGTTTTTCTCTGGGATAAGAATGTTGGTACATTGATGAAAGTAATTGTTTTGACACCATAGTGATGATGGTTGTATTACTGTAGAAATGATTGAGAACTGTTATGTTGCACTCATGAAAACATTAAGGATAATGTGATGAAGCACATACAGATATGCTAGGACATGTCTGAGAACGTTTTATTGATTTAAGTGTTATGGTACTTGCATTTTTTATTTACATGATGACTAATGTGTTTATGATGTATGTCATGTGTAGAAAACAATGTATTGAAGTTGTGGAGAAAAACAATTGCCAAGAATGAATAATCTCAAACAAAGAATGACTATGAGAAGATTCTTGTTGAAAGATTGTTGACAGGACTATCAAAATCCTGCTAAAGCATTGTTGATGGGGTAATGTCACAGGGGGTGCTAGCAGCCCTAACCGATATAAAAAATGTCCATTCCTATGTGGCACAAGGTATGAAGGGATTGGGTGAGAATCCCTTCTGAAATGTTTTACGGTCTTAATGTTATGTGTGAAACGTTGAATGGTAGTTGTATGCCTTGGATACCCAAGTAGGGTATGATTCAGGAAGGAGAACCTAAATGATGGAGGCGTGAACCTTTGGTAGTAAAGACTGATTGTAACCATTGGAAGAATTCATGGAACGATATGTCATGAATACATGGACCAATCAAGGAACGATTGGAAACAAAAGTGCTCATACATAGCACGTTTCATGGAATTGTTTCAAGGAAATGCATATTTGCATAAAGGACAGACAATGGATTTCCCATTGAGGAAGGAGGACCTTCTGACATTTCTACTCACATTTTATATGTGTTAGAGAAAACCAAATTTGGGTGGCCATGAGTGTTGGCATTCTGGTTATTAATGAAGCCATAATGCTTGGGTGCATTCATGCGAAATTTTTAAGTTTCATGTGTACTGATTTGGGATCGTGATCGGCCTATAGAAGGAAATATGGTCTTGTTGTAAGAATGAATGAAAATGAATAACCCATATGATGAAAAGGTTGGTTAAATTCCAACACACCATGACCAAGAACTTGTCATAAAGTGTGGCAAACTTGAAATCAATGCAAAAGTGCATTGGGTATGAATGTGGTCATGAATACTGGCACGTTTTTTAAATCCTTTGAAATGTTGAATTACATTTTGAAAGGTGTGGTATGTTGAAATGGGGCATAGGTAAGAAATGGGATCTCCTTTTTATGTTTATATAGATGTGATGAATTGTTAGTATGCATGGTTCTGAATATAGATATATATACATGGAGGCATGAGAGACTAACAGTTTGTTTGGCTGTGTAAAGAATGAACTGCAGGAGAAAAAAAAAAGGGGGGGTCTTGCATAGGAGAATGTTGTAAGCCCATAAGAAAAGACTGATTGCCCGATGATAAAAACCACAAGGAATGGTATTTCCTTTTGAGAAAGTGAATTTGATTGTTAGTATGCACAATTTTGAAATTGTTGTGATGATGTTGTAGCGGTGCAATAAAAATGTATGTGCATGAGAACTAACAATTTGTTTAGTTGAGGAATGATTGTAGGAAGAAAGGGTTTTGGATATGGCAATGTTGTAAGCCCATAAGGAAGATTGATTTCCTGCTGAGTTAAAATTTTATGGGGAAAAAAGTCCCATGATTGTGAATCTAGTTCCGTGAGAAACAGATATGAAAATATACGAAGAGATTGGAAAATTTGTGGGTGATAGATTTAGAATAAAATTTTGAAAGTTAGAATTTATAATGATGTCTCATGAATTTTGTATACCTATGATATAGGTGAGAAGAAAATATTTTTCCAGAAATGACAGATGAAGGCTGTCAAAGATGGAAATGATGAAAAATGGCCATTGTTGAGACATGAGAACCCCGTGATAAGACATGATCACTTGAAATACATTGTGTTGAGGTAACACAAGCCAGAGGGATGCCTCGACAGAGAAATTCTGAGGGAGGCTTCGACTGTAAGACTCGATAGAGTCTCTAGAATTCTTCCTGTACGAGAAAACCATGGCAGGTAAAAGGGATCACCCAAGGGACTGTATAGTAGTGAAGGGGATGCCTGAGCCTGGGCCTAGATGGTGAGTGACCACAAGGAAGAGGAGACCTTAATAGTTCTTGTAAACTATTGGGATCATGCACACAGTGGATAGTTCTTCCTGTGCGAGAAAAACTTGGCAAGGTAAGAGGGATCACCCGAGGGACTGTATATCAGAGAAGGGGATGCCTGAGCCTGGGCCTGGACGGTGAGTGACTGCAAGGAAGATGAAACCATGATAGTTCTTGTAAACTATTGAATTGGGATCACGCACCCGATGGGTATGTCAAGGAAAAACAATGAGCGTGGATAACAAAACAACCATGTGGATACAAATTCACAAACTGTACATATAATTATTGTTCTAAGATTATGAAAATTTTCCTAGAAATTTTTATGCAATGTTTTCGCATAAGACCATGATTAGCGTGCTTGTTGTCAAAGAATTATTGAAAGTAGGTGAGGAAGATTAAGGGTCTCAAAAGGAACCTAACCGAGAAAGAAGGATCAAGATTTCTGAAACAACTGAATGAGAAAGGCATGATTGGTGTTTTTGAGAAAGAACATTGAGGACAGTGTTCCTTTAAGGGGGAGGGAATTGTAACACCCTGTTTCTGCTAGCTTGTAATTAATAATAAAGTAGGATTACCATGTTGAGGCATGGGGACAATATAATTGTATTATTGTTTGAGTTACGAAAAATCAATTGTGGGGGTGAAGCCTAGAAAGTACTGGCCATGATATCACTAGAGGAAGAATGTGAAAACTATACAAGAAGGGTCATTATACCAAATAACCCCAAATTTTCCTTGATGACGATGAAAAACCTCCTTCGGATCTCAAGGTAAGAAATCAGTTAATGAAGAAAGATCCAGTGGTTGAATTATTAACCACACCCATGAATGGGAGCATGGTCTAGCTACATAATGTCAACTCGAAGTACCACAGAGATCTACAGACCTGAGCATCCTTCTGACAAAAGAAACGTGATGGGTTGGGAACCATCCAACAGAAGGAAGGTAAAAGGGATACACGTGGACAACCAGAGGGGGGATAGTATACAAGAGGGAAAGATTGTAAAGGAGATGTGTGGAGCTCTCTAGGGAATAATGAAGAGAAGGTTGTGAGTTTGATGTTGGGTGAGCATCTGATAAATCTCACTGAGGCCATAATAGAAAAAAATATTCGAGAGTTGCAGAGAATAGAACCTGAGCAGAAGTTGAACATAGAAGGAATACTTGAGAACTGTGAGAGATCCCTGGTAATATCATGGCTTGGTATGGGGGTGGCCAGAGTGCTAAGAATGAATTCCTCTAAGCCTATGGTAGGGGGGAAGGATGAACACCCACAATCAGTTAGATGGCTACCTCTTGTAATAGATAAGTAATCACATATCCTTTGTATGAATTGGATATACTGTAAATGTTTTCAGGAATGTGAATGAATGCTTAATGGATATATTGTATCCCTTCTATTTCTTCTTGGTTGTATAATTAGGCAAGTAAGAAGTTTTATGGTTCAAACATGATTTTTTCTCATAAATGCTTGATTTCTGTAGTGTCTTAAGCTAGAGTCACGACCGTGAGTTCGTCGACCTTAGGTATAGTTACATATACGCATGTCAAACCTCATAGTCATTCTGAGTCTCTTGGAGGATGAAGTCTATTAAACTCGGGAGAGGTAGTATAGATACACATAGGCTCTCTATGAGGCAAGCTGAGGTTTGAGAAGCCCTTCAAGGTTCCAGGGTGAGAAAGATCAGGAGGGACAACACTTTTCGTAAGTGTCGGTGAGATCCAATAGCTGGATCGTAGTAGAAGATCGAAGGTTGAGGCCTTTGAAGCATCAAATTCTTCCAAGATGGGATAAATTATGAGCGTGGGACGAGATCATATCTGAGATGTAAAATCTAAGCATGTGGACCAACATTCATTTGATCGAGCAGAGGATAATATCTGGACCATTGGAATCCATGTTCAGACAATGTGAAGAGCGTGCAGGAGGAGAATAGATCTGAGCCATTGGATCTGGCACATGGACCAAAAGGCGTTGGATCTAGAGAAAAGTGCACAAGAGAAGTTCTGAAACCATTGGGATTGTCCATTGGAAAGGACATGTGGCAAGAGCTCATCATTTCACTGAATCACAGAGAAAGAAGGTCAAAGAACATAGTGTTTGAACTCGTGATGTGTGAACTCGCAATTTGATCATGGTCGCGACTTGAAGAAGTCAAAGAGGGAAGTCATGAGAACTCGCAATACGCAAAATTCTGAGGAACTTTAGAGCTTGTCCTCGGGTCATAGTGAATGGTCACATGGATGGAGGCCAAAGGGGGAGCTAAGGGATTGTTATCCCTTTTCGGAGCTCGAGATTTGGAGGATTTGGGGAGCCTTGCATTGAAAGTATCGAATTCACAAAATAAAATGTGTCGTTTAGGTTAAGCTTGTGGTCATCGTAATGGTCACGTGAGAAGAGGGAGATAACGGTCGTTAATCCCTTTTCGCAGCTCAGGAGTTGGGGAGTCAGGGGTGGCTTATACATTAAAGTCCCGACATGTGAAGTCTCGAAACTCTTTTGGGTAGGCGCACGGTCACAGCCCATGGTCGCATGGATTAGAATCTTTCACTTGGTGCTTATTCACATAGGTGAAGTTTCATAAAAAGGACCTGTGGATTTGTTTGTGAGATTCCCGCAAGAAATCGAAGAGCTTCTCTAGCTCAACAGAGTTCAGAACGATCCTTGACCAGGAGGTCGGACTGGTTCTCTAACCTTCCAAATTAGGAACCATGAATGGAGTTCCTATCCTTTAAGAAAATCAAATTTTTTTTTATGCCCATCGTGGGTGTGTTACACAGTAGCAACTGCAGTAAACATCTTGAATATATGCCTAAAAAACAGTACGAAGAATAGAGTTCCTCAAGAAGCCTGGACAGGTTTGAAGCATAGTGTGGTGCATTTAAAAATTTTTGGTTGAGTTTCATACGCACATGTTCCAGATGAGTTGAGAAAGAAGTTGGACAATAAAGGACAAAAATTTATATTTGTTGGGTATTCTGAAGACAAAAAAGGATACAAGTTGTATGACCCTATCACAAAAAATTTTATAATCAACCGCGATGTTTAGTTCATGGAGAATTAAGCATGGAATGGAAGCATAACTAACACACTAAAATTTATTGATGCATTGGAGCATGATGAAACGAAAGATGAAATGGTTCAAACACCATGCACATGTTAGTGTGTAGTCCCTTTACACCTAGAACTGCGACGCAAATCACAATGCAGAATACTCTAGTAAGAACAACAAGTCCACAATCTACACCGAGAGCACAACAAACATCAACAAGCAGTCCAAGAAGTTATACATCCCTAGATCCAACTTTACCAATTATGTTACCAAGAAAGATAAGAAGTCTACGCGACATCTATAATGAAGACACAACAAATTCATTTTCATCTTTTTTCTCTGTTTTCACAAATAGATGATCCATTAACTTTTGAAGAAGCTGCCAAAGATGATGTATGGGAACAAGCCATGGATGAAGAAATCAAATGCACAAAGAACAATCAAACATGGAAATCGATAGATGTACCTGAAGATAAGGATGTGATAAGTGTCAAATGGATTTATAAAACCAAGAAAAATGTAGATGGAAATGTTGGAACTTAGTTTGGAAATTTCCACGCCCACATTTGAACTCGATCAAAACTAAACATCTTAGCCCTAGATTCCATGAACTTAATGAAGACAAGTTGCTAACTCTTCGGTATGTGTTTCATCTCGACTCATGCAACATCTCAACCCATACAACGTCTTGGATGGACTTGTCTCATCTCCTAAACCAATGACTCATATGTCTTCAACCCAAAATGAGCAATGCACTATTGTCTAACATATGTATGCTACCATAAGAAGAATTGTAGTCATATGCTTTCATGGAAAGAATAAATTAAGAGCAGAGATAAGTGTTCATGGTAAGCATTGCAGCAGTGAGATGAAGTCTCTAACAAGCTATGATACCAAATGTTGGTTTTAAAGAGTAGCAACATTAACACTGAACACATAAATAAGCAAGGCACATGAGGAGTTTAATCTTAGAAACTCCCAAAGGGGGAAATTCTATTAATTAAATCATTCCAATGTATCTTTGTATTGCACAATTGGTCCCTTTATATTATGATAGGTGACCATAATATCTATGTCATAATTAGATTATTAGTTCAAACCATATGCGTGACTTTCTCCAATAATATCTCCCTAAATCTCTCAACTCAATCCATGAGATATTCATACATAATTTCTCTCCTTATGCTCATCTTTCACTCATACGTAGACTTTTATTTATGGTCTACATGATTACAATTATGCACTCATATACATTAGATATTATTCATATATCACAAGTATGAATTAGTCCTTCAAGCCCCCCATACTCTTTTGTCTCACTTGGTCTACAACAATGCTGCATTTTATTAATATATATCTGAGTGCGATTACAATTTAGAACACTAGGCTTATTGGCCTTATATCACACAGACACTTTGACCCAAAACACGTAAACACAAACACTTTAGCCCAAAACATATATACACAGACACTGGCCCAAAATATCCTATCTCATCGGCCTATAAAAAATATGTACATTTACAACCTAGGGGGTCCAACCTAGGGGTATTACATGGAGTTATCTAAAAACATCAACCTAGCTTTGATACCACTCATAGGCCACATATGAATAACTCCACACATTAAAAAATGTTTATTGATGGGAGACAAACATAAATACATTGAGAGAGGACTCTTGTTTTCATCTTTGGTTTCAGGACTCTTCACATTCACCTATAACTCTTCATATTCCTAAATTAATCTTTATAACAATATTAACAATTATACCATAATCCTAAGGATTAGGTATCTAACACTCAAAAACTCAAATTTATAATTTCAACAATTCAGAGCTAGATTTCCAGCAAAATTAATGGGAAAAAATACCCTAAAAGAATTCAAAACATAAAACGTTTAGACTATGTGTACTTTATCCATCTAATCAATTTTACTTTTTATCACCATGTGTAATTTCTTTTATGCTCAACATGAAAGTGCATGTGGCATTTAAACCAACTTAGATTCATCTTATCTTCGAATCTATCATGAGTAGAGAAAGATCAAATCTCTTAAAATCAAAACCTTTCCTCAAATCTTTTTAATTTAAAAAAATATTCACTTCAAAAGTCCCTAAAATCCCTATGAAGATATGACAAATTCTTAATTAAAATGCATCTACACTAATTGTTAATTGTTTTTCAAAACGCTAACAAACTAATAAGCTTAATAAACTCAATAGTTGACATCCGAAATCCTAAAAAATATAAATAAAATTCAAAGTGCATCTTCCTAAAGGGACCAAGACTCCGTACCATTATAAGCTTTACAACAACGGAAAAGAAATACCTTTGAGCCATGAAACATGTTCCATTTTAAGAAAGTATAGTGACGTCTAAATCGTATGTTGTTAAAGGATACAGGATTCGTGACTCTGAAAATTATCTAATAAAAGAATTCAGACAACATTTCAAAATGGAAACGTCAAAGTAACTTGTTTGAATTGATGTATATAAAATGAGAATATGCCACTATTTCAGATATACCAGGGACGTCAAAGTAACTTGTTTGAATTGATGTATATAAAATGAGAATATGCCACTATTTCAGATATACCAGGGAGAGGCGGCCTGCTCATTTTTAATTGAATGTTGGCCGCTGTTCACTGCGATATTGGAGTGATACGCAGTTCTCCAATTACATATCAAAAGATACTCAGACCCACTCTGTGATGAATACACGCGATTACCGCCGGGACAATAGCGATACCTGGGGACCATCAACAGCCATTATGATCCTTAATACCAACAGCCTCAAGTTCTTCCATTATATTTCGAAGCAAACCTGGGGACCATCAAAGCCCTTAATACCAACAGTCTGTGACGATTACACACGTTGACCACGAGACACTAGTGATATCTGGGGACCATAAATCTGCCTGACTACCCTCAGCAAATCATCGCCGATTACATTATGGAACTTTCTGTTGATTGCTTTTGGGAATCTGCCTGACTACCGTCAGCAAATCATCGTTGATTGCATTATGGAACTTTCTGTTGATTGTTTTTGGGATTTAAGACCCCATCGATGCGAAGGAATTGGCAGGTCCCCATACGGATGTCCTCTCGATTCCATTGCTGCGAAGAGAGAGCTTGGAGTTTTGATTCAGCTGTTTTTCATGAACACGTTTCCCTTTTTCCGTCTAGCTCATACTGATACCTATAACGATTCGGATATGGGCTCTTTGCTTCTGCATTCACCATGGGAAGCCCTTCATGAACCAGCCATTATAACTCCGCCAAGATGTTGGCAGTTTGATCATCAGCTGCTGCCAACTACTGATAATGTCGTTCTGGATGAATACACTCATTGCAATAATTCAGACAGAATGGTCCCTTTGACATTGAATCCAACCAAGACGAATAATACAACACTAGTTGTTGGTAAAGCAAAATATGTTCAATGAGACACTTCATTTACAACAGAAATTACGCATAGTTCTAATGAGGAAAATAGTGCGCCTAGTATCAGGAAAAGATAAAATGGCTCAAAGATAAAAGAAACATTCCAATATGAAATACAGGATAATTCCTAGTTATGGCATTTCACATTTGGACATTTGAACTTTGGAGGTCAGAATCTACTACACACAAAGGATATCGTAAAAGGTTTTCCATTGATTGAAAAACAAGAAAGGATATGTGAAGGTTTCATATTTGGCAAGCAACACAAAGAATCATTTCCACTTGGAAAGTCTTACAGAGCAAGAGCTCCACTGGAAATAGTACATTCAGACATTTGTGGATCAATGCAAACAACATCCATTAGAGGCAATACTTATTTTTTGACATTCAATGAGGATTTCTCAAGAAAGACATGGATTTATTTCCTAAAGCATAAATCTGACACATTGGGTTGTTTTTGACAGTTTAAATCACTTGTGGAGAAACATAGTGGTTATTACATCAAATGTCTAAGAACTTACAAAGGATGAGAATACATTTCAAGATAATTTTAGAACTTTTGTAAAGTCCATGGCATCTACAAGCAATTTACTGCGTGATATACACTACAACAAAATGGTGCCACAAAGAGAAAGAACATAACCATCATGGAAATGGCGCACAATATGTTGTTAGCCAAACATTTGCAAATGAGTATTGGGATGAGGCAGTAGCAAATGCAGTATCCATATTGAACAAATGTTCGACAAAGAGTGTGAAGAACACAGTTCCTTAAGAAGCCTGGACAGGATTGAAGCATAGTGCGGCACATTTAAATTTTTTTGGTTGTGTTTCATAAGCACATGTTCCATATGAGCTGAGAAATAAGTTAGAAAACAAAGGACAAAAATGTATATTTGTTGGGTATTCTGAAGACACAAAAGGATACAAGATGTATGACCCTGTCACAAGAAAATTCATAATCAGTCGTAATGCTCAGTTCGTGGAGAATGAAGCATGGAATGGAAGAATAACAAAGTCAGTAAAAATTATTGATGCGATGGAGGACACAGAAGATGAAATGGTTCAAACACCATGCACAAGTCGGTGCGTAGTCCTTTATACACCTGACACTATGACACAAATCACTGTGAAAAATACTCCAGTAAGAACAACAGGTGCACAGTCTACACCTAGAACGCAACAAACATCAACAAGCAGTCCATGCAGTTCTACATCCCAGATCGAAATTTAGCAAATATGTTACCAAGAAAGACAACAAATATGCGCAACATCTATAAAGAAGACGCATCAAATTCATTTTCAGTTTTTTTCTCTGTTTTCACAAATAGATGATCCATTGACTTTTGAGGAAGTTGTTAAAGATGATGTTTGGGCACAAGCCATGGATGAAGAAATCAGATGCATAGAGAGAAATCAAACATGGAAATTGGTAGATGTATATGAGGATAAGGACGTGATAACTGTCAAATGGATTTATAAAACCAAGCAAGATGAAGATGGAAATGTACAGAAGAACAAGGCAAGGTTAGTTGCAAGAGGCTTTACAAAACACCTTGGAATTGATTTCAATGAAACATATGCACAAGTTGTGTGCATGGACACAGTCAGAACAGTGCTAACCATTATCGCGCAATACAAGTGGTTAGTTTTTCACATGGATGTAAAGTCAACATTTTTTATGGAGACTTAGAAGAAGAAGTATATGTGGAACAACCACAAGGTTATGAGGTTCTAGGACAAGAAGACAAAGTGTACACATTGAAGAAATCACTGTATGGATTAAAGCAAGCTCCAAGAGCTTGGCAGAACTGCATAGATTCCTATCGCACATAAAATGGATTTCAGAGAAATGAAAGTGAGCCAACACTATACATCAAAGGAGATGAGAAAGGTAACATGTTAATTGTTTTCTTATATGTAGATGATTTTATATTTACAAGTGATTTTGGTATAGAAGAATTCATACCAGTCATGAAGGATGAATTTGAAATGTCTGATTTAGGGCTTATGAGATATATTTTGGGAATTGAAGTTCACCAATCCAAAAATGGTATATTTATCTCATAGTGTAAGTATGAGTATGAAATTCTGGAAATATTCAAAAGTAGCACCAACACCTGTCATAACAGTATTGAAGTTAAGAAAGGAAGATAAAGGGTCCAAAGTGGAACCCACACTATTTAAAAGGAGGGTAGGTAGTCTTATGTATGTCACAACGACAAGACCTGATATTGAGTATGGAATGAGTCTAATTTCAAGGTTCATGGAAACACCAAAGAATCGTATTGGAAGATAGGAAAGAGAATCCCGAGATATGTGAATGGAAAAAAAGGTTTTGGCATAAAGTACTCTACTTCAAAAGATTTCAAACTAATTCGATACACTGACAGTGATTGTGGAGGTATCATATATGACAGGAAAAGTACCTATGGGTACACATTTAATTTTGGAACAAGTATGGCATCATGGGAATCAAGGAAGCAACCTATAGTGACTCTTTCTTCAATAGAAGTAGAGTATGTCATAGCTATAAGTGTAGCTTCTCAAGTAGTTTGGATGAGAAGAATGTTAAAATATTTGTTGCAAGAACAACACGAAATGACAATAGTACTCTGTGACAACAATTTGGCCATCATGTTATCAAAGAATAATGTATTTCACAAGAAAACTAAGAACATTGATACAAGGTATCATTTTATCAGATAATTGGTGAATAACAAAGAGATATGTTTAGAGTTTTGCGGGTCAAAAGATTAAGTCGCAAACATTTCCACAAAGTCTTTAGGAAGAGATGCATTTCAACATTTAAGCAGTAGTTTAGGAGTTTGCGCAGTAACATATGAGTGATAGTAAATTTTTAAACTCAATTTTTGATGTAATTTTCTTCTGTAATCCCACCTACTTATAAATTAAGGGGGAGTGTTGGAAATAATAATTACAAGTCAGTGATATATTTACGTCTCTGTTGATTTTTCTGTCAGTCATTATGTCAGTATTGTTTTGTCAATCAACTGAATTTGTAGTGAGTTAGTCTGACAGTCTGCAAGTGCAAATTTGCACGTTTACTCAAAAGTCAGTTGGCAAGCAGGAGAATTATAAATGGATCCAATCTTTATCTTCTCGATTTTAGTTAAGTAGTTGATTAGTAATTAGTATTTATGGTCATCTTTAATATATAGTCTTCTTTAATTTTACAGGAAGTAACAGTCTGAGTCCATATAAGTCTGAGTCCTTCGTTAGTCGAAGATGATGCATAATAGATGCACAAAGGATGCAGAGCAATAGAGAGGAACAATAGAAACTGAATAGTTGAAGAAGTGTGAGCATAAGCTATGTGTTTGTAAAGTCAGTAGAATAAGTCATTCTAGTCGAAGCTCATATTTTTATTTTATTTTGAAACCGCGCACAGTGCGCCGAAATTTATTAATATCAAGAAATTTGTGTTTCCAAGTTTTGTGTGCTAAGAATATCAGATTGTTATTCTGCATTTATAAATTTTATTTTAAATCGTTTTATATTATACCACAGGGGATTTTGTGTAGTCTTTGAACTACGTGATGAAGTCCTGAGTGTTCAATGACGAAGTTTGTGGCACACAATATTTTGTCACCACGCTGTGCATAGTTTCCTTGTGCGTTGTGGATCCAAGAGTTGGTCATTTCTCACTAGATCCTAGGTCTGGTATCAAATAAAGGTTTATCAAAAGCAAGTGTGATCAAGAGAAGGTTATATCCGAACAAGTTCAAGAACAAGAACTCTATTGAAAAGTGAAAAATGACTTCTCCCTCAAATCTGCAACCTGCCAGTTTTACATCCAAGAATTATGAGATGTGGTCCTTGACAATGAAGGCATTGTTCTGAGGTCAATATGTATGGTATATAGTCGATAATGGCTATGTGGAACCATTATATCATGAAACATATAATTTCCTCACATAAGCTGAGAAGGGCGTCTTGAAAGACCAAAGGAAGAAGGATGGAAACATGTTGTTTTACATACATCAATCCATGTATGATAGCATACTTCCAAGAGTTGCATCAACAAATAAATAAAAAGAGGCATGGGACATATTACAATCCTCTTATGAAGGTATAGACAAAGTAAAGACTGCAAAACTACAAATTCTTAGAAGATATTTTGACACCCTGTCAATGAAAGATGCATATATAGTAGATTCATTCGACACCCATGTCATTGTCCTGATAAATCAGATTAGCTCCCATGGTAAAACCATTGAAGACATGAAAGTTGTTGAAAAGGTTCTTAGGAGTCATCCTCCTAAATTTGATACCCTTGTTGTAACTCTAGAAGAGAGCAAATACTTGAGTTGGTTTAGCCTAGATGAACTACAAGCTTCCCTCATTAATCATGAAAGCTGATTGAATAGGTCAACTATGTCATTACATAATGGATTTTCCACCCAGTCATATGTAAGTCGTGGAAAAGGAAGAGGGAGTGATCACTCTAGAGGCAAAGGAAGAAGTTTTGTCATAGGTGGATGTAGCAACAGTCCTTGAAATATTGGTGGAAGACGTCCAAACCCAAGTACTAGTCAGCCAAGTAGTCAGAGAACTAACAAATTAAATATTAAATTGCATTATTGTAAAAGGTATGTACATTATGCATATGAATGTATAAAGAGACAGTATAATCAGAAAAAAAAAGAAAAAAAAATAAGATCAGTCAAACAACGCAAATAATGAAAGTTGTCCTATGTTTATGGCATGCACTGTAGAAATCCCTATAATATCCCCATTTGAATGCAATATTGCTCAAGCAAGTCCATGTGACATATGGTATTTAGATTCAGGATGTTGTAACCACATGATAGGAAACATAGATTTGTTTTCTAGTTTGGATGAGTCATTCCAAACCAAGGTTATACTTGGAACAAATATCCAAGTCATTGTCTTAGACAAAGGCAGTATAAATTTTTTACCTAAGCAAGCATAACAGGAAGTTATGTATGAAGTATATTATCTTGCCTGTATAAAGCATAATGTTATGAGCACAGGACAATTGTTATAGATAGGATACATAATCTACATGGAAGATAATGATTGTGTGATTATGGATAAATGCCCAAGCAATCAACTAATTGAAAGAATCCAAATGACAAGTAACAGAATGTTCCCTTTGGAATTGAAGCCACGCAAGAAGAAGAATACAATGCTATTTGTTGGTAAAGCATAAGATGCATTGTCAGACACTACATTTATAGTAGAAAGTGTGTGCAGTTCTAATGAGGAAAATAGTGTGTGCAGTATCAATAAAAGATAAAATGGAATAGCGATAAAAGAAACATTCCAATCTGAAATACAAAATGATTCCTGGTTATGGAATTTTAGATTTGGACATTTGAACTTTGGAGGTTTGAAGCTACTACACACAAAAGATATGGTAAAAGGTTTTCCATTGATTGAAAAACTAGAAAGGATATGTGAAGGCTGCATATTTGGAAAGAAACACAGAGAATCATTTCCAGGTGGAAAGTCTTACAGAGAAAGAGATCCATTGAAAATAGTACATTTAGACATTTGTGGACCAATGCAGAGGAGAATATCTGGACTGTTGGAATCCACGTCTAGACAATGTGAAGAGCATGCAGGAGGAGAATAGATCTGAGCTGTTAGATCTGGCACATGGACCAACAGTCGTTGGATCTAGAGAAAAGTGCACAAAAGAGGATCCAAAACAATCGTGACCATCCATTGGAAAGGACACATGGTAAGAGCTCAGTATTTCACTGACTCGCAGAGCAAGAAGTTCAAAGAACATACTATTCAAACTCGCAATGTGCGGAATCATGATTTGATCGTGGTCGTTCATAAAGGATAACATGTGGTGAAAGATCAACATTTCAATGACTCGCAACTTGAAAAATTCAAAGAGGGAATCCATGAGAAATCACAATACGTGAGATTCCGCCTCACTTGAGAGTTTGGCCTCGAGTCACAGTAAGAAATAAGTTAATGAAGAGAGTACCAATGGTTGAATTATCAACCACCCCCATGAATGGGAGCATGGTCTAGCTAAAAAATGTCAGCTTGAAGTACCACAAAGCTCTGTAGACCCGAGCTTCCTTCTGAAAGAATAAACGTGATGGGTTGGGAACCTTCCAACAGAAGGAAGGTAAAAGGGATACACAGGGACAACCAGAGGGGGGACAGGATACGAGAGGGAAAGATCATAAAGGAGATGTGTGGAGATCTCCGGGGAATAATGAAGAGAAGGTTGTGAGTTTGATGTTGGGTGAGCATCTGATAAATCTTGCCGAGGCCATAACAAAGAAAAATATTTGAGAGTTGTAGAGAGTAGAAGCTGAACAGAGAAGGAATCCTTGAGAACTATGAGAGTTCCGTGGTGATATCATGGCTTGGCATGGGGGTGGCCAAAGTGCTAAGAATGAATGCCTCTGAGCCTATGGTCGCGTGGAAGGACGAACACCCACAATCAGTTTGATGGCTACCTCATGTAATAGATAAGTAATCACATATCCTTTAAATGAATTTGATATACTATAAATGTTTTCAGGAATGTGAATGAATGCTTAATGGATATATTGTATCCCTTCTATTTCTACTTGGTTTTATAATTATGCAAGTAAGAAGTTATATAGTTCAGACATGATTTTTTCTCATAAATGCTTGAGTTCTATAGTGTCTTAAGCTAGAGTCACGACAGTGAGTTTGTCGACCTTAGGTATAGTTACATGTTCGCATGTCAACCCTCATAGTTGTCCTGAGTCTCCTGGAGGACAAAGTCTGTTAAACTCAGGAGAGGTAGTGCACATACGCACAGGGTGTCTACGAGGAAAGTAGAGGTTCGAGAAGCCCTTTGAGGTTCCAGGGTGAGAAAGCTCAGGAGGGAAAACACTTTTCATAAGTTTTGGCGAGATCCAATAGTTGGATTGTAGTACAGGAGGAGATCATATCTGAGTCGTCAGATCTGAGCATGTGGACCAATAGTCGTTGGATCGAGCAGAGGAGAATATCTAGACCATTGGAATCCATGTTCAAACAATGTGAAGAGCGCGCAAGAGGAGAATACATCTGAGCCATCGGATTTGGCATGTGGACCAATAGTCATTGGATCCTTAGAAAAGTGCACAAGAGAAGTTCTGAAACCATCGGGACTATCCATTGGAAAGGACATATGGCAAGAGCTCATCATTTTGCTAACTCGCAGAGAAAGAAGGTGAAAGAACATACTCTTCGAACTCGCGATGTGTGATCTCGCTATTTGATCGAGGTCATTCATCAAGGAGGACACATGGTGAAAGCTTAGCATTTTGCTGACTCGCGACTTGAAGAAGTCAAAGAGGGAAGTCGTGAGAACTCGCGATATGCGAAATTATGACGCGCTTTAGAGTTTGGCCTTAGGTCATAGTGAATGGTCACATGGATAGAGGCCAAAGGGGGAGCTAAATGATCGTTATCCCTTTTCAGAGCTCGAGATTTGGAGGATTTGGGGAGCCTTGCATCGAAAGTCTCGAAGTCGCGAAATAAATCTCGTCGTTTAGGTTAAGCGTGTTGTCATGGGAATGGTCACATGAGTGGAGGGACCTAACATTCGTTAATCGATTTTTGTAGCTCGAGAGTTGGGGAATCAAGGGTGGCTTATACGTTAAAGTCCCGACATGCGAAGTCTCGAAATGCTTTTGGGTTGGCGCACAGTCACAGGGCGCGGTCGCATGGAATAGAGCCTCGCACTTGGTGGTTAGTCACATAGGTAAGGTTTCATAAAAAGGACTGGTGGATTTGTTCATCAAATTCCCACTGGAAATCGAAGAGCTACTCTAGATCAACAGAGTTCAGAACGATCCTTGACCACGAATTCAAACTGGTTCCCTAACCTTCCAAATTAGGAACCATGAATGGAGTTCCTATCCTTTAAGAAAATCAAAATTTTTGTTATGCCCGTCGTGGGTGTGTTACATAGTAGCAACTGCAGTATACATCTTGAACAGATGTCCAAAAAAGAGTACGAAGAATAGAGTTCCTCAAGAAGCCTCGACATGATTGAATCATAGTGTGCTACATTTAAAAGTTTTTGGTTGTGTTTCATACGCACATGTTTCATATGAGTTGAGAAAGAAGTTGGACAACAAAGGACAAAAATGTATATTTGTTGGGTATTCTGAAGACACAATAGAATACAAGTTGTATGACCCTATCGCAAGAAAATTTATAATCAACCGCGATGTTCAATTCATGGAGAATGAAGCATGGAATGGAAGCATAACTAACACACTAAAAATTATTGATGCAATGGAGCATGATGACACAGAAGATGAAATGATTCAAACACCATGCACAGGTCAGTGCATAGTCCCTTTACACCTAGAACTGCAATGCAAATCACAATGCAAAATACTCCAGTAAGAACAACAGATGCACAATCTACACCGAGAGAACAACAAACATCAGCAAGCAATCCAAGAAGTTATACATCCCTAGATCCAACTTTAGCAATTATTTTACCAAGAAAGACAAGAAGTCTATGCGACATTTATAATGAAGATGCAGCAAATTCATTTTCAGTTTTTTGCTCTGTTTTCACAAATAGATGATCCATTAACTTTTGAAGAATCTGTCAAAGATGATGTATGGGAACAAGCCATGGATGAAGAAATCAAATGCAGAAAGAACAATCAAACATGGAAATCGGTAGATGTACCTGAAGATAAGGATGTGATAAGTGTTAAATGGATTTATAAAACCAAGAAAGATGTAGTTGGAAATGTTGGAATTTATTTTGGAAATGTCCATGCCCACATTTGAACTCAATCAAAATTGAATGTCTCGGCCCCAGATTCCATGAACTTAATGAAGACAAGTCACTAACTCTTTTGTTTGTGTTTCATCTCGACTCATGCAACATCTCAACCCATATAACGTCTTAGATGGGATCGTTTCATCTCCTAAATCAATGAATCGTATGTCTTCAACCAAAAATGAGCAATGCACTATTTTCCAACATATGTATGCTAGCATAAGCAGAATTGCGATCGTATGCTTTCATGGAAAGAATAAATTAAGAGCAAAGATAAGTGTTCATGGTAAGCATTACAGCAGTGAGATGAAGTCTCTAACAAGATCTGATACCAAATGTTGGTTTTAAAGAGTAGCAACATTAACACTAAACACATAAATAAGCAAGGGACATCAGGAGTTTAAGTCGAGAAACCTTCGAAAGGGGAAATTCTATTAATTAAATCATTCTAGTGTATCTTTGTATTGCACAATTGGACCTTTTATATAATGATAGGTGACCATAATAGCTATGTCATAATTAGATGATTAGTTCAAACCACATGCATAACTTTCTCCAATAATATCTCCCTAAATCTCTCAACCCAATCCATGAGATATTCATACATAATTTCTCTCCTTATGCTCATCTTTCACTCATAAGTAGACTTTTATTTATGGTCTACATGATTACAATTATGCACTCATATACATTAGACATTATTCATATATCATAAGTATGAATTAGTCCTTCAAGCCCCCCATACTCTTTTGTCTCACTTGGTCTGCAACAATGCTACATTTTATTAATATATATCTGAGTGCGATTACAATTTACAAAGATAGGTTCATTGGCCTTATATCACATATCACACGGACACTTTGACCCAAAACATGTAAACATAGACACTTTAGCCCAAAACATATATACACAAACACTGGCCCAAAATATCCTATCTCATCGGCCTATAAAAAATTGTACATTTACAACCTAGGGGGTCCAACCTAGAAGTATTACATGGAGTTATCTAAAAACATCAACCTAACTTTGATACCACTCATAGGCGACATATGAATAACTCCACACATTAAAAAATGTTTACTGATAGGAGACAAACATAAATACATTGAATAGGTTATGTAACAGATATGAAAATGGAAATCTTCTCACAATCAACAACGTTGAAGCAAAGTCCAAGAGCCATGAAACATGTTCCATTTTAAGAAAGTATAGTGGCGTCTAAATCGGATGTTGTTAAAGGAGACAGGATTCGTGAGTGTGAAAATTATCAACAAAAGAATTGAGCCAGCATTTGAAAATGGAACGTTGATCCATGAAACATGTTCCATTTTAAGAAAGTATAGTGACGTCTAAATCGGATGTTGTTAAAGGATACAGGATTCGTGACTGTGAAAATTATCTAATAAAAGAATTGAGCCAACATATTTGAATTGATGTATATAAAATGGGAATATGCCACTATTTCAGATATACCAGGGAGTAGCGGCCTGCTCATTTTTAATTGAATGGTTGGCCACTGTTCACTAGGATATTGGAATGATACGCAGTTCTCCAATTACATATCAAAAGATACGCAGACCCAGTCTGTGACGAATACACGCGATTACCGGAGGGACAATAGCGATACCGGGGGACCATCAACAGGCCTTAATACCAACAGCCTCAAGTTCTTCCATTATATTTCGTGATAAATTGTGGAGCAAAGAGAAATGCAGAGAGAAAAGAATAGTATATTCAAATGTATGAAGAAGTACATAACAGAACTGAAGAGATTCAGAAGTCCTCCTAACAATAGGAAATAGCTGAGCTTATATATGCTCAAAGCAAGACACAAATAGAAAGTACAACTGTCCAGTACAGCTGGCAGTGTACGGTTATACTGTTGAGGGTACAATATATTTAACACTCCCTCTTAGACTCAACAATTACAATCAGCAGCACTGACTATGCCTAAGTGCTGTCTCTGGAAGTCAAAAACTGACTTTCCTAGTGGCTTGGCGAAAATATCAG
Source organism: Picea engelmannii (assembly GCA_009831015.1). NCBI lineage: Eukaryota > Viridiplantae > Streptophyta > Pinopsida > Pinales > Pinaceae > Picea > Picea engelmannii. The sequence goes on from ML779386.1 coordinate 353,235, forward strand.
CAAGTTGATCTCTAGAACCACAAAATTGTAGTGCAATGTCACCATTATTGACTAACTCGCATATGAAATGAAACCGAGTGTCAATGTGTTTACTCTTCTTATGGAACACATGGCTCTTGGATAATGCAATTGCTGATGTGTTGTCACAGAAGATAGGAGTTGGATCCTTCTCTGTTTGTGACATGTCTTTCAATAATCTTCGTAGCCATATAGCTTGACATGAAGCTGAGGTAGTAGCTACATACTCTGCCTCTGCAGAAGATATGGATACAATTGACTGCTTCTTCGATGCCCATGAAATCAGGTTCGTGCCCAGTTGAAAAATATATCCTGATGTCCTTTTTCTGTCATCTAGGCTCCCTGCAAAGTCACTATCTGTGTAACTAGAGAGTTGATTACTATCAGATTGAGTGTACCATAAACCAAAATGTAGTGTTCCTGCTACATATCTCAAAATTCATTTTGCCATTTTCCAGTGTGAATCCTTGGGTGATTCCATGAATCTGGAAACAAGGTTGGCTGCATACATGATGTCTGGCCTAGTTGTTGTAAGATACAACAAACTGCCTACCAAACTTTTGTATAAAGTAGAATCCACTGTGG
>ML779386.1:357729-380722 GCA_009831015.1 Picea engelmannii
GATTTTGCGATGAGATAGGATCTCGCCACGTGTCTCTTGATCGGACGGTCAAGGTGACGTCGGGATTTCTCAAGTGAAAAAAACCTCCTGTGCGCTCCACACGACTAATCGTCGTGCAACTTCTTGCTGATCTAACGGCTGTCAGTCCTTTGTTCAAGATCTGACGGCTGAAACGCTTTCGCCTTTTCCGCGCTCTCCTCGTCCCTTCTGGTCTGGTTTCCCGCCTTGGAACCGTTCGCAGGACGAATTTCACGGCTTCAGTGGCTGTTCTTTACGCCTGAGATGCATTCTATCCGGAATTTAACGAAATTTCTCCTGCGGAAGAAAAGATTCGTGAATCTTTCAAAGATTTGAAAGAATTTCACGAATTCTTCATTCTTTGCTTCAATCTTTAACAGATGTGAGGGAAATTTTCGAGTTCTTTAAAATTTCTTGCCTCCTCTGGCTTTTCTTCGTCAATCTTTGATGATTCTTGAAAAGTTTGCAAGAATCTTTAGGGTTTCTTCTTCTGCGTTCTCTTCGTCCAGAATCTTTCGGCGTTGTACGCTCTACTTGCTCCGCAAGCTTGTTACTGCGATCTTTAAAGAGTATTACGGACAGCTTTCCAAACCTTGTGAAAAGTTTGTGACGCGTGCTCTCAAGATCTGTGAGGCTCTGCGCTGTGAGGATCGAGTTGCTCTCCCGACTGTGTGAAGAGGCTTACTGTTGTAGCTCTGATACCATGATAAATTGTGGAGCAAAGAGAAATGCAGAGAGAAAAGAATAGTATATTCAAATGTATGAAGAAGTACACAACAGAACTGAAGAGATTCAGAAGTCCTCCTAACAATAGGAAATAGCTGAGCTTATATATGCTCAAAGCAAGACACAAATAGAAAGTACAACTGTCCAGTACAGCTGGCAGTGTACGGTTATACTGTTGAGGGTACAATATATTTAACATTTCGAAGCAAACGCAGGTCAGTACCCTCAGCAAATCATCGCCGATTGCATTATGGAACTCTCTGTTGATTGCTTTTGGGAATCTGCCTGACTACCGTCAGCAAATCATCGTTGATTGCATTATGAAACTTTCTTTTGATTGCTTTTGGGATTTAAGACCCCATCGATGCGAAGGAATTGGCAGGTCCCCATACGGATGTCCTCTCGAATCCATTGATGCGAAGAGAGAGCTTGGAGTTTTGATTCAGCTGTTTTTCATGAGCACGTTTCCCTTTTTCGGATACCTATACTGATACCTATAACGATTCGGATATGGGCTCTTTGCTTCTGCATTCACCATGGGAAGCCCTTCATGAACCAGCCATTATAACTCCGCCGAGATGTTGGCAGTTTGATCATCAGTAGCTGCCAACTACTGATAATGTCGTCCTGGATGAATACACCAAGAGTCAATTTGGATTCATGCATGAAAAATATTATCATCACCAATCCCCGTGGATCCTTCCAATAAAGAGCTCGGAGCTGCAGCCCAATGGGGAGGAATATTCGGGGCCGATCACAAAAAAGGTGAGGAATATTCATAACGCCAGGGTACGACACAGGCGAAATAAATTGAAAGTACTCTACTCCCAACTACGTTTGTTGCTACCTGATCTAAATCCAAAGGAAAACCCTAAACCTACATTCTTTCCATATTGTTCAATAATTTTGGTGTTAATGCTTTAAGAAAGGAATGAATTTTTCATTTTTAAGACTTTTTTTTTATCTATCGTAACAGTTTACAAATCTTTGTTTCCAAGACAGAGGTGTCACATTTGTTTAGTTTGATATTTGTTTAGTTTGATATGTAGATTTGTTTGGTTCAAACATCTTTATTTGTAAACCGTTAAACTTGTAATATTTTCAAAGAGAAAACACATGTTTTTAATCATTAAACCTACTCAGACTATTATACATATGTGTAACATGTATAAATTAGTATATTGTATATTGATATCTTTCAATTGTCATTTAGTTTGTCTTATATTATATTTAAAATTTGTTTTCTCAAAATACTGTTTTGTGTATGGATCACTTGACTCCGAGTCCTTCACTTCAGATTTTGACTCGGTCTACATATATGTTTTAAATTTATTCTTAAAACTGAATTTTCTCTTCTATTGAATTGTCATTTGCATGCAGAAGAAACTGAGCATTCCAAATACCGTTTCACGAGTCCTTAAATACATTCCTCAGTTGCGCAAGGAAATCGAGAAATTGAGAAGAAAACGTGCTAAGTTGTTAGCCGCTACCAAACAATCAATTACTGCAAGCTCACTGGTGATCTCAAAATCCGGAAGTAATACTGGAGCTGAACGATTGATTGATTTTAAGCACTCTCCTCCTTCTGCGACCTTAGGCTCTCCTGATCACCTTATTGTTACAGTAAATGCGGCGTTGGGAAGTTCACAGATGATGATAACAATTTACAATTGCAGAGTTGGGTTTCCCTTCTCTTCGAATCTCTTCTAGGAAAGGACAGATTCGACGTACTGAATGCTTCTACTTTCATCACGAGGTGGGGTGAATTTGTCTAATAAATTGTTATTTTCTGTCGGGTGTGAATCAATGCATATCTAACTATCGTAGTATTTTGGTTGTTTCGGATGATTGCAGGAAGGAGTGAAGTGGATACCAATCTTCTGCGAAGGAAGCTTCTCATACTGTTTTCTGACGTCAGAGGCCGTTAAAATGTCGAAAGGCCAAAATCTTCTGGGCATCATTAAAATGTGAGAAGAATGCACCTCAATGCCAATTTTTTGAAGGAAATATCATTTATTCCGTTCCGTGCACAAAATGCTTTGCCAACTTGAAATGCCAAAAAAAAAAAATATTTTGCAAACATGAAATGCCACCTTAAAAAATTCTTTTGTATGTGACACCCACCCTCGAAACAAAGGAACCGATTGCCAAACACTACAATTCAGTTACATGAAAGGCTGCCATATACTTACATATATAGAACTGTAATATGATTATAATGTTTCTACACGTTTAAAAGATGACTGAAGATCAAGGATCCAATTCACTACACGACAAAAGATCAAGGATCCTATTCACTAAATGACGTTCAGATCCAATTCACTACACGACAAAAGATCAAGGATCCTATTCACTAAATGACGTTCAGATCCAATTCACCACGCCACTAAATATCAAGGATCCAATTCACGCCACGACTAAAGATCAAGGATACAATTCACTTAATGATGAAAGATTAAAGATCACTATAAATCCATCATGTGTCAATATGCTTATCTTTTTGCAATATAAAAAATGATTCCATTTTTAGGGATTTTGATCTTTATGAGCACATGATAGATACTTGTGGATTTAAGCATTCTTTCTATATATATGGGCGCTTCCATGAAGTTGATGGACAAAAAAGTGGCAATGGAGTGTGAAGGAATGAGTACACGAAGGAATGTGTGTGTGTTCCTAGAAACAAATCATTTTACATGTTCTTAATCCTATAACCTTTGTACTCACCGAACTGCTACACACACTTGCCAAATTTGATTTTTTAGGAATGCCCACACATTAACAAGAGTGTGACGTGCAATATTGCTCAAGCAAGTCCATGTGATATATGGTATTTAGATTCAGGCTACGATAACCACATGACAAGAAACATAGATATGTTTTCTAGTTTGTATGAGTCAATCCAAACCAAGCTTACACTTTGAACATATATCCAAGTCACTGTCTTAGGCAAAGGCAGTATAAACATTTTAAATAATCAAGGAGAACATAAAGTTATGTATGATGTATATTATGTTTATGTTATGAGGCATAATCTGATGAGCACAGGACAACTATTATAGAAGGGATAAATGATCTACATGGAAGATAATCATTGTGTGATTATGGATCAATGCCCAAGCAATCATCTCATTGTAGTAATCCAGATGACAAGTAATAGAATGGTCCCTTTGAAATTGAATCCAATCAAGAAGAATAATACAACGCTAGTTGTTGGTAAAGCAAAATATGTGCAGTGAGACACTGCATTTACAACAGAAATTACGCGTAGTTCTAATGAGGAAAATAACAAGAAAAGATAAAATGGCTCAAAGATAAACGAAACATTCCAATATGAAATACGGTATAATTCCTAGTTATGGCATTTCTGATTTGGACATTTGAAATTTGGAGGTCGGAATCTACTACACACAAAGGATATGGTAAAAGGTTTTCCATTGATTAAAAAACGAGAAAGGATATGTGAAGGTTTCATATTTGGCAAGCAACACAAAGAATCATTTCCACTTGGAAAGTCTTATAGAGCAAGAGCTCCACTAGAAATAGTACCTTCAGACATTTGTGGATCAATGCAAACAACATTCATAGGAGGCAATGCTTATTTTCTGACATTCATTGATGATTTCTCAAGAAAGACATGGATTTATTTCCTAAAGCATAAATATGACTCATTGGGTTGTTTTCAACAGTTTAAATCACATGTGGAGAAACATAGTGGTTATTACATCAAGTGTCTAAGAACTTACAGAGGATGAGACTACATTTCAAGATAATTTTAGAAGTTTTGTAAAGTTCATGGCATCTACAAGCAATTTACTGTGTGATATACACCACACCAAAATGGTGCCACAAAGAGAAAGAACATAACCATCATGGAAATGGCATGCAAAATGTAGGTAGCCAAACATTTGCAAATGAGTATTAGCATGGGGCAGTATAAAATGCAGTATCCATATTGAACAAATGTTCGGCAAAGAGTGCGAAGAATAGAGTTCCCGAGGAAGCCTAGACAGGATTAAAGCATAGTGTGGCGCATTTAAATTTCTTTGGTTGTGTTTCATAAGCACATTTTCCATATGTGTTGAGAAATAAGTTAGAAAACAAAGGACAAAAATGTATATTTGTTGGGTATTCTGAAGACACAAAAGGATTCAGGATGTATGACCCTGTCGCAAGAAAATTCATAATCAGTCGCAATGTTCATTTCGTGAAGAATGAAGCATGGAATGGAAGAATAACAAAGACAGTAAAAATTATTGATGCGATGGAGGACACAGAAGATGAAATGTTTCAAACACCATGTACAGGTCGGTGCGTAGTCCTTTATACACCTAGCACTACGACACAAATCACAGTGAAAAATACTCCAGTAAGAACAGCAGGTGCGCAGTCTACACATAGAGTGCAACAAACATCACCAAGCAGTCCAATAAATTCTACATCCCCATATCCAAATTTAGCAAATATGTTACCAAGAAAGACAAGAAATATGTGCGACATCTATAATGAAGACCCATCAAATTCATTTTCAATTTTTTTCTCTGTTTCCAAAAATAGATGATCCATTGACTTTTGAAGAAGTTGTCAAAGATGATGTATGGGCACAAGCCATGGATGAAGAAATCAGATGCATAGAGAACAATCAAGCATGGAAATTGGTAGATGTACCTGAAGATAAGGACCTGATAATTTTCAAATGGATTTATAAAACCAAGCAAGATGAAGATGGAAATGTACAGAAGCACAAGGCAAGGTTAGTTGCAAGAGGCTTTACAAAACACCTTGGAATTGATTTCAAGGAAACATTTGTAGGAGTTGTGTGCATGGAAACAGTCAGAACAATGTTATCCATTGTCGCGCAATACAAGTGGTTAGTTTATCACATGGATGTAAAGTCAACATTTTTTAATGGAAACTTAGAAGAAGAACTATATGTGGAACAACCACAAGGTTATGAGGTTCTAAGACAAGAGGACAAAGTGTACACATTGAAGAAATCATTGTATGGACTAAAGCAAGCTCCGGAAGCTTGGCACAACCGCATAGATTCCTATCTCACACAAAATGGATTTTAGAGAAATGAATGTGAGCCAACACTATACATCAAAGCAGATCAGAAAGGTAAAATGTTAATTGTTTCCTTATATGGAGATAATTTTATATTTACAGGTGATTTTGGTTTAGAGGAATTCATGCCATTCATGAAGGATGAATTTGGAATCACTGATTTATGGCTTATGAAATATTTTTTGGGAATTGAAGTTCAGCAGTCCAAAACTGGTATATCTATCTCACAGTCTAAGTATGCGTATGAAATTCTGGAAATATTCAATATGATAAATTCAAAAGAAGCACCAACACCTGTCATAATGGGATTGAAGTTAAGCAAGGAAGATAAAGGGTCCAAAGTGGATCCCACACTATTTAAAAGGATGGTAGGTAGTCTTATGTATTTCACAACGACAAGACCTGATATTATGTATTGAGTGAGTCTAATTTCAAGGTTCATGGATACGCAAAAAGAATCGCATTGGAAGGTAGGAAAGAGAATGTTGAGATATGTGAATGGAAAAAAAGGTTTTGGCATAAATTACTCTTTTTCAAAAGATTTCAAGCTAATTCGATACACTTATAGTGATTGTGGATGCATCATATATGACAGGAAAAGTACCTATGGGTACACGTTTCATTTTGGAACAAGTATGGTGTCAAGGGAATCAAGGAAGCAACCCATAGTGAATCTTTCTTCAGCAGAAGTAGAGTATGTCACAGTGACAAGTGTAGCTTGTCAAGTAGTTTGGATGAGAAGAATGTTAAAATATTTGTTGCAGGAACAAAAAGAAACAACAACAGTATTTTGTGACAACAATTTGGCCATCATGTCATCAAAGAATCATGTATTTCACAAGAAAACTAAGCACATTGATACAAGGTATCATTTTATCAGATAATTCCTAAATAACAAAGAGATATGTTTAGAGTTTTGCAGGTCAAAAGATTAAGTCGAAAATTTTTTCACAAAGTATTTAGGAAGAGATGCATTTCAACATTTGAGCAGTAGTGTGAGAGTTTTCACAGTAACATATGAGTGATAGTAAATTTGTAAACTCAATTTTTGATGTAATTTTCTTTTGTAATCCCACCTAATTATAAATTAAGAGGGAGTGTTGAAAATAGTAATTACAAGTCGGTGATATATTTAGGTCTCTGTTGATTTTTCTGTCGGTCATTATGTCAGTATTTTTTTGTCAATCAGCTGAATTTGTAGTCAGTTAGTCTGACAGTCTGCAAGTGAAAATTTGCACGTTTACTCAAAAGTCAGTCGGCAAGAAGGAGAATTATAAATGGATCCAATCTTTATCTTATCGACTTTAGTTAAGCAGTTGATTAGTCATTAGTATTTATGGTCATATTTGATATATAGTCTTCTTTAATTTTACAGGAAGTTACAGTCCGAGTCCATATAAGTCTGAGTCCTTTGTTAGTCGAAGATGATGCATAATAGATGCAAAAGGATGCAGAGCAATAGAGAGGAACAATATAAACTAAATAGTTGAAGAAGTGTGAGCACAAGCTATGTGTTTGTAAAGTCAGTAGAATAAGTCATTAGAGTCGAAACTCATCTTTTTATTGTATTTTGTAACCGCGCACAATGCGACAAAGTTTATTAATATCAAGAAATTTGTATTTCTGAGTTTTGTGTGCTAAGCATATTAGATTGTTATTCCACATTTATAAATTGTATTTTAAAGAGTTTTATATTATAGCGCGGGGGATTTTGTGTAGTCTTTGAACTGTGTGACGAAGTCCTGAGTGTTTAGTGACGAAGTTTGTGGCGAACAATATTTTGTCACCGCACTGTGCACAATTTCCTCGTGCATTGTGGATCCAAGATTTGGTCATTTCTCACTAGATACTAGATCTAGTATCAAAGAAAGGTTGATCAGAAGAAAGTGTGATCAAGAGAAGGTTCTATCTGAACAAGTTCAAGAGCAGGAACTCTGTTGAAAAGTGAAAAATGGCTTCTACCTCAAATTTGCAACCTCCCACTTTTACATCCAAGAAATATGAGATGTTGTCCTTCACCATGAAGGCATTGTTCCGAGGTCAATATGTATGGGATATAGTCGAGAATGGCTATGTGGAACCAGTATATCAGGAAACATATAATTCCCTCACATAAGTTGAGAAGTGTGTCTTGAAAGACCAAAGGAAGAAGGATGGAAACATGTTATTTTACATATATCAATCCATGTATGATAGCATACTTCCAAGAGTTGCATCAACAAAGAAATACAAAGAGGCATGGGACATATTACAATCCTCTTATCAAGGTATGGACAAAGTAAAGACTGCAAAACTACAAATTCTTAGAAGATATTTTGATACCCTGTCAATGAAATATAAAGATATAGTAGATTCATTCGACACCCATGTCATTGGCCTGATAAATAAGATTAAGTCTCATGGTGAAACCATTGAAGATATAAAAGTTGTTGAAAAGGTTCTTAGGAGTCTTCCTCCTAAATTTGATACCCTTGTTGTAACTCTAGAAGAGAGCAAAGACTTGAGTTAGTTTAGCCTAGATGAACTGCAAGCTTCCCTCATTAATCATGAAAACCGATTGAATAGGCCAACTATGTCATTACATAATGCATTTTTTGCGCAGTCATATGTAAGTCGCGGAAAAGGAAGAGGGAGTGATAACTCTAGAGGCAAAGGAAGAAATTTTGTCAGAGGTGGATGCAACAGTAGTCCTGAAAAATATTGGTGGAAGAGGTCCAAACCCAAGTACTAGTCAATCAAGTAGTCAGAGAACTAACAAATTAAAGATTAAATTCCATTACTATAAATGATATGTACATTATGAATATGAGTGCAAAAACAAACAGTATAATTAGAACAAAAAAAGTTAAGATCAGTCGAACAATGCAAATAACAAAACTTGTCCTATGTTTATGGCATGCACTGTAGAAATCCCTACAATATCCCCAGTTGAATGCAATATTTCTCAAGAAAGTCCATGTGACATATGGTATTTAGATTCAGGATTTTCTACCCACATGATAGGAACCATAGCTCTATTTTCTAGTCTGGATGATAGGAAACATAGATCTATTTTCTACACTCAGGAGAGGTATTGCAGATACGCACAGGCTCTCTACGAGGAAAGAAGAGGTTCGAGAAGCCCTTCGAGGTTCCAGGGTGAGAAAGCTCAGGACAAAAAACACTTTTCGTAAGTGTTGGCGAGATCCAGTAGTCGACTCACAGTGGAAGATCGAAGGTTGATACCTTCGAAGTGTCGAATTCTTCCAAGATTGGAGAAATTACGAGCGCAGGAGGAGATCATATATGAGTCGTCAGATCTAGGCGCTTGGATGAACAATTATTGCATCAAGCAGAGGAGAAGATTTGGACTGTTGGAATCCACGTCCACACAATGTGAAGAGTGCATAGTAGGAGAACAAATCTGAGCGATCGGATTTGGCACATGGACCAACAGTCGTTGGATATGGAGAAAAGTGCACAAGAGAGGTTCTAAAACCATCAGGACCGTCCATTGAAAAGGACACATGGCAAGAGCTCAGTATTTCACTGACTCGTAGAGCAAGAAGGTCAAAGAACATACTGTTCAAACTCGCAATGTGTGAAATCGCGATTTGATCATGGTCGTTCATCAAGGAGGACACGTGGTGAAAGCTCATCATTTCACTAATTCGTGACTTGAAGAAGTCAAAGAGGGAATCCATGAGAACTCACAATATGTAAGATTCTATCACACTTTAGAGTTTGACCTCAGGTCATATTGAATGGTCACATGGATGGAAGCCAAAGGGGGAGCTAAGGAATCGTTATCCCTTTTCGGAGGTCGAGAGTTGGAGGAGTTGGGGTGCCTTGCATCAAAAGTCCCAAAATCATGAAATGCGACGCACTCTTTAGGTTAAGCATTTGGTCATGGGAATGGTCACATGAGCAGAGGGAGATAATGTTTGTTAAGCCCTTTTTGCATCTCGGGATTTGGGGAGTAAGGGGTGGCTTATACGTTAAATTCCTGACATGCGAAGTCTCAAAATGGTTTTGGGTAGGCGTGCTGTCACAGCCCATGGTTGCGTGGAATAGAGGCTTGCGCTTGGTGCTTAGTCACATAGGCGGAGTTTCATAAAATGGACTTGTGGATTTGTTCATAAGATTCCTGTAGGAAATCGATGCGTTGCTCCAGCTCAACAGAGTTCAGAACTATCCTTGACCAGGAGGTTGGACTGGTTCCTAGACCTTCCAAATTAGGAACCATGAATGGAGTTCCTATCCTTTAAGAAAAAAAATAAAAATAAATTATTCCTATCGTGAGTGTGTTACAAAATGGTATCAGAGCATGGTTACAACACTTGGCCTGCTTGGGCTCATGAAAGATTCAAGTTATTTTTCTTTCTTAGAAAACCTAAAGGAAGAGGGCATACTACCCTACCCTATCTAGCAGGGCATGATTCAGACACAAGCCTGGATGGTTTGAAGAACAATCATGATATTATGTTCACTAAGGTTAAGATGATGCATGTTGGAAGGTAATTCTACCTTTGGCATAAGGTTTATTATCTGCATCAAATCCTTAAGGAGAAGGACTGCGAAATGAAACTGTAATTTGGGAATTCCTATGGAATTCAACAAAGGAATTATATTGTTCCTCTGTCAAAATGATAACTACTCTTATAGGATTAGGGATGTACTGATCAATATTACTGATAATACCTGAATGTGAATGAAAAAGGTGGAAGAAATTTTTCTATGAAGCTCCACGAGGGAGACAAGGGACATGAACTGATCTGTTCTGTTATAGTGTGACAATGTCTACCTACTAAAGAAGGTAGAGTCTCTTACAATTGAGATGGTTGGCTAGGTAAGAATTAAGACCATCATGAAGAATTCCTTCATGATTTAGGAAATATGGTAAGGACTGGTAGGATCCTTGGCAAGTTTTAATTACTGCATTATTAAAAGACAAAACCCTAAGTATATAACTACTCATGATCGAGAGGACTGATGAAAATATGTAGAGTCAGATTACCTGACCTATAATGGTTAGGATTGAAAACACATATAATCTATTTAAGAAAGATTAAGAGGAGACCTTTGGGATTGTTGCTAATTCCCAAAAGTGACCCTTGTTGGTTGTTCCCATTAAGAGAGGGTAACATCTGTATGATTTATGACTATGAGATTAGTCCTGTAAGTAACTTAAAATCTCAGAAGAGATAAGAGGGAAATTTCATATGCCAAGTGTGCATATAGAGTGCAGGGAGTGCATATAGAAACAAGCTTGTGTTAAAGTTTGAAAGCTCTGGAGGTTGAGTGAAGAGTATTCCACGAGGGCGTTAGAAATTATTTTGAAAAATACACAGAGTGCAAATGTGCGCAAGTGAGATTTAAATTTCAATTTCCAGAAGCTTAGGAGGAGTAGTGGTTTTCAGTCTCGAGAGGAAACACTTAGAAAAATTTCTAACTTTCGAAGAGTTGAGGCGTTCAAAGGTGAAGCGCAAAAAACTGAAGTTTGAAGAAAGAACCAGTACTGAGGATTGAGGAGGAGAAATCCTTTAGAAAAGAATTTTTAAAATTGGACAGGATCGAGGATAAAGATCCATTCAAAAATAGCCAAAATGTTCCAAGTTGTTAGATCTCGGAGAAGTGGTGCACTAGTTAGTTGCGAGGAGATATTGGAATTTCAAAAAGCAAAGGACTTGGAAGAAGCAACGTGAAATTCATGAAAAGATCATAGTCGTTGATCAAGGAGTGATCTGGACCGTTGATTTTCTAGAGATAATTTCACAATTTCAGGGATCGGGAGAATGAAAGTGAAAGGTCTTTCGATTTCATCGATACGCGAAATGGACAAATCTCGATCCGTGAAACCTTGACCATATCTGAGCCGTCAGATCGTGGAAGAATTAGGATTGTCAGATTGAGAACTCTACAATTTCACAATTTCGGGGATCGAAGGATTCGAGGTGGTTCATAACAGAAGTCTCAAAGTTGCGAAACACGAAATCGCGACATAATCACAATCGTTGGTTGGAGAGTTGTTGGTGACTATTAATCTGATCCAAAATTTCATCATTTCGGGTATCGGGAGTTTGAAGGATGGTGAGTCGATTGAATTATATCACCGATACGTTAAATCGTGACCAACCGTTTTGGGTAGGTGTGTGGTCACAAGGTGTGGTCACATGGAAGAGACTCGCGTTTAGCGTTTGTAAACGTGAGCCAAAATTTGTAAATACTTGTGGATTGTTTCTTAGAGGTTTCAACAGGGAATCAAAGACTGTTTCAGTTCAGTCTTAAGAATATCCTAAGACCGGGAGTTCACACAGCCCTTGGAGAGAAAGGGGGTATGCACCATATACCTATGACAGCTACATGCAGGCTTAGCATTATGAAAATGGTTAAGTACATTATAGATGTAAGTTAACAAAGATGCATGTTCATATTCCTTAAAGGGAATATTTGGTAAACAACTAAAACTAACTCAAGGCTGATTCCATCACATATAGTGATGGACGTGCAATAAGGAAGTTGCATGTTGAAGGAGTTTCCTATGCAGAAATTGTGTAAGGACTCTGTCAAAAGATCAGAGTCACAACCTTAATGACTATTGAGAATCAAGCAGGGGGCTACAAACTTATATATATATATATATAAGAATCTCGGATTACATTTTAAAATAAATGTGTAGGTGAAAGACTAACAACTAAATGTTAACCACTTTGAGAACTGAATATTAATGTGCAGGATCCACAGGTTCATGACCCACTATGAACAAAAAAATCTTAATACTAAGGGTGTTGTTGTATCCAAAAAGTTTGATGTGAGACCTAACCAAGGATGCTCAAGAAAAGAGCTGGAGGGACCCTAAAATAGCAACAACAAAAAAAATTACATTGCAAAAGCAAAGAAAACGAAAAAGGAGGAACGTTACTTCCACCCTAAGAGATCTGAATTGCATATGGAGCTATAGGTCTTAGATGATCATCTATGAGAACATGTACAACTTGGCAAGAGAGAATAAGTTAGTAAGTAAATGAGTATAATTGATTGTTTCTTTCCTTGTATTATGTTTTTCTCTAGGATAAGAAAGTTGGTACGTTGATGAAAGTAATTGTTTTGAGACCATAGTGATGATGGTTGTATTACTATAGAAATTATTGAGAACAGTTGTGTTGCACTCATGAAATCCTTAAGGATAATGTGATGAAGCACATACAGATATGCTAGGACATGTCTAAGAACGTTTTATTTATTTAAGTGCTATGGTACTTGCATTTTTTATTTACATGGCGACTAATGTGTTTATGATGTATGTCATGTGTAGAAAGAAATGGATTGGAGTTGTGGAGAAAGACAATTGCCAATAATGAACAATCTCAATCAAAGAATGACTATGAGAAGATTCTTGTTGAAAGATTGTTGACAGGACTATGAAAATCTTGCTAAAGCATAGTTGATGGGGTAATATCAGAGGGGGTGCTAGCAGCCATAACCGATATAAAAAATGTTCATGCCTATGTGGCACAGGGTATGAAGGGATTTGGTAAGAATCCCTTTTGAAATGTTCTATGGTCTTAATGTTATGTGTGAAACGTTGAAAGTTAGTTGTATTCCTTGGATTCCCAAGTAGGGTATGCTTCAAGAAGGAGAACCTGAATGATGGAGGCATGAACCTCTCATATTAAAGACCCATTGTAACCATCGGAAGAATTCATGGACTGATATGTCATGAATACATGGACCAATCAAGGAATGATTGGAAACAAAAGTGTTGATAGATAGCACGTTTCATGGATTTGCTTCAAGGAAATGCATATTTTCATAAAGGACAGACAATCGATTTCCCATTGAGGAAGGAGGACCTTCCAACATTTCTAATCAGATTTTATAGGTGTTAGAGAAAACAAAATTTGGGTGGCCATGAGTGTTGGCACCCTGGTTATTAATGAAGGCATAACGCTTCGGTGCATTCATGCAAAAATTTTAAGTTTCATGTGTACTGATTTGGGATCGTGATTGGCATATAGATGGAAATATGGTCTTGCTGTAAGAATGAATGAAAATGAATAACCCAAATGATGAAAAGGTTGGTTAAATTCCAACACACCATGACCAAGATCTTGTCATAAAGTGTGAAAAACTTGAAATCAATGCAAGAGTGAATTGGGTATGAATGTGGCCATGAATACTGGCACGTTTGTTAAATCCTTTGAAATGTTGAATTACGTTTTGAAAGATGTGGTATGTTGAAATGGGGCATAGGTAAGGAATGTGATTTCATTTTTATGTTTATATAGATGTGATGAACTGTTAGTATGCATGGTTCTTAATATAGATATATATACATGGAGGCATGAGAGACTAACAATTTGTTTGGCTGTGTAAAGAATGAACTACAAGAGAAAAAAAAAAGGGGGGGGTCTTGGATATGGAAATGTTGTAAGCCCATAAGACAATACTAATTGCCCGATGAGACAAACCACAAGGAATGGTATTTCCTTTTGAGAAAGTGAATTTGATTAGTAGTATGCAGAATTCTTTAATTGTTGCGATGATGTTGTAAAGGTGTAATAAAAATGTATGTGCATGAGAACTAACAATTTGTTTAGCTAAGGAATGATTGTAGGAAGAAAGGGTCTTGGATATAGCAATGTTGTAAGCCCATAAGGAAGAATGATTTCTCGCTGAGTTAAAATTTTATGGAGAAAAAAGTCCCATAATTGTGAATCTAGTTTCGTGCAAAATAAATCTGACAATAAACGAAGAGATTGGAAAATTTGTGGGTGATAGATTTAGAATAAAATTTTGAGAGTTAGAATTTATAATGATGTCTCATGAATTTTGTATACCTATGATATAGGTGAGAAGAAAATATTTTTCCAGAAAGGATAGATGAAGCATGTCAAAGCTGAAGATGATGAAAAATGGCTATTGTTGAGCCATGAGAACCCCATGATAAGCCATGATCACCTGAAATACATTGTGTTGAGCTAACACAAGCTGAAGGGATGCCTCGACAGAGAAAGTTTGAGGGATGCCTTGACTATAAGACTCAATAGTGTCTCTGGAATTCTTCCTATGTGAGAAAACCATGGCAGGTAAAAGGGATCACCCAGGAGGCTGTATAGTAGTGAAGGGGATGCCTGAGCTTGGGCCTGGACGGTGAGTAACTGCAAGGAGGAGGATACCTTAATAGTTGTTGTAAACTATTAGGATCATGCACAAGGTGGGTAGTTCTTCCTATGCAATAAAAACTTGGCAAGGCAAGAGGGATCACCTGAGGGACTGTATAGCAGAGAAGGGATTGCCTGAGCCTGGGCCTAGAGGGTGAGTGACCGCAAGGAAGATGAAACCATGATAGTTCTTGTAAACTATTGAATTTGGATCATGCACCCAATGGGTATGTCAAGGAAAAACAATGAGCCTCGATAACAAAACAACCATGTGGATACAAATCCACAAATTGTACATATAATTATTGTGCTAAGATTATGAAATTTTTCCTATAAATTTGTATGCAATGTTTTCGCATAAGACTATGATTAACATGCTTGTTGTCCAAGAATTATTGAAAGCAGGTGACCAAGATTAATGGTCTGAAAAGGAACCTGACTGAGAAACAAGGATCGAGATTTCTCAAACCACTAAATGAGAAAGGCATGACTGGTGTTTTTGAGAAAGAACACCGAGGACAATGTTCCTTTAAGGGGGAGGGAATTGTAAAACCCTGGTTCCACCAGCTTGTAATTAATCATAAAATAGGATTACCATCTTGAGGCATGGGTATAATATAAATGTATTATTGTTTGAGTTACCAATAATTGACTGTGGGGGTGAAGCCTTGAAATTACTGGCCATGATATCACTAGAGGAAGAATGTGAAAACTATATAAGAGGGTTCATTATACCAAATAACCCCAAATTTTCCTTGATGACGATGACAAACCTCCTTCGGATCTCAAGGTAAGAAATCAGTTAATGAAGAAAGGACGAGTGGTTGAATTATCAACCACCCCCATGAATAGGAGCATGGTCTAGCTGCAGAATGTCAACTAAAAGTACCACAAAGATCTGTAGACCCATCACGTTCCTTCTGACAGAAGAAACGTGATGGGTTGGGAACCTTCCAACAAAAGGAAGGTAAAAGGGATACATAGGAACAACCAGAGGGGGGACATGATACGAGAGGGAAAGATCATAAAGGAGATGTGTGGAGCTCTCCTGGGAATAATGAAGAGAAGGTTGTGAGTTTGAGACTGGGTGAGCATCTGATAAATCTCGTCGAGTCCATAACAGAGAAAAATATCTTAGAGTTGCAGAGAACAAAACCTAAGAAAAAGATGAAGAGAGAAGGAATTCTTGAGAACTATGAGAGTTCCCTAGTGATATCATGGCTTGGCATGCGGGTGGCCAGACTGCTAAGAATGAATTCCTCTAAGCCTATGGTCGGGTGGAATGACGAACACCCACAATCAGTTAGATGGATACCTCATGTAATAGATAAGTAATCACATATCCTTTGTATGAATTGCATATACTATAAATGTTTTCATTAATGTGAATGAATGCTTAATGGATATATTGTATCCCTTCTATTTATGCTTGGTTGTATAATTAGGCAAGTAAGAAGTTATATGGCTCAGACATGATTTTTTCTCATAAATGATTGAGTTCTGTAGTGTCTTAAGCTAGAGTTGCGACAATGAGTTCGTTGACCTTAGGTATAGTTACATGTACACATGTCAACCCTCATAGTTGTTTTGAGTCTCTTGGGGAAATTTTTTGTTAAACTCAGGAGAGGTAGCGTAGATACACACAGGATCTCTACGAGGAAAGTGGAGGTTCAAGAAGGCCTTCGAGGTTCCAGAGTGAGAAAGCTCAGGTGGGATGACACTTTTCGTAAGTATTGGCGAGATCCAATAGCTAGATCGTAGTATAAGATCGAAGGTTGAGGCCTTCGAAGCGTCAAATTATTCCAAGATGGGAGAAATTATGAGCACAGGAGGATATCATATCTGAGTCGTCAAATCTGACCATGTGGACCAACAGTCGTTTGATCGAGCAGAGGAGAATATCTAGACCATTGGAATTCACGTTCCGACAACATGAAGAGTGTGCAAGAGGAGAATAGATATGAGCCATCGGATCTAGCACGTGGACCAACAATCATTGGATCCTTGGAAAAGTACACAAGAGAAGTTATGAAACCATCAAGATGGTCCATTTGAAAAGACAGGTGGCAAGAGATCATCATTTCATTAACTCACAGAGAAAGAAGGTCAAAGAACATATTGTTCACACTCACGATGTGTGAACTTGTGATTTGATCGAGGTCATTCATCAAGGAGGACACATGGTGAAAGCTTAGAATTTTGTTGATCTGCGACTTGAGGAAGTCAAAGAGGGAAGTCGTGAGAACTTGTGATACGCGAAATTATGACGTGCTTTAGAGTTTGGCCTCGGGTCATAGTGAATGGTCACATGGATGGAGGCCAAAGGGGGAGCTAAGGGATCATTAGCCCTTTTCGGAGCTCGAGATTTGGAGGATTTGGGGAGCCTTGCATCGAAAGTCTCGAAGTCGCAAAATAAAACGTGTCGTTTAGGTTAAGCCTGTGGTCATGGGAATGGCCATGTAAGTGGAGGGAGATAACATTCGTTAATCCATTTTTGTAGATCGAGAGTTGGGGAGTAAGGGTTGGCTTATATGTTAAATTCCTGACATGCGAAGTCTTGAAACACTTTTGGGTAGGCGTGCAGTCACAGCCCGTGGTTGCGTGGAATAGAGGCTTGCACTTGGTCCTTAGTCACATAGGCAAAGTTTCATAAAAAGGACTTGTGGATTTGTTAGTGATATTCCCATAGGAAATCGAAGAGTTTCTCTAGCTCAATAGAGTTCAGAACGATCCTTGACTAGGAAGTCGGACTGGTTCCCTAACCTTCCAAATTAGGAACCATGAATGGAGTTACTATCCTTTAATAAAATCACAATTTTTGTTATGCCCATCGTGGGTGTGTTACATAGTAGCAATTGTAGTATACATCTTGAATAGATGTCCAAAAAAGTGTACGAAGAATAGAGTTCCTCAAGAAACCTGGACAAGATTGAAGCATAGTGTGGTGCATTTAAAAGTTTTTGGTTGTGATTCATATGCACATGTTTCATATGAGTTGAGAAAGAATTTGGACAACAAAGGACAAAAATGTATATTTGTTGGGTATTCTGAAGACACAAAAGGATACAAGTTGTATGACCCTATCACAAGAAAATTTATAATCAACCACGATGTTCAGTTCATGGAGAATGAAGCATGGAATGGAAGCATAACTAAGACACTAAAAATTATTGACGCAATGGAGCATGATGACACAGAAGATGAAATGATTCAAACACCATGCACAGGTCAGTGTGCAGTCCCTTTACACCTGGAACTGCAATGCAAATCACAATGCAGAATACTCCAGTAAGAACAACAGGTGCATAGTCTACACCAAGAGCACAACAAACATCAGCAAACAATCCAAGAAGTTATACATCCCTAGATCCAACTTTAGCAATTATGTTACCAAGAAAGACAAGAAGTCTACGCGACATCCATAATGAAGACACAACAAATTCATTTTCATTTTTTTTCTCTGTTTTCACAAATAGATGATCCATTAATGTTCGAAGAATCTGTCAAAGATAATGTATGGGAACAAGCCATGGATGAAGAAATCAAATGAAAAAAGAACAATCAAACATGGAAATTTGTAGATGTACCTGAAGATAAGGATGTGATAAGTGTAAAATGGATTTATAAAACCAAGAACGATGTAGATGGAAATGTTGGAACCTAGTTTGGAAATGTCCACGCCCACATTTGAACTCAATCAAAATGAAACGTCAAAGCCCTAGATTCCATGAACTTAATGAAGACGAGTCACTAACTCTTATGTATGTGTTTCTGATCCAGGTGGATATCGGGGGCCACACACCTTTTCCAAATGGCTCAAAACAGATTTCTGGCCATTTTGGCAATTTACTATTTTTAGCAGGTTTTCACTTCCAGGGCCATTTTGAGGGCCTAAATGAATTTTTTTTGAGATCAAGGTTCTCAATGATATTCGAAGGCATGATTGAGCCCCCAAAATGAATCTCCTCGATGATACCTTTCCAATGAGCTATCACACGCCTAAAACAAAGATCCTGTGCAAAAGTTACGACCCCGGGAAGTTGATGCACCAACTTACCCAAACGGGGCCCACATGACTTTTGGCACTTCGTCTCCTAGGGTTAGGTTTTTGGATGTCTAGGACTTTTGGAATTCCCAATTATTGTAAAAAGGCCTCCAGAGCCTCATTGTAACCATCTTCTTGCGATTACAAGTAGTCGTCACATCTCTTCTCAGAGATAAGCTGCCACCATTCTAGCGAGTCTTTGACTCCGTATTTTTACAGTCTCTGTACATTTCTTTGATTAATAGAAATCGTGTATTACTTTATATCTGTGTTTATGGTTGCATCTCTGATATGTTTCTGTTATATTATTGAATATATGCAATATCTCTGTGCATTTCTTTATTATATCTCCTCTCTCATTTCGTGCCGAAAATAATCCAGATCAGTGGTATCAGAGCAGGCTGCTCTTGTTCATTTTTTTCAGTGCATGTCCCCGACGAGGTCCGAGTATAGAAAGTTGGGTCTCAAGATTGTCTCTCTCGAGGACAATTGCTCTCGCACACCCAAGAAACCCTCAATGGCAGAAGAAAAGAAAAATGATGGAGCAGACGATCCTATCAGTCTATTGCTTGAGCAGGCTCTCACACGACAGAGGGACAAAATGATGGAGAATTTTTCCCACATCCTTCAACGCCTGCCGATAGCATCAGGTGCATCTTCATCAAGCGACCACTTTGGAGGCACCTCACCTTTCAAGGTAAAAGTTAATTTTGATATTCCCGTATTTGAAGGTCAAATAGATGCAGATTCCCTAGATAAATGGTTAAATCTGCTAGACGGTTATTTCTCTATTCATAATTTTTCAGACAAGAAAAAGATCACCTTCGCACTCCTTAAGGCTCTCCCCCATGTCAAACATTGGTGGGAAACTTACTAGGAGAAGAGTTCCACAGAGGAATCTGGAATATATGGGGCCAAGCCCACTTGAGATTTTTTTGTGGATGCGGTAAAGGAACAGTACTACCCTGTTGGAAACTCTGAGGAACAATACATGAGATGGACCACACTGTGGCAAGAGAGGGGCCAAGCAGTTCCAGAGTTCACCAATACCTTCCATACCTTGTGCACCAAGAAACGTATCAAAGACTCCGAATGACATTTGGTTCTGAAATACCGTGGTGCTCTACATAGATACATCCAAACTAAAATGGATTTTCTGGACATCTCATCACTCGGTGCTTCCTATCAATATGCTATTAAAATCGAGCAGAAATTTAAGCACCAGAACAAATGGGAGTTCAGGTCTGCAAATCCACAACAATCAAAGTATGACAAAGACAACCCTAACAAATAGTCTCCCAAAAACTAGTCCAAGCCACAAGAAAAGAAGGGTCACAGGAAGACAAAGAACGACACCGAAAAATTGTAAGATTTCCACAAAATCTCCTGGCACAACACCAATGAATGTCGCTCAAAACAGTCATTGGTGGCCGAGATCAAAGACAAGGAGCCAAACCCTGATTCAAAGTCTGATTCTGAAAATACTGGTAAAAGACAGATCATCGACGCAGACCCCACTGCTATTGTCACGACCACAACAATTCAACCAGAAGAACCAACAGATCCAGAAGAGGGGGAGCACCTTTTTCATTTACAGATGTGGGTGAAGGGGAACCCGCTGCATTTTATTGTTGATAGCGGAAGCCAGAAGAACCTCATCTCAGTAGAGGTCGTCAAACAGTTGGGATTGTCGACAACACCACACCCGCAACCATACAACATTGGGCGGCTTCGCCAAGGACGAGATCTTCGTGTCAGCTAGTAGTGTCGATTGGCATACGGAATCCAACCCTTCAAGGATGAGGTATTATGTGATGTTTCCCCACTGGATGTCTGTGATATTCTCTTGGGTCAACCATATATGTGGAAACACCGTGCTATCTATGAGTCTCGACCCCGTAGTGTCATTATTACTCTAGGGGGTCATCTCTACAGGATACCAGAGCTAGTTCCAACTACTACCCCAACTAAACAGTGTTGCAAGGTAGTATCTCATACTAGAAAATTCATCTTCTCCATAATCTGTTCAAAGGATGAATAGAAGGATACTGCAGCCACCACAACTTCGGCCAAAGCACCTTCTATCCAACAGAAGCAGGTCGACAAGGTTGCAACAAAGCACGAAGATTCCTTCTGCACACAGTCATCTAAAATAGCCAGACTGGTTAAAAAGGTCCAAACCTTCCAGCCACAGGTTCGTGATAGATTTCCACAAACTAAGCAGCGTGACTTCTCCAGTAAGACAAGCAGCTCATCAAGATGCAGATTCAACAAATGCTTTTCCCTCTCCCCCGAGAACTCAACGCAATGGATACCACTGCTTCCTAAGGAGGGAGGATTGATCCAGGTGGATATCGGGGGCCACCCACCTTTTCCAAATGGCTCAAAACAGTTTTCTGGCCATTTGAGAAATTTACTATTTTTAGCAGGTTTTCACTTCCGGGGCCATTTTGAGGGCCTAAATGAAGTTTTTTCGAGATCAAGGTTCTCAATGATAGCTGAAGGCATGATTTAGTCCCCAAAATGAATCTCTTCGACGATACTTTTCCAACGAGCTATCACACGCCTAAAATGGAGATCGTGTGCAAAAGTTACAACCCCGGGAAGTTGATGCACCAACTTACGCAAACGGGGCCCACATGACTTTTGGCGCTTCATCTCCTAGAGTTAGGTTTTTGGATGTCTAGGACTTTTGGCATTCCTGATTATTGTAAAAAGGCCTCTAGAGCCTCGTTGTAACCATCTTCTTACGAATGCGAGTAGCCGTCACATCTCTTCTCAGAGATAAGCTGCCACCATTCTAGCGAGTCTTTGACTCTGTATTTTTATAGTCTCTGTACATTTCTTTGATAAATAGAAATCGTGTATTACTGTATATCTGTGTTTATGGTTGCATCTCTGATACGTTTCTGTTATATTATTGAATATCTACAATATCTCTGTGCATTTCTTTATTATATCTCCGCTCTCATTTCGTGCTGAAAATAATCCGGATCAGTTTCATCTCGACTCATGGAACATCTCAACCCATACAACGTCTTGGATGGGCTCATTTCATCCCCTAAATCAATGACTCATATATCTTCAACCGAAAATGAGTAATGCACTATTGTCCAACATATGTATGCTACCATAAGCATAATTACGGTCATATGCTTTCATGGAAAGAATAAATTAAGAGCAGAGATAAGTCTTCATGGTAAGCATTGCATTAGTGAGATGAAGTCTCTAACAAGCTCTGATACCAAATGTTGGTTTTAAAGAGTAGCAACATTAACACTAAACACATAAATAAGCAAGGGACATCAGGAGTTTAAGCCGAGAAACCCCCGAAGGGGGAAATTCTATTAATTAAATCATTCCAGTGTATCTTTGTATTGCACAACTGGTCCCTTTATATAATGATAGGTGATCATAATAGCTATGTCATAATTAGATGATTAGTTCAAACCATATACATAACTTTCTACATGATTACAATTATGCACTCATATACATTAGACATTATTCATATATCACAAGTATGAATTAGTCCTTCGAGCCCCCCATACTCTTTTGTCTCACTTGGTCTGCAACAATAAAGCATTTTATTAATATATATATGAATGCGATTACAATTTACAATGCTAGGCTCATTGGCCTTATATCACATATCACACAAACACTTTGACCCAAAACATGTAAACACAAACACTTTAGCCCAAAACATATATACACAAACACTGACCCAAAATATCCTATCTCATCGGCCTATAAAAAAATGTGTACAATTACACCCTACGGGGACCATCAACAGGCCTTAATACCAACAGCCTCAAGTTCTTCCATTAAATTTCGAACCAAACACAGGTTCAGTCTGTGGCGATTACACACGTTGACCACGAGACAATAGTGATATCTGGGGACCATAAATCTGCCTGACTACCCTCAGCAAATCATCGCCGATTGCATTATGGAACTTTCTGTTGATTGCTTTTGGGAATCTGCCTGACTA
>ML779386.1:382018-397000 GCA_009831015.1 Picea engelmannii
GATCACTTGACTCCGAGTCCTTTACTTCTGATTTTGACTCAGTCTACATATATTTTTTAAAATTTATTCTTGAAACTGAATTTTCTCTTCTATTGAATTGTCATTTGCAGAAGAAACTGAGCATTCCAAATACCGTTTCACGAATCCTTAAATACATTCCTGAGTTGCGCAAGGAAATCGAGAAATTGAGAAGAAAACGTGCTAAGTTGTTAGCCGCTACCAAACAATCAATTGCTGCAAGCTCACTGGTGATCTCAAAATCTGGAAGTAATAATGGAGATGAACGATTGATTGATTTTAAGCACTCTCCTCCTGCGGCGACCTTAGGCTCTCCTGATCACTTTATTGTTACAGTAAATGCGGCGTTGGGAAGTTCACAGATGATGATAACAATTTACTTTTGTTCCTGCTAGGAAAGGAGAGATTCGACGTACTCAATGCTTCTACTTTCATTTATCAGGATAAAGTTTATTATAATCTTCATCTCGAGGTGGGGTGAATTTGTCGAATTAATTGTCATTTTCTGTCGGGCGTGAATCAATGCATATCTAACTATCGTAGTTTTTGGTTGTTTCATATGATTGCAGGAAGGAGTGAAGTGGATACCAATCTTCTGCGAAGGAAGCTTCTGATACTGTTTTCTGATAAAACCTCACCTGACGTCACAGGCCGTTAAAATGTCGAAAGACCAAATACTTCCGGGCATCATTAAAATGTGAGAAGAATGCACCTCAATGCCAATTTTTTGAAAGAAATATCATTTATTCCGTTCCGTGCACAAAATGCTTTGCCAACTTGAAATGCCAAAAAAAAAAAATTTGCCAACCTGAAATGCCGCCTTCAAAAAATCTTTTGCATGTGACACCCAGCCTCGAAACAAAGGAACCGATTGTCAAACACTACAATTCAGTTACGTGAAAGGCTGCCATATACTGGACATATATAGAACTGTAATATGATTATAATGTTTCTACACGTTTAAAACATGACTGAAGATCAAGGATCCAATTCACCACACGACTAAAGATCAAGGATCCAATTCACTTAATGATGTAAGATTAAAGATCACTATAAATCCATCATCTGTCAATAGGCGTATCTTTTTGCAATATAAAAAATGATTCCATTTTAAGGGATTTTGATCTTTATGAGCACATGATAGATCCTTGTGGATTTAAGCGCTCTTTCTATATATATGGGCGCTTCCATGAAGTTGATGGACAAAAAAGTGGCAATGGAGTGTGAAGGAATAAGTAGACAAAGGAATGTGTGTGCATTCCTAGGAACAAAACATTTTACATGTTCTTAATCCTATAACCTTTGTACTCACCGAACCACTACACAAACTTGCCGAAATGGATTTTTTAGGAATGCCCACGCACTAACAAGAGTGTGACGTGCAATATTGCTCAAGCAAGTCCATGTGATATATGGTATTTAGATTCACGGTGCGGTAACCACATGACAAGAAACATAGATATGTTTTCTAGTTTGTATGAGTCAATCCAAACCAAGCTTACACTTTGAACAGATATCCAAGTCATTGTCTTAGGCAAAGGCAGTATAAACATTTTAACTAATCAAGGAGAACATAAAGTTATGTATGATGTATATTATGTTTATGTTCTGAAGCATAATCTGATGAGCACAGGACAACTATTATAGAAGGGATACACGATCTTCATGGAAGATAATAATTGTGTGATTATAGATAAATGCCCAAGCAATCAACTCATTGCAATAATTCGGATGACAAGTAACACAATGGTCCCTTTGACATTGAATCCAACCAAGAAGAATAATACAATGCTAGTTGTTGGTAAAGCAAAATATGTGCAGTGAGACACTGCATTTACAACAGAAATTATGCGTAGTTCTAATGAGGAAAATAGTGTGCCTAGTATCAAGAAAAGATAAAATGGCTCAAAGATAAAAGAAACATTCCAATCTGAAATACATGATAATTCCTAGTTATGGCATTTCAGATTTGGACATTTGAACTTCGGAGGTTGGAATCTGCTACACACAAAGGATATGGTAAGAGGTTTTCCATTGATTGAAAAACGAGAAAGGATATGTGAAGGTTTCATATTTGGCAAGCAGCACAAAGAATCATTTCCACTTGGAAAGTCTTACAGAGCAAGAGTTCCACTGGAATGAGTACATTCAGACATTTGTGGATCAATGCAAATAACATCCATAGGAGGCAATACTTATTTTCTGACATTCATTGATGATTTCTCAAGAAAGACATGGATTTATTTCCTAAAGCATAAATCTGACACATTGGGTTGTTTTCAACAGTTTAAATCACGTGTGGAGAAACATAGTGGTTATTACACCATGTGTCTAAGAACTTACAAAGGATGAGAATACATTTCAAGATAATTTTAGAGCTTTTGTAAAGTTCATGACATCTACAACAATTTACTGCGCGATATACACCACAACAAAATGGTGTCACAAAGAGAAAGAACATAATCATCATGGAAATGGAGCACAATATCTTGGTAGCCAAACATTTGCAAATGAGTATTGGGATGAGGCAGTAGCAAATGCAGTATCCATATCGAATAAATGTTCGACAAAGAGTGCGAAGAATAGAGTTCCTCAGGAAGCCTGAACAGGATTGAAGCATAGTGTGGCGCATTTAAATTTTTTTGGTTCTGTTTCATAAGCACATGTTCCATATGACATGAGAAATAAGTTAGAAAAGAAAGGGAAAAAATGTATATTTGTTGGGTATTTTGAAGACACAAAAGGATACAAGATGTATGAGCCTGTCGCAAGAAAATTCATAATCAATCGCAATGTTCAGTTCGTGGAGAATGAAGCATGGAATGGAAGAATAACAAAGATAGTACAAATTATTGATGTGATGGAGGACACAGAAGATGAAATGGTTCAAACACCATGCACATGTCGGTGCATAGTCCTTTATGCACCTGGCACTATGACACAAATCACAGTGAAAAATACTCCAGTAAGCACAGCAGGTGTGCAGTCTACACCTAGAGCATAACAAACATTAGGAAGCAATCCAAGCAATTCTACATCCCCAGATCCAAATTTAGCAAATATGTTACCAAAAAAGACAAGAAATATGTGGAACGTCTATAATGAAGACGCATCAATTTCATTTTCGGTTTTTTTATCTATTTTCACAAATAGATGATCCATTCACTTTTGAAGAAGTTGTCAAAGATGATGTATGGGCACAAGCCATGGATGAAGAAATCAGATGCATAGAGAACAAGCAATCATGGAAATTGGTAAATGTACCTAAAGATAAGGACGTGATAACTGTCAAATGGACTTATAAAACCAAGCAAGATGAAGATGGAAATGTACAGAAGCACAAGGAAAGGTTAGTTGCAAGAGGCTTTACAAAACACCTTGGAATTGATTTCAAGGAAACATTTGCACGAGTTGTGTGCATGGACATAGTCAGAACAATGCTATCCATTGTCGTGCAGTACAAGTGGTTAGTTTATCACATGGATGTAAAGTCAACATTTTTAATGGAAACTTAGAAGAAGAAGTATATGTGGAACAACCATAAGGTTATGAGGTTCTAGGACAAGAAGACAAAGTGTACACAATGAAGAAATCACTATATGGATTAAAGCAAGCTCCAAGAGCTTGGCACAGTTGCATAGATTCCTATCTCACACAAAATGGATTTCAGAGAAATGAAAGTGAGCCAACACTATACATCAAAGTAGATCAGAAAGGTAACATGTTAATTGTTTTCTTATATGTAGATGATTTTATATTTACAGGTGATTTTGGTATAGAAGAATTCATGCCAGTCATGAAGGATGAATTTGAAATCACTTATTTAGGGCTTATGAGATTTTTTTGGGGAATTGAAGTTCACCAGTCCAAAATTGGTATATTTATCTCACAGTCTAAGAATGCGTATGAAGTTCTAGAAATATTCAATATGATGAATTCAAAAGCAGCACCAACACCTGTCATAATGGGATGAAGTTAAGAAAGGAAGATAAAGGGTCCAAAGTGGATCTGACATTGTTTAAAAGGATGGTAGGTAGTCTTATGTATCTCACAACGACAAGACCTGATATTATGTATGGAGTGAGTCTAATTTCAGGGTTCATGGAAATGCCAAAAGAATTGCATTGGAAGGTAGGAAATAGAATCTTGAGATATGTGAATGGAAAATAAGGTTTTGGCATAAAGTACTCTACTTCAAAAGATTTCAATCTAATTCGATACACTGACAGTGATTGTGGAGGCATCATATATGACAGGAAAAGTACCTATGGGTACACATTTCATTTTGGAACAAGTATGGTGTCATGGGAATCAAGGAAGCTACCCATAGTGACTCGTTCTTCAGCAAAAGTAGAGTATGTCACAACTACAAGTGTATCTTGTCAAGTAGTTTAGATGAGAAGAATGCTAAAATATTTGTTGCAGGAACAACAAGAAACAACAACAATATTCTGTGAAAACAATTCAGCCATCATGTTATCAAAGAATCATGTATTTCAGAAGAAAAATAAGCACATTGATACAAGGTATCATTTTATCAGATAATCGGTGAATAACAAAGAGATATGTTTAGAGTTTTGTGGGTCAAAAGATTAAGTCACAAACATTTTCACAAAGTCTTTAGGAAGAGATGCATTTCAACATTTGAGTAGTAGTGTGAGAGTTTGTGCAGTAACATATGAGTGATAGTAAATTTGTAAACTCAATTTTTTATGTAATTTTCTTCTGTAATACCACCTACTTGTAAATTAAGGGGGAGTGTTGGAAACAGTAATTAAAAGTGGGTGATATATTTACATCTCTGTTGATTTTTCTGTTAGTCGTTATGTCAGTATTTTATTGTCAATCAACTGAATTTTTAGTCAGTTAGTCTGACAGTATGCAAGTGAAAATTTGCACATTTACTCAAAAGTCAGTCGGTAAGAAGGAGAATTATAAATGGATCCAATCTTTATCTTCTCGATTTTAGTTAAGTAGTTGATTAGTCATTAGTATTTATGGTCGTCTTTAATATATAGTCTTCTTTGATTTTACAGGAAGTTACAGTCCGATTCCATATAAGTCTGAGTCCTTCGTTAGTCGAAGATGGTGCATAATAGATGCACAATGGATGCAGAGCAATAGAGAGGAACAATAGAAACTGAATAGTTAAATAAGTGTGAGCACAAGCTATGTGTTTGTAAAGTCAATAGAATAAGTCATTAGTGTCGAAGCTCATCTTTTTATTGTATTTTGTAACCGCGCACAGTGCGTCGAAGTTTATTAATATCAAGAAATTTGTATTTCTAAGTTTTGTGTGCTAAGCATATCAGATTGTTGTTCCACATTTATAAATTGTATTTTAAAGCATTTTATATTATAGCGTGGGGGATTTTGTGTAGTCTTTGAACTACATGATGAAGTCCTGAGTGTTCAGTGATGAAGTTTGTGGCGCACAATATTTTTTCACAGTGTTGTGCATAGTTTCCTTGTGTGTTGTGGATCCAAGATTTGGTCATTGCTCACTATATCATAGATATGGTATCAAATAAAGGTTGATCAAAATCAAGTTTGATCAAGAGAAGGTTCTATCCGAACAAGTTCAAGAGAAGGAACTCTGTTGAAAAGTGAAAAATGGCTTCTACCTCAAATCTGCAACCTCCTACTTTTACATCCAAGAATTATGAGATGTGGTCCTTGACCATGAAGGAATTGTTCCAAGGTCAATATGTATGGGATATAGTCGAGAATGGCTATGTGGAACTAGTATATTAGGAAACATATAATTCCCTCACATAAGAAGAGAATGGTGTCTTGAAAGACCAAAGGAATAAGGATGGAAATGTGTTGTTTTACATAGATCAATCCATATATGATAGAATACTTCCAAGATTTGCATCAATAAAGAAATACAGAGAGGCATGGGACATATTACAATCCTCTTATCAAGGTATGAACAAAGTATAGACTGCAAAACTACAAATTCTTAGAAGATATTTTGACACCCTGTCAATGAGAGATACAGATGCAGAAGATTCATTTGACACCCATGTCATCGGCCTAATAAATCAGATTAAGTCTCATGGTGAAACCATTGAATACATAAAAGTTGTTGAAAATGTTCTTAGGAGTCTTCCTCATAAATTGGATACCCTTGTTGTGACTCTAGAAGAGAGCAAAGACTTGAGTCAGTTTAGCCTAGATGAACTGTAAGCTTCCCTCATTAATCATGAAAATCGATTGTATAGGTCCACTATGTCTTTACATAATGCATTTTCCGCACAGTCATATGTAAGTTGTGGAAAAGGAAGAGGGAGTGATAACTCTAGAGGAAAAGGAAGAGGTTTTTTCAGAGGTGGATTGAGCAACAGTACTGGAAATATTTGATCCGGATTTATGTAGGAACACAATGAAATACAGAAATACACATAAACGCAGAGATGCAGCAGAAATAAGACTTCATTTCATTCATAGAAAATGACTGAAATATGCTTACAGACAGAATGTAAATAAACTAGCTAAGGCGCTGGTAGCTTATCTCTGAGAAGAGATGTGGCTGCTACTCACATCCGTGAGAAGATGGTTACAATGAGGCTCGGAAGGCCTTTTTATAATAGATGGGAATGCCAAAAGTCCTAGACATCCAAAAACCTAACCCTAGGAGATGAAGCGCCAAAAGTCATGTGGGCCCCGTTTGGGTAAGTTGGTGCATCAACTTCCCGAGGTCGTAACTTTTGCATACGATCTCCGTTTTAGGCGTATGATAGCTCGTTGGAAAGATCTATCCGAGGACTACAACATTCTTGACAAAATTCCATGATGGAATTTTGCATCCGTAACATACCCCAAAAAATGTTGTTTAGGGCCTCAAAACGGCTCCAGAAGTTCAGGACCCGAAAAACTACTAAAAATAGTAAATTGCCAAAATGGCGAGAAAACTGTTTTGAGCCAGTCGAAAAAGGTGGGTGGCCACCGATATCCACATGGATCAATCCTCCCTCCTTAGGAAGAAATGGTCCCCATTGCGTTGAGTTCCTCCATGAGATGAGGAAACTTCTGCTGAACTTGGTCCCTGGTGAGCCATTTGCCTTGGTGAAGGAGTTGGCCTGCTTTGACAAGATCCAAACCCAAGTACCAGTCAACCAAGTAGTCAGAGAACTAAAAAATTAAAGATTAAATTCCATTACTGTAAAATGTATGTACATTATGCATATGACTGGAGAAAAAGACAGTATAATTAGAACAAAAAAAGTTAATATTAGTCAAACAACACAAATAATGAAACTTGTCCTATGTTTAAGGATTGCACTGTAGAAATCCCTATAATATCCCCTGTTGAATGCAATATTACTCAAGCAAGTCCATGTGACATATGGTATTTAGATTCAAGATGTTGTAACCACATGATAGGAAACATAGATCTGTTTTCTAGTTTGGATGAGTCATTCCAAACCAAGGTTATACTTGGAACAGATAACCAAGTCATTGTCTTAGACAAAGGAAGTATAAAATTTTTACCTAAGCAAACATAAAAGGAAGTTATTGATGAAGTATATTATGTTTCTGGTCTGAAGAATAATGTTATGAGCACAGGACAATTGTTATAGATAGGATACATAATCTACATGGAAGATAATCATTGTTTGATTATGGATAAATGCCCAAGCAATCAACTAATTGAAAGAATCCAAATGACAAGTAACAGAATGTTCCCTTTGACATTGAAGCCAACCAAGAAGAATAATACAATGCTATTTGTTGGTAAAGAATAAGATGCCCAGTCGTACACTGCATTTATTGTAGAAAGCGTGTGCAGTTCTAATAAGGAAAATAGTGTGTGCAGTATCAAGAAAAGATAAAATGGAATAGAGATAAAAGAAACATTCCAATCTGAAAAACAAGATGATTCCTGGTTATGGCATTTGAGATTTGGAGATTTGAACTTTGGAGATTTGAAGCTGCTACACACAAAGGATATGGTAAAAGGTTTGCCATTGATTGAAAAACTAGAAAGGATATGTGAAGGCTGCATATTTGGAAAGAAACACAGAGAATCATTTCCAGGTGGAAAGTCTTACAGAGAAAAAGCTCCACTGGAAATAGTACATTTAGACATTTCTAGACCAATGCAAACAACATCCATAGGAAGCAATACTTATTTTCTGACATTCATTGATGATTTATCAAGAAAGACATGGATTTATTTCCTAAAGCATAAATCTAGCTCATTAGGTTATTTTCAACAGTTTCAATAACTTGTGGAGAAACAGAGTGGTTATTACATCAAGTGTGTAAGAACTGACAGAGGAGGAGAATACATTTCAAGAGAATTTCAGAATTTTTATAAAGTTCATGGCATCTAAAATCAATTTACTGTCCAATATACACCACAACAAAATGGTGTCGCAGAGAGAAAGAATAAAACCATCATGGAAATGGCGTGCAGTATGTTGGTAGCCAAACATTTGTCAAATGAATATTGGGCTGAGGCAGTATGTAACACCTTGTTTTACCCAGCTTGTAATTAATCATAAAATAGGATTACCATGCTAAGGCATGGGGACAATAAAAATGTATTATTGTTTGAGTTGTCAATAACTGACTGTGGGGGTGAAGCCTTGAAAGTATTGGCCATGATATCACTAGAGGAAGAATGTGAAAACTATACAAGATGGTTTGTTATAACAAATAACCCCAAATTTACCTTGATAAGGATGACAAACCTCCTTCAGACCCCAAGAAAATAAATCAGTTAATGAAGAAAGGACCGGTGGTTGAATTATCAACCATCCCCATCAATGGGAGGATGGTCTAGCTGCAGAATGTCATCCCAAAGTACCACAAAGATCTGCAAACCCGAGCTTCCTTCTGGAGATGAAATGTGATGGGTCGGGAACCTTCCAACAGAAGGAAAGTAAAAGTGATACACGGGGACAACGAGAGGGGGGACAGGATATGAGAGGGAAAGCTCCTAAAGGAGATGCGTAAATCTCTCTGGGGAGTAATTAAGAAAAGGTTGTGAGTTTGATGCTGGGTGAGCATCTGATAAATCTCACTGAGAACATAACAAAGAAAAATATATGAGAGTTGCAGTGAACAGAACCCGAGCAGAAGCTGAACAGAGAAGGAATCCTTGAGAACTATGAGAGTTCCCTGGTGATATCATGGCTTGGCACGGGAGTGGCGAGAGTGCTAAGAATGAATTCCTTTGAGCCTATGGTCGGGTGGAAGGACGAATACCCACAGTCAGTTAGATGACTACCTCCTGTAATAGATAACTAATCACATAACTTGTGTATGAATTGGATATACTATGAATGTTTTCAGGAATGTGAATGAATGCTTAATGGATATATTTTATCCCTTCTATTTCTGCTTGGTTGTATAATTAGGAAAGCAAGGAGTTATATGGTTTGAACATGATTTGTTCTCATAAATGCTTGATTTATGTAGTGTCTTAAGCTAGAGTCACGATAGTGAGTTCGTCGACCTTAGGTATAGTTACATGTACACATGTCAACCCTCATAGTCATTCTGATTCTCTTGTGGTACAGAGTCTGTTAAACTCAGGAGAGGTAGTTTGGATATGCACAGGCTCTCTACGAGGAAAGAAGAGGTTCGAGAAGCTCTTCGAGGTTCCAGGGTGAGAAATCTCAGGAGGGACAACACTTTTTGTAAGTGTTGGCAAGATCCAATACTCGACTCGCAGTAGAATATCGAAGGTCAATACCTTTGAAGTGTCGAATTCTTCCAAGACAGGAGAAATTACGATCACAGGAGGAGATCATATCTGGGCTATCAGATCTGGGCGCATGGGACAATAGTTGTTGGATTGATCATAGAAGAAGATCTGGACTATTGGAATCCATGTCCAGAAAATTTGAAGAGTGTGCAGGAGGAGAATAGATCTAAGCCATCAGATCTAGCACATGGACCAATGGTCATTGGATCTAGAGAGAAGTGCACAAGAGAGGTTCCAAAACCATCGGGACCATCCATTGGAAAGGACACATGGCAAGAGCTCAGTACTTCACTGACTTGCAGAGCAAGAAGGTAAAATAACATACTATTCGAACTCGCAATGTGTGAAATCACGATTTGATCATGGTCGTTCATCAAGGAGGACACATGATAAAAGCTCAACATTTCACTGACTCGCGACTTGAAGAATTCAAAGAGGGAATCCATGAGAACTCACAATACGTGAGATTCCACTGTACTTGAGAGTTTGGCCTCGGATCATAGTGAATGGTCACATGGATGGAGGCCAAAGGGAGAGCTAAGGAATAGTTATCCCTTTTTAGAGCTCGAGAGTTGGAGGAGTTGGGGCGCCTTGCATCGAAAGTCTCGAAGTCGCGAAATGCGACGCAACCTTTAGGTTAAACCTGTGGTCATGGGAATGGTCACATGAGTGGAGGGAGTTAATGGTCGTTAAGGCATTTTATCATCTAGGAGTTTGGGGAGTAAGGGGTTGTTTATACGTTAAATTCCTAGCATGCAATGTCTTGAAACGCTTTTGGGTAGGAGCATGGTCACAACCCATGGTCACGTGGAATAGAGGCTTGTTCTTGGTGCTTAGTCACATAGGAGGAGTTTCATAAAAAGGACATGTGGATTTGTTCATGAGATTCCCATAGGAAATCTATGAGATGCTCCAGCTCAACAGAGTTCAGACCTATCCTTGACCAGGAGCTCTGATTGGTTCCCTGACCTTCCAAATTATGAACCATGAATGGAGTTCCTATCCTTTAAGAAAATCGAAAAAAAAAATTATGCCTATCATGGGTGTGTTACAAAATGGTATCAGAGCATGGTTACAAAACTTGGCCTGCTTGGGCTCATGAAAGAGTCAAGTGATTTTTCTTTCTTAGAAAACCTAAAGGAAGAGGGCGTACTATCCTACCCTATCTAGCAGGGCATGATTCAGAGACAAGCCTGGATGGGCTGAAGAAAAATCATGATATTATGTTCACTAAGGTTAAGATGATGCATGTTGGAAGGTAATTCTACTTTTGGAATAAGGTTTATTATCTACATCAAATCCTTAAGGAGAAGGACTGCAGAATGAAACTGTAATTTGGGAATTCCTACGGAATTCAGTAAAGGAATTATATTGTTCCTCTATCAAAATGATAGCTACTCTTATAGGAGTAAGGATGTACTGATCAATATTATTGATAAGACATGAATGTGAATGACAGAGGTGGAATAAATTGTACTATGAAGCTACACGAGCGAGACAAGAGACATGCACTAAGTTGTTACGTTATAGTCTGACAATGTCTACCTACTAAAGCGGGTAGAGTGTCTTGTAATTGGCATGGCTGGTTAGGTAAGAATTAAGACCCTCATGAAGAATTCCTTCATGATTTAGGAAATCTTGTAAGGAATGGTAGGATCCTTAGCAAGTTATAATTTCTTCATTATTAAAAGACTAAACCTTGACTATATAAATCCTCATGATCGAGAGGACTGATGAAAATATGTAGAGTCAGATTACCTAAACTATAATGGTTAGGATCGACAATACAGATAATCTATTTAAGCAAGATTAAGAGGAGTCCTTTTGGACTGTTGCTAATTCCCAAAAGTGACCCTTGTTGGTTGCTCCCATAAAGAGAGGGTAACATCCGTATGAGTTATGATTGTGAGATTAGTCCTATAAGTAACTTAAAATCTCAAAATAGATAATAGGGAAATTTTGTATGCCAACAGTGCATATAGAGTGTAGGGAGTGCGTATAGAAACAAGATTGTGTTAAAGTTTGAAAGATCCGGAGATTGAGTGCAGAGTATTCCAGGAGGGCGTTAGAAAGTCTTTTGAAAAATACACAGAGTGCAAATGTGTGCAAGGAGTGAAATTTAAATTTCAATTACCAGAAGCTCAGGAGGAGTAGTGGTTTTAAGTCTCGAGAGGAAACACTTAGAAAAAGTTTCTAAGTTTCGAAGAGTTGAGGCGTTCAAAGCTGAAGCACAGAAAACTGAAGTTCGAAGAAAGAACCAGTACGGAGGATTGAGCGGGAGAAATCCTTTAGAAGATAATTTTGAATATTGGATAAGATTGAGGGTCAAGATCCATTTAGAAAGAGCCGAAATATTCCAAGTTGTTAGATCTCAGAGAAGTAGTACATTCGTTAGTTGCGAGGAGATATCGAAATTTCCCAAAACCAAAGGACTTGGAAGAAGCAACGTGAAATTCATGAAAATATCACAGTTGTTGATCAAGGAGTGATCTAGACCATTGATTGTCTAGAGATAATTTCACAATTTCAGGGATCGGGAGAAAAAAAGTGAAAGGTCTTTCGATATCATCAATTCGCAAAATCACAAAATCCCGATACGTGAAACCCCAACAAGATCTGAGCCATCAGATCATGGAAGAATTAGGATCGTTAGATTGAGAACTCCAAAATTTCACAATTTTGCGGATCAAAGGATTCGAGGTGCTTCATAACAAAAGTCTCAAAGTTGAGAAACATGAAATCGTGACATAACCACAATTGTTGGTTGGAGAGTTGTTGGTGACTCTTGATCTAATCCAAAATTTCAGCATTTCGGGTATCAGGAGTTTGAAGGATAGGGAGTTGATTGACTCATATCACTGATACATGAAATCGCGATGCATCTTTTTGGGTAGGTGTGTGGTCATAAGGAGTGGTCACGTGGAAGAGACTCGCGTTTAGCGCTTGTACATGCGAGCCAAAATTTGTAAATACTTGTGGATTGTTTCTTAGAGGTTCCAACAAAGAATCAAAGACTATTTCAGTTCAGTCTTAAGAAGACCCTAAGACTTGGAGTTCACACAGCCCTTGGAGAGAAGGGGGGTTTTCACCATATACCTATGACATCTACATGCAGGCTTAGGATTATGAAAATGGTTAAGTACATTGTAGATGTAAGTTAACAAAGATGCATGTTTATATTTCTTAAAGGGAATATTTGGTAAACAACTAAAGAAAAATCAAGGATGAGTCCATCACATATAGCGATGGACATGCAATAAGGAAGTTGCATGTTGAAGGAGTCTCCTATGAAGAAATTGTGTAAGGACTCTGTCAGAAGAATAGAGTCACAACCTTAATGACTATTGAGAATCAAGCATAGGGCTACAAACTTATATATATAAGAATCTCGGATTACATTTTAAAATAAATGTGTAGGTGAATGACTAACAATTGAATGTTAACCACTCTGAGAACCGAATAATAATGTGCAAGATGCACAGGTTCATGACCCACTATGAACAAAAAAATCTTAATACTAAGGGTGTTGTTGTATCCAAAAAGGTTGGGGTGAGACCTAACCAAGGATTCTCAAGAAAAGAGCTAGACGGCCCCAAAAACAACAACAAAAAAAAACGTACATCGCAAAAGCAAAGAAAATGAAAAAGGAGGAACATTACTTCCACCCTTAGAGCTTTGAATTGCATATGGAGTTGTAGGTCTTAGATGGTCAATTGTGAGAACATGTACAACTAGACAAGAGAGAATATGTAAGTAAGTAAATGAGTATGTTTGATTGAATAGGCTTGGTTAAATCCATGTTGAGAAAAAGCATTGAGACCTTATAAATAACTTATCTGGGCTTAAAAGTCACAGGCGATGTGGAAAAGAATTGGGATAAAGGGAGAGCCCTCCATTCTTTCTTTCTGTGTATTATGTTTTTCTCTCGGATAAGAAAGTTTGTACATTGATGAAATTAATTGTTTTGACACCATAGTGATGATGGTTGTATTACTGTAGAAATGGTTGAGACCTGTTATGTTGCACTCATGAAAACATTAAGGATAATTTGATGAAGCACATACAGATATGCTAGGACATGTCTGAGAACGTTTTATTGATTTAAGTGCTATGGTACTTGCATTTTTTATTTACATGATGACTAATGTGTTTATGATGTATGTCATGTGTAGAAAGAAATGGATTGGAGTTGTGGAGAAAAAAAATTGCCAACAATGAACAATCTCAAACAAAGAATGACTATGAGAAGATTCTTGTTGAAATATTTTTGACATGACTATCAAAATCTTGCTAAAGCATTGTTGATGGGGTAATTTCAGAGGGGGTGCTAGCAGCCATAACCGATATAAAAAATTTCCATGCCTATGTTTCACAAGGTATGAAGGCATTGGGTAAGAATCCCTTCTTAAATGTTTTACAGTCTTAATGTTATGTGTGAAACGTTGAAAGGTAGTTGTATGCCTTGGATACCTAAGTAGGGTATGATTCAGGAAGGAGAGCCTGAATGATGGAGGTGTGAACCTCTGGTAGTAAAGACTGATTGTAACCATTGGAAGAATTCATGGAACGATATGTCATGAATACATGGAGCAATCAAGGAACGATTGGAAACAAAAGTGCTCATATATAGCACGTTTCATGGAATTGTTTCAAGGAAATGCATATTTGCATAAAGGACATACAATGGATTTCCCATTGAAGAAGGAGGACCTTCCAACATTTCTACTCACATTTTATATGTGTTAGAGAAAACCAAATTTGGGTGGCCATGAGTGTTGGCACCCTGGTTATTAATGAAGGCACAATGCTTGGGTACATTCATGCGAAATTTTTAAGTTTCATGTGTACTGATTTGGGATCGTGATCGACCTATAGAAGGAAATATGGTCTTGCTGTAAGAATGAATGAAAATGAATAACCCATATGATGAAAAGGTTGGTTAAATTCCAACACACCATGACCAAGAACTTGTCATAAAGTGTGGCAAACCTGAAATCAATGCAAAATTGCATTGGGTATGAATGTGGTCATGAATACTAGCATGCCTTTTAAATCCTTTGAAATGTTGAATTACATTTTGAAAGGTGTGGTATGTTGAAATGGGGCATAGGTAAGGAATGGGATTTCCTTTTTATGTTTATATAGATGTGATGAATTGTTAGTATGCATGGTTCTAAATATAGATATATATACATGGAGGCATGAGAGACTAACAGTTTGTTTGGCTGTGTAAAGAATGAACT
>ML779386.1:422642-433221 GCA_009831015.1 Picea engelmannii
CAGGTTATGAGGTCGATCTCGTGAGAGTGAGTGTCATTTGTACGATCTGGAGAGCACTGACCATCATACCTCATGTTCTTTTCATTTTCGGCAGCTTATCTTCGATTTCTTAAACCTGAGTTTCATCCCTTTGGTTTTGACCACGGGATCTATTTGAGGAGGCTGCAAAATATCCATCTCAGTATCTAATTCTTTGACACATTGTTGAACCTGAGTTGCTTCAACATTTTTCTCATACACTTGTTCCCTTGCCTCGCTCATCGGAATAACCTGTTCAACTTGTTCATCCCTTGATTTTGGACTTCTCAAACAAGACTGTACTAATTCTATGAATTTTGTTTTCCCTGATTGTGGATCTTCATTTCCATATGGGTTGTCACCACCTTCATGCTCTGTCTCAGTTGTCCTCTTCGGTGACTCATAATATAAACCAGTTGCAGTCCAATACTTTACAAAATTCTTCTTCACCCTTTTCATAAGATCCAAAATGGGATCACCTTTACTGTTATATTTATAGCAATTCTCCCAGATAAACTGAATATCCTTAAAAACATCCCAAGAATTCATGTACTTTTCACCTCTTTCCAATGCACTGCATACTGTGCCCAGGTCCATTGGTGTGTCAATGATATCAAAATAATCTGGGATACTAAGCACAACTGGATTTACTGGAGTATTGAAGGGCTATGTTGCATCCATTTTCATTATTTTCTTTACAACCATCAAAGCATCCTTCAATTCTTTTGCATTGTACTCCGACTGGTCATTTTGACCCTTTTCAACAGCATGATATTGCCTTCTATGCCTTTGATGCAGTCCTTCCAATATTTCTACCATGTCTTTTTCCTGATTTTCAGAGTTAATATGCAACTTCTCTATCTCATTTTGATGCAGACTGCTTGCCATTTCATTAGATTTGCTAGACCTGCTCTTCCTTGGAGTGCTTGGCTGATCAAGGGATCTTGCAGCCTTCAACATTAAACTGCTTGGCTTCTCAAACATTAAACCTCATGATGATGTTTGAAAATGCGTCTCCATCTTCTTTTTGGGAAAGGTTTGCAAGATTTTATAGCATGCTAGACATGTTCGGATCCATCCAGCTATGAAATGCTTTGTTGCCCTGAACTCTGCACACTGTGTTGAAATTGCTCTGCCCTTTGTATATATAGATCTCATCATTTATTTCAAAGACAAAACCTATTATATTTCTGCCAATCTTCTGTATATTTGTGAAATGAAATAAATGTCACAGAAAGCTTCAAATCAGACTCAGTCAATTCATGTAGATTGTCAGAAGACATGACTGATCATGGACTTGAGAGTTGTAGTTTGGTTCCTGACCAATCTATGATACCATTATCTTCATCTTCTCTATGCAAACCAATAGTTTGTATTCCTGTTTTTAGGCCTCTCTGAATCAGACTTTATGAAACTTAGGACAACAGGTGTCAACTCTTCTTGATGGAAATTGTAATAATGATCAGTTTCATCCAAAACCTGAAGAACATGATTTGATATAAGCTTATCAAATTCAAAAGCATTCGTGATAGGAATGATCTCATCCTTAGGGCCACAAACAGTCAACACCCTGCAATTTTAGATTTTGAAGACCAAGACTCACAAAATTGAATTTTTTACCCATTCTATCACCCAAAATGACGATGGTCATTTTGGGAGATAACAGGTTCTATCCGAACAATTTCAAGAGCAGGAACTTTGTTGAAAAGTGAAAAATGGCTTCTACCTCAAATCTGCAACCTCCCACTTTTACATCGAAGAATTATTAGATGTGGTCCTTGACCATGAAGGCACTGTTCTGAGGTCAATATGTATGGGATATAGTCGAGAATGGCTATATGGAACCATTATATTAGGAAACATATAATTCCCTCACATAAGATGAGAAGGGTGTCCTTAAAGACCAAAGGAAGAAGGATGGAAACGTGTTGTTTTACATACATCAATCCATGTATGATAGCATACTTCCAAGAATTGCATGAAAAAAGAAATACAAAGAGGCATGGGACATATTACAATCCTCTTATGAAGGTATAGACAAAGTAAAGACTGCAAAACTACAAATTCTTAGAAGATATTTTGACACCCTATCAATGAAAGATACAGATACAGTAGATTCATTCGACACCCATGTCATTGGCCTGATAAATAAGATTAACTCTCATGGTAAAACCATTGAAGACATAAAAGTTGTTGAAATGCTTCTTAGGAGTCTTCCTCCTAAATTTGATACCCTTGTTGTGACTCTAGAAGAGAGCAAAGACTTGAGTCGGTTTAGCCTAGATGAACTACAAGCTTCCCTCATTAATCATGAAAAATGATTGAATAGGTCAACTATGTCATTACATAATGGATTTTTCGTGCAGTCATATGTAAGCCGTGGAAAAGGAAGAGGGAGTGATAACTCTAGAGGCAAAGGAATAAGTTGTGTCAGAGGCGGATGCAACAACAGTCCTGGAAATATTGGTGGAAGAGGTCCAAACCCATGTACCAGTCAGCCAAGTAGTCAGAGAACTAACAAATTAAATATTAAATTCCATTACTATAAAAGGTATGTACATTATGCATATGAGTGCAAAAAGAGACAGTATAATCAGAAAAAAAAAAAAATAAGATCAGTCAAACGATGCAAATAACGAAACTTGTCCTATGTTTATGGCATGCACTATAGAAATCCCTATAATATCCCCATTTGAATGCAATATTGCTCAAGCAAGTTCATGTGAGATATGGTATTTAGATTCAGGATGTTGTAACTAGATGATAGGAAACATAGATTTGTTTTCTAGTTTGGATGAGTCATTCCAAACCAAGGTTATACTTGGAACGGATATCCAAGTCATTGTCTTAGACAAAGGCGGTATAAAATTTTTACCTAAGCAAGCATAATAGGAATTTATGTATGAAGTATATTATGTTTCTGGTCTGAAGCATAATCTTATGAGCATAGGAAAATTGTTATAGATAGGATACATAATCTACATGGAAGATAATCATTGTGTGATTATGGATAAATGCCCAAGCAATCAACTAATTGAAAGAATCCAAATGACAAGTAACAGAATGTTTCGTTTGAGATTGAAGCCAAGCAAGAAGAAGAATGCAATGCTATTTGT
This sequence comes from Picea engelmannii, assembly GCA_009831015.1. NCBI lineage: Eukaryota > Viridiplantae > Streptophyta > Pinopsida > Pinales > Pinaceae > Picea > Picea engelmannii. The sequence goes on from ML779386.1 coordinate 425,777, forward strand.
TGGTAAAGCATAAGATGTGTTGTCATAAATTGCATTTATAGTAGAAAGTGTGTGCAGTATCAAGAAAAGATAAAATGGAATAGTGATAAAAGCAACATTCCAATCTGAAATACAAGATGATTCCTGGTTATGGCATTTCAGATTTGGACATTTGAACTTTGGAGGTTTGAAGCTTCTACACACAAAGGATATGGTAAAAGGTTTTCCATTCATTGAAAAACTAGAAAGGATATGTGAAGGCTACATATTTGGAAAGAAACACATAGAATCATTTCCAGGTGGAAAGTCTTACAGAGAAAGAGCTCCATTGGAAATAGTACATTTAGACATTTGTGGACCAATGCAGAGGAGAAGATCTGGACTATTGGAATCTACATCCAGACAACGTGAAGAGCATGCAAGAGGAGAATAGATCTGATCCATCATATCTACAACATGGACCAATAGTCATTGGATCTGGAGAAAAGTGCACAAGAGAGGTTCCAAAACCATCGTGACCCTCCATTGGAAAGGACACATGGCAAGAGCTCAGTATTTTGCTGACTCACAGAGCAAGAAGTTCAAAGAACATACTATTCGAACTCACAATGTGAGAAATCACGATTTGACTATGGTCGTTCATCAAGGAGGACACGCGGTGAAAACTCAACATTTCACTGACTCGCGACTTGAAGAATTCAAAGAGGGAATCCGTGAGAACTCATGATACGTGAGATTTTGCCCCACTTGAGAGTTTGGCCTCGGGTCATAGTGAATGGTCACATGGACGGAGGCCAAAGGGGGAGCTAACGAATCGTTAGCCCTTTTCGGAGCTCCGGAGTTGGAGGTGTTGGGGTGCCTTGCATCAAAAGTCTCGAAGTCATGAAATGTGACACGCCCTTTAGGTTAAGCCTGTGGTCATGGGAATGGTCACGTGAGTGGAGGGAGCTAACGGTCGTTAAGCCCTTTTCACATATTGATAGTTTTGGGAGTAAGGGGTGGCTTATAAGTTAAATTCCTGACATGCAAAGTCTCAAAATGCTTTTGGGTAGGGGCACAATCACAACCCATGGTCGCGTGGAATAGAGGCCTGCGCCTGGTGCTTAGTCACATAGGCGGAGTTTCATAAAAAGGACCTATGGATTTTTTCATGAGATTCCTGTAGGAAATCTATGAGATGCTCCATCTCAACATATTTCAGAACTATCCTTGACCAGGAGATCAGATTGGTTCCTTGACCTTCCAAATTAGGAACCATGAATGGAGATCCTATCCTTTAAGGAAAAAAAAAAAAAATTATGCCTATTGTTAGTGTGTTACAAAATGGTATTAGAGCATGCTTACAACACTTGGCCTGCTTGGGCTCCTAAAAGAGTCAAGTGATTTTTCTTTCTTAGAAAACCTAAAGGAGGAGGGCATACTACCCTCCCTATCTAGTAGGACATGATTTAGACATAAGCCTAGATGGGTTGAAGAACAATCATGATATTATGTTCACTAAGGTTAAGATGATGCATGTTGAAAGGTAATTCTACCTTTGGAATAAAGTTTATTATCTACATCAAATCCTTAAGGATAAGGACGGTCGAATGAAACTGTAATTTGGGAATTCTTACGGAATTCAACAAAGGAATTATCTTGTTCCTCTATCAAAATGATGACTACTCTTATAGGAGTAGGGATGTTCTAATCAATATTACTAATAAGACGTCAATGTGAATGAAAGAGGTGGAAGAAATTGTGCTATGAAGATGCACGAGCAAGACAAGGGACATGAATTGAGTTGTTCTATTATAGTGTGACAATGTCTACCTACTAAAGAAGGTAGAGTCTCTTGTAATTGGGATGGATGGTTAGGTAAGAATTAAGACCCTCATGAATAATTCCTTCATGATTTAGGAAATCTAGTAAGGACTGTTAGGATCCTTAGCAAGTTATAATTAGTGCATTATTAAAAGACTAAACCTTGAGTATATAAATCCTCATGATCGAGAGGACTGATGAAAATATGTAGAGTCAGATTACCTGACCTGTAATGGTTAGGATCAACAAGACGGATAATCTATTTAAGAAAGATTAAGAGGAGTCCTATGGGACTGTTGCTAATTCCCCAAAATGACCCTTGTTGGTTGTTCCCATAAAGAGAGGGTAACATCTGTATGAGTTATGACTGTGAGATTAGTCCTGTAAGTAACTCAAAATATCAAAAGAGGTAACAGGGAAATTTTGTATGCCAACTGTGCATATAGAGCGTAGGGAGTGCGTATAGAAACAAGCTTGTGTTAAAGTTTGAAAGCTCCAGAGGTTGAGCGCAGAGTATTCCAGGAGGGCGTTAGAAAGTCTTTTGAAAAATACACAGAGTGCAAATGTGCGCAAGGAGTGAGATTTAAATTTCAATTGCCGGAAGCTCAGGAGGACTAGTGGTTTTAAGTCTCAAGAGGAAACACTCAAAAAAAGTTTCTAAGTTTCGAAGAGTTGAGGTGTTCAAAGGTGAAGCGCAGAAAACTGAAGTTCGAATAAAGAACCAATACGGAGGATTGAGCAAGAGAAATCCTTTAGAAAATAATTTTGAATATTGGATAAGATCAAGGTTCAAGATCCATTCAGAAAGAGCCAACATATTCTAGGTTGTTAGATCTCAGAGAATTAGTGCATTGATTAGTTGCAAGGAGATATCATAATTTCACAAAACCAAAGGTCTTGGAAGAAGCAACATGAAATTGGTGAAAACATCATGGTCATTGATCAAGGAGTGATCTGGACCATTGTTTGTCTAGAGATAATTTCATAATTTCAGGGATCGAGAGAACAAAAGTGAAAGGTCTTTCGATATCATTGATACGCGAAATCGAGAAATCTCGATACGTGAAACCCCGACGAGATTTGAGCCTTCAGATCGTGGAAGAATTAGGATCGTCAGATTGAGAACTCCAAAATTTCACAATTTTGGGGATCGAAGGATTCGAGGTGCTTCATAACAAAAGTATCAAAGTTGCGAAATGTGAAATCGCGACATAATCGCAATCGTTGGTTGGAGAGTTGTTGGTGACTATTGATCTGGTCCAAAATTTCGGCATTTAGGGTATCGGGAGTTTGAAGGACGTGGAGTCGATTGACTCGTATCACTGATACGTGAAATCGCGACACACCTTTTTGGGTAGGTGTGTGGTCACAAGGCGTGGTCACATGGAAGAGACTCGTGTTTAGCGCTTGTAAACGCAAGCCGAAATTTGTAAATACTTGTGTATTTAGAGGTTCCAACAGGGAATCAAAGATTGTTTCAGTTCAGTCTTAAGAAGATCCTAAGACCGAGAGTTCACACAACCCTTGGAGAGAGAGGCGGTCTGCACCATATACCTATGACAACTACATGTAGGCTTAGGATTATGAAAATGGTTAAATACATCGTAGATGTATGTTAACAAAAATTCATGTTTATATTCCTTAAAGGGAATATTTGGTAAAACACTAAAGCTAACTCAAGGCTGATTGCATCACATATAATGATGGACATGCAATAAGGAAGTTGCATGTTGAAGCAGTTCCCTATGAAGAAATTATGTAAGGACTCTGTCAAAAGAACAGAGTCACAACCTTAATGACTGTTGAGAAGGTTTTGATTTTGATGTTGGGTGAGCATCTGATAAATCTCGTCGAGGACATAACAAAGAAAAATATCTGAGAGTTGCAGATAACAGAACCCGAGCAGAAGCTCAACATAGAAGGAATACTTGATAACTATGAGATTTTCCTGATGATATCATGGCTTGGCATGGGGGTGGCTAGACTGCTAAGAATGAATGCCTATGAGCCTATGGTCGGGTGGAAGGACGAACACCCACAATCAGTTAGATGGATACCTCATGTAATAGATAAGTAATCACATATCCTTTGTATGAATTTGATATACTGTAAATGTTTTCAGGAATGCGAATGAATGCTTAATGGATATATTGTATCCCTTCTATTTCTACTTGGTTGTATAATTAGGAAAGTATGAAGTTATATGGTTCAGACATGATTTTTTCTCATAAATGCTTCAGTTCTGTAGTGTCTTAAGCTAGAGTCGCAACAGTGAGTTCGTCGACCTTAGGTATAGTTACATGTACGCAAGTCAATCCTCATAGTTATTCTGAGTCTGTTGGAGGAAAAAGTTTATTAAACTCAGGAGGGGTGGTGCAGATACACACAGGTTCTCTACAAGGAAAGAAAAGGTTCAAGAAGCCCTTTGAGGTTCTAGGGTGAGAAAGCTCAGGAGGGACAACACTTTTCATAAGTGTTGGCAAGATCCAATAGCTGGATCATAGTAGAATATCGAAGGCTGAGACCTTCGAAGCGTCAAATTCTTCCAAGATGGGAGAAATTTTGAGTACTGGAGGAGATCATATCTGAGTTGTCAGATCTGAGCATGTGGACCAACAGTCGTTGGATCGAGCAGAAGAGAATATCTGGACCATTGGAATCCACGTTCAGACAATGTGAAGAGCACGCAAGAGGAGAATAGATTTGAGCCATCAGATTTGGCACGTGGACCAACAGTCATTAGATCCTTAGAAAAGTGCACAAGAGAAGTTCTGAAACCATCAGGACTATCCATTGTAAAGGACACATGGCAAGAGCTGATCATTTCCCTGACTCGCAGAGAAAGAAGGTCAAAGAACATACTCTTCGAACTCGCGATGTGTGAACTCACAATTTGATCGAGGTCATTCATCAAGGAGGACACATGGTGAAAGCTTAGCATTTCACTGACTCGTGATTGAAGAAGTCGAAGAGGGAACTTGTGAGAACTCGCAATACACAAAATTATGACGTGCTTTAGAGTTTGGCCTCGGGTCATAGTGAATGGTCACATGGATGGAGGCCAAAGGGGGAGCTAAGGGATCGTTAGCCCTTTCTGGAGCTCGAGATTTGGAGGATTTGGGGAGATTTGCATTGAAAGTCTCGAAGTTGTGAAATAAAACGTGTCGTTTAGGTTAATCCTGTTGTCATGGTAATGGTCACGTCAACGGAGGGAGCTAACATTCGTTAATCCCTTTTTCCAGCTCAAGATTTTGGGAGTCAGGGGTGGCTTATACGCTAAAGTCTCGACATGCGAAGTCTCAAAACTCTTTTGGGTAGGCGCGTGTTCAGAGGCCATGGTCGAGTGGAATAGAGGCTCACACTTTTTGGTTAGTCACATAGGCAAAGTTTCATAAAAAGGACCTGTGGATTTGTTCGTGAGATTCCCACAGGAAATCGAAGAGCTTCTCTAGATCAATAGAGTTCAAAACGATCCTTGACCAAGAAGTCAGACTGGTTCCCTAACCTTCCAAATTAGGATCCATGAATGGAGTTCCTATCCTTTAAGAAAATAAAAATAAAAATTATGCCCATCATGGGTGTGTTACACTGTAGCAATTGCAATATACATTTTGAACAGATGTCCAAAAAAGAGTACGAAGAATAGAGTTCCTCAAGAAGCCTGGACAGGATTGAAGCATAGTGTGGTCCGCTTAAAAGTTTTTGGTTGTGTTTCATACGCACATGTTTCAGATGAGTTGAGAAAGAAGTTGGACAACAAAGGACAAAAATGTATATTTGTTGGGTATTCTGAAGACACAAAAGGATACAAGTTGTATGACCCTATAGAAAGAAAATTTATAATCAACCATGATGTTCAGTTCATGGAGAATGACGCATGGAATGGAAGCATAACTAAGACACTAAAAATTATTGATACAATGGAGCATGATGACATGGAAGATGAAATGGTTCAAACACCATGCACAGGTCAGTGTACAGTCCCTTTACACATGGAACTACAACGCAAATCACAATGCAGAATACTCTAGTCTACACCAAGAGCACAACAAACATCAACAAGCAGTCCAAGAAGTTATACAACCCTAGATCCAACTTTAGCAATTATGTTACCAAGAAAGACAAGAAGTCTATACGACATCTATAATGAAGATGCAACAAATTCATTTTCAGGTTTTTGCTCTGTTTTCACAAATAGATGATCCATTAACTTTTAAAGAATCTGTTAAAGATGATGTATGGGAACAAGCGATGGATGAAGAAATCAAATGCAGAAAGAACAATCAAACATGGAAATTGGTAAATGTACATGAAGCTAAGGATGTGATATTTGTCAAATGGATTTATAAAACCAAGAAAGATGTAGATGGAAATGTTGGAACTTAGTTTGGAAATGTCCACGCCAATATTTGAACTCAATCAAAACTGAACGTCTTAGCCCCAAATTCCATGAACTTATTGAAGACGAGTCACTAACTCTTCTGTATGTGTTTCATCTCGACTCATGCAACATCTCAACCCATACAATGTCTTGGATGGGCTCGTTTCGTCTCCTAAACCAATGACTCATATGTCTTCAACCAAAAATGAGCAATGCACTATTGTCCAACATATGTATGCTACCATAAGCAAAATTGTGATCGTATGCTTTCATGGAAAGAATAAATTAAGAGCAGAGATAAGTTTTCATGGTAAGCACTGCAACAGTGAGATGAAGTCTCCAACAAGCTTTGATACTGAATGTTGGTTTTAAAGAGTAGCAACATTAACACTAAATACATAAATAAGCGAGGGACATCAGGAGTTTAAGTCGAGAAACCCCCGAAACGGGAAATTCTATTAATTAAAACATTCCAGTGTATCTTTGTAATGCACAATTGGACCCTTTATATAATGATAGGTGACCATAATAGCTATGTCATAATTAGATGATTAGTTCAAACCATATGCATAACTTTCTCCAATAATATATCCCTAAATCTCTCAACCCAATCCATGAGATATTCATCCCTAATTTCTCTCCTTGTGCTCATCTTTCACTCATAAGTAGACTTTTATTTATGGTCTACGTGATTACAATTATGCACTCATATACATTAGACATTATTCATATATCACAAGTATGAATTAGTCCTTCAAGCCCCCCATACTCTTTTGTCTCACTTGGTCTGCAACAATGCTGCATTTTATTAATATATATCTGAGTACGATTACAATTTACAAAGCTAGGTTCATTGGCCTTATATCACATATCACACAGACACTTTGACCCAAAACATGTAAACATAGACACTTTAGCCCAAAACATATATACACAAACACTGGCCCAAAATATCCTATCTCATCGGCCTATAAAAAATATGTACATTTACAGCCTAGGGGGTCCAACGTAGGGGTATTACATGGAGTTATCTAAAAACATCAACCTAGCTTTGATACCACTCATAGGCTACATATGAATAACTCCACACATTAAAAAAAATGTTTATTGATGGGAGACAAACATAAATACATTGAATAGGTTACTTAACAGATATGAAAATTGAAATCTTCTCACAATCAACAGCGTTGAAGCAATGTCCAAGAGCCATGAAACATGTTCCATTTTAAGAAAGTATAGTGACGTCTAAATCGGATGTTGTTAAAGGAGACAGGATTCGTGA
>ML779386.1:445317-467611 GCA_009831015.1 Picea engelmannii
TTTTATATTTTGATCCTTTGTCACCATTAGGAGTTGAAGCTATCTGAGCGGGTTTGGGACCCTTAGGTTGTTTGTTGTTGTAGCGAGGATGTTGCTTCTTGGGATACTTGGGTTTATCTTTCTGTTGGGCAACTAAGGCTTTGCCTGAGGTACCTGGAGTGTTGATCACTCCAAGTTGTACAAGCTTATCTTCCCCTCTAATCAAGGAAGTACAAAAGGACTCAAGAGTGGGTTGTACATAAGATTTCCCTACAACCTCTTTCATGGCATAGAAGGTATATACAAACACAGAATATGCACTTCCTAGCTTAGAACGAATAAGATATATACAACACTCTTCGTCCATTTTTATCTTACATTCTTCACATAAAAGTCTAAGTGTTTTAAACTTAGATAGATAGTCTCCAAGGCAAGAAAAATCACTTGGACTCAAGGTCAATATTTGATTTTTTAACTGTTGTGCTCGAATAATATTGAGTTCACCAAACACAGATTCAATCTTGTCCCAAGCTGCTTCGGGGTCATCAATTCCTTGAAGATGGTACCTTAGATCAGGAGAGATGGACATTCCAATTAATCCACGTGCTTCATCATTCCTATTATCCCATTTGTCTTTCTTATCATCATCAGTGGGGGTTGTTTCTGTTCCCATGGTAATCTGATACAGGCTTTTACTTCTTAATAAATCTTCCATATGGGATCTCCATTGGAAGTACTTGTCACTGGTAAGCATGACAGTACTTGTAGAAGCCATATTAAATATGTAGAAAATGCAGAATTAAAAACTGAAACTAATGATCTGGATAGAAAGATCTCAAAAAGTTGTGTGGTTTTAAAAAACACGGCACTGAAAACGGACTTCCGATGTGAGAGTTATGCCCCTTTTAAAAAAGGCATAAACGGTAACCAAAAAACCACGTGATGGTGTAAGCTACTTTATGAAGTGACCCACTTTTATAAAGAGAAGTGGGGATCACTTTTACAATGAGGTTACCTTATAACAGAAAAGTTGCATGAAAAATAACTCTAAAATAAAATATAAAACTACTTATAGTGATTCACTTTTATACTTGAAGTGAAATGCACTTTACAATTTATAGCATGAACTTTTTCAAAAAAGGTAACAAAAGAGAGACTTGAACTCAAGACCTCTTACTTAATAAGGTAAGTTTGCAAAACATATTGTAATGTTCAGAAGGAGGATTGGGGGTGTTTTTGTTGTTGTTGTTGTTGTTGTTGTTGTTGAAGACAGCCTTGGAGAGAACGCTCCAAAAAAACTCTTTTCACATAAGAAAAAAATTTCGCTTCTTGATGACAACAAGGGTTAGATCTCGGTTAGCTTACCCGGAAGATGCACCTTTTCCTATCTGTTTATGATTTGCTGAGATCACACAAGGCATAGGGAAAAGAGAATACACATATCTAAAAGAGTAGCAGCCTGGAAATAAAAAATACAAACCGAAATAAAATCAAAACTTTGCAAAAATTAAAAAAAAATGCGTATTCAGACTTTATACCTCCGGATCTGACTGTAATGGCCGTATCTTGGGAAAAAGGACACCTTTTTGAGTGAAACGAAAAGTGTTCCTGAATGAAATGAGTGCTCTGGATGCAATGGAACAGTCCTCTTAGCCCAGAAATGTACAAAAATGTCAGAAAATGGAGATGAGTCAACTTTGCTTCACGATCTCGATCTACAACAGGAGCAGGTCTTCAAACAGGCTCTCATACCATGTTCGACAACACAGGTATTCCAACAGAGGATGAACACCTTTAGTAACCACTCACATAACTAGATCAAAGATCAACACACCGATGTTTTCATGTGGTAAAACCCCTACGAGGAAACATCCACGGTCCCAGCCAATGCGGCGACTTGGAGCAGTTTATTAATTCAAAGAAAAAGATTACAGAGATATTTTACAAGAGATTTTCTCACAATCAATCATCAGAAAATGACCCTCCATGCTCTTTAAATAGAGATCATGGACCAATCGGGTGTTAAGCCATGGATCAATGGTCTTTAAGATCGAGGAGAGTATGAACCGTCGGATCACTCTATGTTGGGAACATATCGTGACCGTTGGATTTCCTAACTACAAATGCATACTAATGCATACTAAAGAAACACACTTTTACCTAATGACATATTAGACCAAGTAGATCTTAACTAACTCCTAAGTGTCTAAATATCCTAACACTACTCTTATAGGAGTAGGGATGTATTGATCAATATTACTGATAAGACCTGAATGTGAATGACAGAAGTGGAAGAAATGGTGCTATGAAGCTGCACGAGGGAGACAAGGAACACGAACTGAGTTGCTCTGTTATAGTGTGACAATGTCTACCTACTAAAGCAGGTAGAGTCCCTTACAATTGGGATGGCTGGTTAGGTAAGAATTAAGACCGTCATGAAGAATTCCTTCATGATTTAGGAAATATGGTAAGGACTGGTAGGATCCTTAGCAAGTTATAATTACTACATTATTAAAAGACTAAACCCTGAGTATATAACTCCTCATGATCGAGAGGACTGATGAAAATATGTAGAGTTAGATTACCTGACCTATAATGGTTAGGATCGACAACACGGATAATCTATTTAAGTAAGATTAAGAGGACTCCTTTAGGACTGTTGCTAATTCCCCAAAGTGACCCTTGTTGGTTGTTCCCATTAAGAGAGGGTAACATCCGTATGAGTTATGACTATGAGATTAGTCCTATAAGTAACTTAGAATCCCAGAAGAGATAAGAGGTAAATTTTGTATGCCAAGTGTGCATATAGAGCACAGGGAGTGCGTATAGAAACAAGCTTGTGTTAAAGTTTGAAAGCTCCAAAGGTTGAGCGCAGAGTATTCCATGAGGGTGTTAGAAATTCTTTTGAAAAATACACAGAGTGAAAATGTTCACAAGGAGTGAGATTTAAATTTCAATTGCCAGAAGATCAGGGGGAGTAGTGGTTTTAAGTCTCGAGAGGAAACACTTAGAAAAATTTCTAAGTTTCGAAGAGTTGAGGCGTTCAAAGGTGAAGAGCAGAAAATTGAAGTTCAAAGAAACAACCAGTATGGAGGATTGAGCGTGAGAAATCATTCAGAAAAGAATTTTTAAAATTGGATAAGATCAAGGGTCAAGATCCATTCAGAAAGAGCCAAAATATTTCAAGTTGTTAGATCTCGGAGAAGTAGCACACTGGTTAGTTATGAGGAGATATCATAATTTCAAAAAGCAAAGGACTTGGAAGAAGCAACGTGAAATTCATGAAAAGATCATAGTCGTTGATCAAGGAGTGATCTGGACCGTTGATTGTCTAGAGATAATTTCACAATTTCAGGGATCGGGAGAACGGAAGTGAAAGGTCTTTCGATATCATCGATACACGAAATTGAGAAATCCCAATAAGTGAAACCCCGACGATATCTGAGCCATCAGATCATGGAAGAATTAGGATCGTCAGATTGAGAACTCCAAAATTTTGCAATTTTGGGGATCGAAGGATTTGAGGTGCTTCTCGAAGTTGCGAAATGCAAAATCACGACATAATCACAATCGTTGGTTGGAGAGTTGTTGGTGACTATTGATCTGATCCAAAATTTCATCATTTCGGGTATCGGGAGTTTGAAGGACAGGGAGTCGATTGACTCATATCACCGATACGTGAAATCACGATCCACCTTTTTGGGTAGGTGTGTGGTCACAAGGCGTGGTCACATGGAAGAGACTCATGTTTAGCACTTGTAAACGCAAGCTGAAATTTATAAATACTTGTGGATTGTTTCTTAGAGGTTCCAACAGGGAATCAAAGACTGTTTCAATTTAGTCTTAAGAATATCCTAAGATCGGGAGTTCACATAGCCCTTGGAGAGAAAGGGGGTCTGCACCATATAGCTATGACAACTACACGCAGGCTTAGGATTATTAAAATGGTTAAGTACATCGTAGATGTAAGTTAACAAAGATGCATGTTTATATTCCTTAAAGGGAATATTTGGTAAACAACTAAAGCTAACTCAAGGATGAGTCCATCACATATAGTGGTGGACGTGCAATAAGGAAGTTGCATGTTGAAGGAGTTTCCTATGAAAAAATTGTGTAAGGACTCTGTCAAAAGAACAGAGTCACAACCTTAATGATTGTTGAGGATCAAGAAGGGGGCTACAAACTTATATATATAAGAATCTTGGATTACATTTTAAAATAAATGTGTAGGTGAAAGACTAACAACTGAATGTTAACCACTCTGAGAACCGAATATTAATGTGCAGGATGCACAGGTTCATGACCCACTATGAACAAAAAATTCTTAATACTAAGGGTGTTGTTGTATCCAAAAAGTTTGATGTGAGACCTAACCAAGGATGCTCAAGAAAAGAGCTAGAGGGCCCCGAAAACAACAACAACAACAAAAAAGTACATCACAAAAGCAAAGAAAACAAAAAAGGAGGAACATTACTACCACCCTAAGAGCTCTGAATTGCATACAGAGTTGTAGGTCTTAGATGATCCGTTGTGAGAACATGTACAACTGGACAAGAGAGAATAGGCAAGTAAGTAAATGAGTATAATTGATTGAATAGGCTTGGTTAAAGCCATGTTGAGAAAATGCAATGAGACCTTATAAATAACTTATCTAGGCTTAAAAGTCACAGGCGATGTGGAAAAGAATTGGGAGAAAGGGAGATCCCTCCATTCTTTATTTCTGTGTATTATGTTTTTCTCTGAGATAAGAAAGTTTGTACGTTAATGAAAGTAATTGTTTTGACACCATAGTGATGATGGTTGTATTACTGTAGAAACGATTGAGAACTGTTGTGTTGCACTCATGAAAACGTTAAGGATAATGTGATGAAGTACATACAGATATGTTAGGACATCTCTGAGAACGTTTTATTGATTTAAGTGCTATGGTACTTTCATTTTTTATTTACATGGTGACTAATGTGTTTATGATGTATGTCACATGTAGAAAGAAATGGACTGGAGTTGTGGAGAAAGATAATTGCCAACAATGAACAATCTCAATCAAAGAATGACTATGAGAAGATTCTTGTTGAAAGATTGTTGACAGGACTATGAAAATCCTGCTAAAGCATTGTTGATGGGGTAATATCAGAGGGGGTGATAGCAGCCATAACCGATATAAAAAATGTTCATGCCTATGTGGCAAAGGGTATGAAGGGATTGGGTAAGAATCCCTTCTAAAATGTTTTACGGTCTTAAAGTTATGTGTGAAACGTTGAAAGTTAGTTGTATTCCTTGGATTCCCAAGTAGGGTATGCTTCAAGAAGGAGAACCTGAATGATGGAGGCGTGAACCTCTAGTAGTAAAGACCCATTGTAACAATCAGAAGAATTCATGGACCGATATGTCATGAATACATGGACCAATCAAGGAATGATTGGAAACAAAAGTACTCATAGATAGCACGTTTCATGGAATTGCTTCAAGGAAATGCATATTTGCATAAAGGATAGATAATGGATTTCCCATTGAGGAAGGAGGACCTTCTGACATTTCTACTCACATTTTATATGTGTTAGAGAAAACCAAATTTGGGTGGCCATGAGTGTTGGCATTCTGGTTATTAATGAAGCCATAATGCTTGGGTGCATTCATGCGAAATTTTTAAGTTTCATGTGTACTGATTTCAGATCGTGATCGGCCTATAAAAGGAAATATGGTCTTGCTATAAGAATGAATGAAAATGAATAACCCATATGATGAAAAGGTTGGTTTAATTCCAACACATCATGACCAAGAACTTGTCATAAAGTGTTAAAAACTTGAAATCAATGCAAGAGTGCATTGGGTATGAATGTGGCCATGAATACTGGCACGTTTGTTAAATCCTTTGAAATGTTGAATTACGTTTTTAAAGGTGTGGTATGTTGAAATGGGGCATAGGTAAGGAATGAGATTTCCTTTTTATGTTTATATAGATGTGATGAATTGTTAGCATGCATGGTTCTGAATATAGATATATATACATGGAGGCATGAGAGACTAACACTTTTTTTGGCTGTGTAAAGATTGAACTACAAGAGAAAAAAAAAGGGGGGGGGGTCTTGGATATGGCAATTTTGCAAGTCCATAAGGGAAGATTGATTGCCTAATGAGCCAAACCACAAGGAATGGTATTTCCTTTTGAGAAAGTGAATTTGATTGTTAGTATGCACAATTTTGAAATTGTTGTGATGACATTGTAAAGGTGCAATAAAAATGTATGTGCATGAGAACTAACAATTTGTTTAGCTGGGGAATGATTGTAGGAAGAAAGGGTCTTGGATATGGCAATGTTAAAATCCCATAAGGAAGATTGATTTCCCGCTGGGTTAAAATTTTATGGGGAAGAAAGTCCCATGATTGTGAATCTGGTTCCATGCGAAACAGATCTGAAAATAAACGAAGAGATTGGAAAATCTGTGGGTGATAGATTTAGAATAAAATTTTGAAAGTTAGAATTTATAATGATGTCTCATGAATTTTGTATACCTGTGATATAGGTGAGAAGAAAAGATTTTTCCAGAAAGGACAGATGAAGTATGTCAAAGCTGAAGATGATGAAAAATGGCTATTGTTAAGCCATGAGAACCCTGTGATAAGCCATGATCACCTAAAATACATTGTGCTGAGGTAACACAAGTCGAAGGGATGCCTTGATAGAGAAATTATAAGCGACGCCTCGACTGTAAGACTCGATAGAGTCTCTAGAATTCTTCCTGTGCAAGAAAACAATGGTAGGTAAAAGGGATCACCCAAGGGACTGTATAGTAGTGAAGGGTATGCCTTAGCCTGGGCCTGAACAGTGAATCACTGCAAGGAAGAGGATACCTTAATAGTTCTTGTAAACTATTGGGATCATCCACATGGTGGGTAGTTCTTCCTGTGTGAGAAAAACTTGGCAAGGCAAGAGGGATCATTCGAGGGACTGTATAGTAGAGAAGGGGATGCCTGAGCCTGCGCCTAGAGGGTGAGTAACTGCAAGGAAGATGAAGCCATGATAGTTCTTGTAAACTATTGAATTGAGATCATGCACCCAATGGGTAGGTCAAGGAAAAACAATGAGCCTGGATAACAAAACAACCATGTGGATACAAATCCACAAACTGTACATATAATTATTGTGCTAAAATTATGAAAATTTTTATAGAAATTTTTATGCAATGTTTTCGCATAAGACTATGATTAACGTGCTTGTTGTCCAAGAATTATTGAAAGAGGGTGACCAAGATTAAGGTTATGAAAAGGAACCTGACCGAGAAACAAGGATCCAGATTTCTGAAACAACTGAATGAGAAAGGAATGACTGGTGTTTTTGAGAAAGAATACCGAGGACAGTGTTCCTTTAAGGGGGAGGGAATTGTTAAACCCTGTTTCTGCTAGCTTGTAATTAATCATAAAATAGGATTACCATGTTGAGGCATGGGAAAAATATAAATGTATTATTGTTTGAGCTACCAATAACTGACTGTGGGGTGAAGCCTTGAAATTACTAGCCATGATATCACTAGAGGAAGAATGTGAAAACTATACAAGAGGGTTCATTATACCAAATAACCCCAAATTTTCCTTGAATATGATGACAAACCTCCTTCGGATCTCAAGGTAAGAAATCAGTTAATGAAGAAAGGACTAGTGGTTGAATTATCAACCACCCCCATGAATGGGAGCATGGTTTGGCTGCAGAATGTCAGCTCGAAGTACCACAAAGGTCTGCAGACTCGATATTCCTTCTGACAAGATAAACGTGATGGGTTGGGAACCTTCCAACAGAAGGAAGGTAAAAGGGATACATGGGGACAACCAGAGGGAGGACATGATACGAGAGGGAATGATCATAAAGGATATGTGTGGAGCTCTCTGGGGAATAATGAAGAGAAGGTTGTGAGTTTGATGCTGGGTGATCATCTGATAAATCTCGCCGAGGCCATAACAAAGAAAAATATCTTAGAGTTTCACAGAACAGAACCTAAGCAGAAGCTTAACAGAGTAGGAATCCTTGAAAAATATGAGAGTTCCCTTGTGATATCATGGCTTAGCATGCGTGTCACTAGAGTGCTAAGAATGAATTCCTCTGAGCCTATGGTTGGGTGGAAGGACGAACACCCACAATCAGTGAGATGGCTACCTCATGTAATAGATAAGTAATCACATATCCTTTGTATGAATTGCATATACTATAAAGGTTTTCAGGAATGTGAATGAATGCTTAATGGATATATTGTATCCCTTCTATTTCTGCATGGTTGTATAATTAGGCAAGTAAGAAGTTATATGGTTCAGACATGATTTTTTCTCATAAATGCTTGAGTTCTGTAGTGTCTCAAGCTAGAGTCGCGACAGTGAGTTCATCGACCTTAGGTATAGTTACATGTATGCATGTCAACCCTCATAGTTGTTCTGAGTCTCTTGGTGGACAAAGTCTGTTAAACTCAGGAGAGGTAGTGCAGATACGCACAGGCTCTCTATGAGGAAAGCAGAGGTTTGAGAAGCCCTTCGAGGTTCCAGGGTGAGAAAGCTCAGAAGGGACAACACTTTTCTTAAGTGTTGGCAAGATCCAATAGCTACATCGTAGTAGAAGATCGAAGGATGAGGCCTTCGAAGCGTCAAATTCTTCCAAGATGGGAAAAATTATGAGTGCAAGAGGAGATCATATCTGAGTCGTCAAATCTGAGCATGTGGACCAATAGTTGTTGGATCGAGCAGAGGAGAATATATGGACCATTGGAATCAACGT
This sequence comes from Picea engelmannii, assembly GCA_009831015.1. Classification (NCBI taxonomy): domain Eukaryota; kingdom Viridiplantae; phylum Streptophyta; class Pinopsida; order Pinales; family Pinaceae; genus Picea; species Picea engelmannii. Next base: position 454,055 of record ML779386.1, read on the forward strand.
TCAGACAACATGAAGAGCGCGCAAGAGGAGAATAGATCTGAGCCATTGGATCTGACACGCGGACCAATAGTTGTTGGATCCTTAGAAAAGTGCATAAGAGAAGTTCTGAAACCATCGGGACAATCCATTTGAAAGGACAGGTGGCAAGAGCTCATCATTTCATTGACTCACAGAGAAAGAAGGTCAAAGAACATATTGTTCGAACTCGCGATGTGTGAACTCACGATTTGATCAAGGTCATTCATCAAGTAGGAAACGTGGTGAAAGCTTAGCATTTTGATGATTTGCGACTTGAAGAAGTCAAAGAGGTAAGTCGTGAGAACTCACGATATGCGAAATTATGACATGCTTTAGAATTTGGCCTCAGGTCATAGTGAATGGTCACAAGGACAGAGGCCAAAGGGGGAGCTAAGGGATCGTTATCCCTTTTCGGAGGTCGAGATTTGGAGAATTTGGGGAGCCTTGCATCGAAAGTCTCGAAGTCGCGAAATAAAATGCGTCATTTAGGTTAAGCCTATGGTCATGGGAATGGTCACGTGAGCAGAGGGAGCTAATAGTCGTTAATCCCTTTTCGCGGCTCGGGAGTTGGGGAGTCAGGGGTGGCTTATATGTTAAAGTCCCACCATGCAAAGTCTCGAAATGTTTTTGGGTAGGTGCACGGTCACAGCCCATGGTCACATGGAATAGAGGCTCGCACTTGGTGCTTAGTCACATAGGCGAAGTTTCCTAAAAAGGAACTGTGGATTTGTTAGTGAGATTCGCATAGGAAATCGAAGAGCTGCTTTATCTCAACAGAGTTCAGAATGATCCTTGACCAGGAAGTCCTACTGGTTCCCTAACCTTCCAAATTAGGAACCATGAATGGAGTTCCTATCCTTTAAGAAATTCAATTTTTTTGTTATGCCCATCGTGGGTGTGTTACATAGTAGCAACTGCAGTATACATCTTGAATAGATGTCCAAAAAAGAGTATGAAGAATAGAGTTCCTCAAGAAACCTGGACAGGATTGAAGCATAGTGTGGTGCATTTAAAAGTTTTTGGTTGTGTTTCATACGCACATGTTTCAGATGAGTTGAGAAAGAAGTTGGACAACAAAGGACAAAAATGTATATTTGTTGGGTATTTTGAAGACACAAAAGGATACAAGTTGTATGACCCTATTGCAAGAAAATTTATAATCAACCGCGATGTTCATTTCATGGAGAATGAAGTATGGAATGGAAGCATAACTAAGACACTAAAAATTATTGATGCAATGGAGCATGATGACACGGAATATGAAATGGTTCAAACACCATGCACAGGTCAGTGTGCAGTCGCTTTACACCTGAAACTGAAATACAAATCACAATGCAGAATACTCCAGTAAGAAGAACAGTTGCACAGTCTACACCGAGAGCACAACAAAAATCAGCAAGCAGTCCAAGAAGTTATACATCCCTAGATCCAACTTTAGCAATTATGTTACCAAGAAAGACAAGAAGTCTACGCGACATCCATAATGAAGATGCAACAAATTCATTTTCAGTTTTTTTCTCTGTTTTCACAAATAGATGATCCATTAATGTTTAAAGAATTTATCAAAGATGATGTATGGGAACAAGCCATGGATGAAGAAATCAAATGCAGAAAGAACAATCAAACATGGAAATCGACAGATGTACCTGAAGATAAGGATGTGATAAGTGTCAAATGGATTTATAAAACCAAGAAAGATGTAGATGTAAATGTTGGAACTTAGTTTGGAAATGTCCACGCCCACATTTGAACTCGATCAAAACTGAACGTCTCAACCCTAGATTCCATGAACTTAATGAAGACGAGTCGCTAACTCTTATGTATGTGTTTCATCTCGACTCATGCAACATCTCAACCCATACAATGTCTTGGATGGGCTCGTTTCGTCCCCTAAACCAATGACTCATATGTCTTCAACCAAAAATGAGCAATGCACTATTGTCCAACATATGTATGCTACCATAAGCATAATTTCCATAGTATGCTTTCATGGAAAGAATAAATTAAGAGCAGAGATAAGTGTTCATGGTAAGCATTGCAGTAGTGAGATGAAGTCTCTAACAAGCTCTAATACCAAATGTTGGTTTTAAAGAGTAGCAACATTAACACTAAACACATAAATAAGCAAGGGACATCAGGAGTTTAAGCTGAGAAACCTCCAAAGGGGGAAATTCTATTAATTAAATCATTACAGTATATCTTTGTATTGCACAATTGGTTCCTTTATATAATGATAGGTGACCATAATAGCTATGTCATAATTAGATGATTAGTTCAAACGATATGCATAACTTTTTCCAATAACATCTCCCTAAATCTCTCAACCCAATCCATGATATATTCATACCTAATTTCTCTCCTTATGCTCATCTTTCACTCATATGTAGACTTTTATTTATGGTCTACATGATTACAATTATGCACTCATATACATTAGACATTATTCATATATCACAAGTATGAATTAGTCCTTCAAGCCCCCTATACTCTTTTTTCTCACTTGGTCTGCAACAATGCTGCATTTTATTATCTCAATGCGATTACAATTTACAACGCTAAGCTCATTGGCCTTATACCACATATCACACAGACACTTTGACCCAAAACATGTAAACACATACACTTTAGCCCAAAACATATATACACAAACACTGGCCCAAAATATCCTATCTCATCAACCTATAAAAAAATATGTACATTTACAACGTAAGGGGTCCAACCTAGGGGTATTTCATGGAGTTATCTAAAAACATCAACCTAGCATTGATACCACTCATAGGCCACATATGAATAACTCCACACATTAAAAAATGTTTATTGATGGGAGACAAACATAAATACATTGAATAGGTTACGGAACATATATGAAAATGGAAGTCTTCTCACAATCAACAGCGTTGAAGCAAAGTCCAAGAGCCATGAAACATGTTCCATTTTAAGAAAGTATAGTGACGTCTAAATCGGATGTTGTTAAAGGAGACAGGATTCGTGAGTGTGAAAATTATCAATAAAAGAATTGAGCCAGCATTTCAAAATGGAACATTGAGCCATGAAACATGTTCCATTTTAGGAAAGTATAGTGACGTCTAAATCGGATGTTGTTAAATGATACAGGATTCGTGACTGGGAAAATTATCTAATAAAAGAATTGAGCCAACATTTCAAAATGGAGACGCCGAAGTAACTTGTTTGAATTGATGTATATAAAATGGGAATATGCCACTATTTCAGATATACCAGGGAGTGGCGGCCTGCTCATTTTTAATTGAATGGTTGGCCGCTGTTCACTGCGATATTGGAGTGATACGCAGTTCTCCACTTACATATCAAAAGATACGCAGACCCAGTCTGTGACGAATACAAGCGATTACCGCAGGGACAATAGTGATACCGGGGGACCATCAACAGGCCTTAATACCAACAGCCTCAAGTTCTTCCATTATATTTCGAGCCAAACGCAGGGTCGGTCTGTGACGATTACACACGTTGACCACGAGACAATAGTGATATCTGGGGACCATAAATCTGCCTGACTACCCTCAGCAAATCATCGCCGATTGCATTATGGAACTTTCTGTCGATTGCTTTTGGGAATCTGCCTGACTACCGTCAGCAAATCATCGTTGATTGCAATATGGAACTTTCTGTTGATTGCTTTCGGGATTTAAGACCCCATCGATGCGAAGGAATTGGCAGGTCCCCATACGGATGTCCTCTCGATTCCATTGATGCGAAGAGAGAGCTTGGAGTTTTGATTCAGCTGTTTTTCATGAGCACGTTTCCCTTTTTCCGTCTTGCTCATACTGATACCTATAACGATTCGGATATGGGCTCTCTGCTTCTGCATTCACCATGGGAAGCCCTTCATGAACCAGCCATTATAACTCCGCCCAGATGTTGGCAGTTTGATCATCAGCAGCTGCCAACTACTGATAATGTCGTCCTGGATGAGTACACCAGGAGTCAATTTGGATTCATGCATGAAAAATATTATCATCACCAATCCCCGTGGATCCTTCCAGTAAAGAGCTCGGAGCTGCAGCTCAATGGCGAGGAATATTCGGGGCCGATCACAAAAAAGGCTTTTCATAACGCCAGGGAACGACACAGGCGAAATAAATTGAAAGTACTCTACTCCCAAGTACGTTAGTTGCTACCTGATCTAAATCCAAAGGTAAACGCTAAACCTGCATTCCTTTTTATCTATCGAAACAGTTTACAAATCTATGTTTCCAGACAGATGTGTCACATTTGTTTGGCTACAAATGTAGATTTGTTTGGTTCAAACATCCTCATTTGTAAAAATTAGAGAATTGAAGAGCAGCCATAGCACAGATAATTCACACAATAATATTTTGTATTACTCATTGAATCTCAATTACAATACATATAAATAGTTGGAGTCAGATACAACTTATTCCCAACATAGTTATGGAGGTTGAGAGAATATCTCAACAACTCCAACAAACCAGAACCAACTCCAAACCAATCCCTAAATTAATCATTAATTCTAACACCCTCCCTTAATGATCACATTACAAATAAATCACACAATCCCTAAATTAATCATTAATTCTAACACCCTCCCTTAATGATCACATTACAAATAAATCATAGATTACAATTCTCAAATTACAATATAGATATCTATCTGATCTAGTCTTCTCATTCTTCTCCACAACTTCGAGCTTCCCTCTCGACTCATTTAAAATAAAAATGCTTCTGATCATCATGATGTAATTGAAATAATCAACAATATTGACATACTCGGCTCGTCGGGTCTTCCGCAAGAAAAGTAGTCAACTAATGAACCATCCCATGGACATTCCTCCATCTGTCGGATACTTAGCTTTCGGCTATCCGTCAGTATCTAGGAAAATAGTCTGAATACTGGATGTATTCAGAAGTTGATCAAACAACTTGACCTTCATACAAACGCACAATGAATACCTGTAGCTGACGTTCCTAGCTTCACACGACCCATCAACTTTATAACAGAATGTAGACAAAACCAAACTAATGACCATCTTGTGGCAAGGTTGGGGCTTCTGCACAGACCAGTTTCAGTTATGTTACCCTGTTCTTTAAATGGTTCTCCATTATAAAAAATTTACAAACCAAAAAATATATACCATACTTTAAAACTTTCACAAAGTTAACAATGTGCAAACCAAAAAATTCCACACACAAATCTGACAAAAGTAATGGAAGAAATGTGACAGGATTTAGCAGCGACAATAATTTGTGAGACCGAAAAAGATGTCAACTAGGAATTTGTTGTCACAGGAACCAGATCCCCCATGATATTCCACCGATAAATATACTGCCTATATCTGAATTCATTATGTGCCATTTTCAGATCTATGGATCCTCGCTAGTCTTCTGATTCCTCTTCCTTTGAAGCAATTCTCAGCAACGGATGGGAGTAGACAGGACCGCACTTGTCCTCTTTACCTAGTAGCTATAACAAGTCATCTCCTTTTCCTCCTTCACGCCCTCGATGCAAGTCCTTTAAGTTGGATCTGGATTGCTATTCAACAACAGTTATGAGTAACAACGACACAACTCACGACTCCTTCTAACGTTCTTTCTAGTGCTCTCCCACTAAATGCTTTCGCCCAAGCCAATTGGCAGCATTAATAGATCTTCCAATCATGAGACCTCGTCTTGAAATTAGCTCGATTTCAACTGTGATGTTGGGATTCGTTTCTTTTCAGAAATTGTGACTCATATAAACAGAACCTTACGGCACCTTCTCTCACGTTAGCGATCTGATCATGCAATGATTTGGCAATTGACAGTACTTTAATCTGACAGCGCTTTCCTCTTTCACAGTCTGCCTCTCAAATGGATCCGTTAACACATTCTTATACAGTGGGAAGCTGCAAACAATAGTTTGCACAACTCCTAAGGCTTAAGCAGTAGTTCAACACTCTTACACGCAGTGCAATTAACACTCACAAACACACACTAAACTCAGAAATTCAACACTCTCCTACTCTACATATGTACAAAGAATCGGCTCATATGGCTCTCACATATTTCTGGGCACTCTCGTGAGGGATTAAGCCCAACCAGGCTCTGATACCAAATTAGAGAATTGAAGAGCATCCATAGCACAGATAATTCACACAATAATATTTTGTATTACTCATTAAATCTCAATTACAATACATATAAATAGTTGGAGTCAGATCCAACTTATTCCCAACATAGATATGGAGGTTGAGAGAATATGTCAACAACTCCAACAAACCAAAACCAACTCCAAACCAATCCCTAAATTAATCATTAATTCTAACAGTAAACTGCTAAACTTGTAATTTTTTCAAAGAGAAAATACATGTTAAACCTACTCAGACTATTATACATAAACTGTTATATGTAACATGTATAAATTAGTATATTGTATATTGATATCTTTGGATTGCCATTTAGTTTGTCTTATATTATATTTAAGATTTGCTTTCCCGAAATATTGTTTTGTGTATGGATCACTTGACTCCGAGTCCTTTACTTCTGATTTTGACTCCATCTACATATATTTTTTTTAAGTTATTCTTGAAACTGAATTTTCTCTTCTATTGAATTGTCATTTGCAGAAGAAACTGAGCATTCCAAATAGCATTTTACGAGTCCTTAAATACATTCCTGAGTTGCGCAAGGAAATCGAGAAATTGAGAAGAAAACGTGCTAAGTTGTTAGCCGCTACCAAACAATCAATTGCTGCAAGCTCACTGGTGATCTCAAAATCTGGATGTAATACTGGCGCTGAATGATTGATTGATTTTAAGCACTCTCCTCCTTCTGAGACCTTAGGCTCTCCTGATCACCTTATTGTTACAGTAAATGCGGTGTTGGGAAGTTCACAGATGATGATAACAATTTACAATTGCAGAGTTGGGTTTCCCTTCTCTTCGCTTTTGGTCCTGCTAGGAAAGGAGAGATTCGACGTACTCAATGCTTCTACTTTCATCTATCAGGATAAAGTTTATTATAATCTTCATCTCAAGGTGGGGTGAATTTGTCTAATTAATTGTAATTTTCTGTCGGGCGTGAATCAATGCATATCTAACTATCGTAGTATTTTGGTTGTTTCAGATGATTGCAGGAAGGAGTGAAGTGGATACCAATCTTCTGCGAAGGAAGCTTCTCACACTGTTTTCTGATAAAACCTCACCTGACGTCACAGGCCGTTAAAATGTCGAAAGACCAAAATCTTCCGGGCATCATTAAAATGTGAGAAGAATGCACCTCAATGCCAATTTTTTGAAAGAAATATCATTTATTCCGTTCCGTGAACAAAATGCTTTGCCAACTTGAAATGCCAAAAAAAAAAATATTTTGCCAACTTGAAATGCCACCTTGAAAAAATATTTTGCATGTGACACCCAGCCTCGAAACAAAGGAACCGATTGTCAAACACTACAATTCAGTTACATGAAAGGCTTCCATATACTTGACATATATAGAACTGTAATATGATTATAATGTTTCTACACGTTTAAAACATGACTGGAGATCAAGGATCCAATTAACTACACACAAAAGATAAAGGATCCAATTCACCACACGACTAAAGATCAAGGATCCAATTCACTTAATGATGTAAGATTAAAGATCACTATAAATCCATCATGTGTCAATAGGTGTATCTTTTTGCAATATAAAAAATGATTCCATTTTAAGGGATTTTGATCTTTATGAGCACATGATGGATCCTTGTAGATTTAAGCGCTCTTTCTATATATATGGGTGCTTCCATGAAGTTGATGGACAAAAAAGTGGCAATGGAGTGTGAAGGAATGAGTACACGAAGGAATGTGTGCGCTCCTAGAAACAAAACATTTTATATGTTCTTAATCCTATAACCTTTGTACTCACCGAACCACTACACACACTTGCCAAATTGGATTTTTTAGGAATGCCCACGCATTAACAAGAGTGTGACGTGCAATATTTCTCAAGCAAGTCCATGTGATATATGGCATTTAGATTCAGGTTGTGGTAACCACATGACAAGAAACATAAATATGTTTTCTAGTTTGTATGAGTCAATCCAAACCAAGCTTACACTTTAAAAAGATATCCAAGTCATTGTCTTAGGCAAAGGCAGTATAAACATTTTAACTAATCAAGGAGAACATAAAGTTATGTATGATGTATATTATGTTTCTGTTCTGAAGCATAATTTGATGAGCACATGAAAACTATTATAGAAGGAATACACGATCTACATGGAAGATAATCATTGTGTGATTATGGATAAATGCCCAAGCAATCAACTCATTGCAATAATTTAGATGAAAAGTAACCGAATGGTCCCTTTGACATTGAATCCAACCAAGAAGAATAATACAACGCTAGTTGTTGGTACAGCAAAATATGTGCAGTGAGACACTGCATTTACAACATAAATTATGCGTAGTTCTAATGAGGAAAATAGTGCGCCTAGTCTCAAGAAAAGATAAAATGGCTCAAAGATAAAAGAAACATTACAATATGAAATACATGATAATTCCTAGTTATGGCATTTCAGATTTGGACATTTGAACTTTGGAGGTCGGAATCTGCTACACACAAAGGATATGGTAAAAGGTTTTCCATTGATTGAAAAATGATAAAGGATATCTGAAGGTTTCATATTTGGCAAGCAGCACAAAGAATCATTTCCACTTGGAAAGTCTTACAGAGCAAGAGGTCCACTAGAAATAGTACATTCAGACATTTGTGGATCAATGCAAACAACATCCATAGGAGGCAATACTTATTTTCTGACATTCATTGATGATTTCTCAAGAAAGACATGGATTTATTTCCTAAAGCATAAATCTGACACATTGGGTTGTTTTCAATAGTTTAAATCATGTGTGGAGAAACATAGTGATTATTACACCAAGTGTATAAGAACTTACAGAGGATGAGAATACATTTCAAGATAATTTTAAAACTTTTGTAAAGTTCATGACATCTACAGGCAATTTACTGCACGATATACACCACAACAAAATGGTGTCACAAAGAGAAAGAACATAATCATCATAGAAATGGAGCGCAATATCTTGGTAGCCAAACATTTGCAAATGAGTATTGGGATGAGGCAGTAGAAAATGTAGTATCCATATTGAACAAATGTTCAACAAATAGTGCGAAGAATAGAGTTCCTCAGGAAGCCTGAACAGGATTGAAGCATAGTGTGGCGCATTTAAATTTTTCATAAGCACATGTTCCATATGAGTTGAGAAATAACTTAGAAAACAAAGTACAAAAATGAATGTTTGTTGGGTATTCTAAAGATACAAAGGGATACAAGATGTATGACCCTGAAAATTCATAATCAGTCGCAATGTTCAGTTCGTGTAGAATGAAGCATGGAATGGAAGAATAGAAAAGACAGTAAAAATTATTGATGTGATGGAGGACACATAAGATGAAATGGTATAAACACCATGCATAGGTCAGTCGTAGTGCTTTATACACCTGGCAGTACGACACAAATCACAGTGAAAAATACTCCAGTAAGGACAACAGGTTCGCAGTCTACACCTAGAGCGCAACAAACATCAGCAATTAGTCCAAGAAGTTCTACATCCCCAGATCCAAATTTAGCAAATATGTTACCAAGAAAGACAAGAAATATGCGCAACATCTATAATGAAGACGCATCAAAATCATTTTTCAGTTTTTTTCTCTGTTTTCACAAATAGATGATCCATTGACTTTTGAAGAAGTTGTCAAAGATGATGTATGGGCACAAGCCATGGATGAAGAAATCAGATTCATAGAGAGCAATCAAACATGGAAATTGGTAGATGTACCTGAAGATAAGGATGTGATAACCGGCAAATGGATTTATAAAACCAAGCAAGATTAAGATGGAAATGTACAGAAGCACAAGGCAAGGTCAGTTGCAAGAGGCTTTACAAAACACCTTGGAATTGATTTCAAGGAAACATTTGCATGAGTTGTGTGCATGAACACAATCAGAATAGTGCTAACCATTATCATGCAGTACAAGTGGTTAGTTTATCACATGGATGTAAAGTCAACATTTTTGAATGGAAACTTAGAAGAAGAAGTATATGCGGAACAACCACAAGGTTATGAGGTTCTAGGACAAGAAGACAAAGTGTACACATTGAAGAAATCACTGTATGGATAAGATCGAGGGTCAAGATCCATTCATAAAGAGCCGAAATATTCCAAGCTGTTAGATCTCGGAGAATTAGTGCACTGGTTAGTTGCGAGGAGAGATCAAAATTTCAAAAAACCAAAGGACTTGGAAGAAGCAACGTGAAATTCGCAAAAAGATCACAGTTGTTGATCAAGGAGTGATCTGGACCGTTTATTGTCTAGAGATAATTTTGCAATTTTGGGGATCGGTAGAATGAAAGTGAAAGGTCTTTCGATATCATCGATACGAAAAATCATAAAATCTCGATACATGAAACCCCGATGAGAATTGAGCCATCAGATCGTGGAAGAATTAGGATCGTTAGATTGAGAACTCTAAAATTTCTCAATTTCGCGGATCAAAGGATTCGAGGTGCTTCATAACAGAAGTCTCGAAGTTATGAAATGCAAAATCGTGACATAATCACAATCGTTGGTTGGAGAGTTGTTGGTGACTCTTGATCTGATCCAAAATTTTGGCATTTTGGGTATTAGGAGTTTGAAGGACAGGGAGTCAATTGAATCATATCACCGATATGTGAAATAGCGACACACCCTTTTGGCTAGGTGTGTGGTCATAAGGCGTGGTCACGTGGAAGAGACTCGTGTTTAGTGCTTGTACACGCGAGCCGAAATTTGTAAATACTTGTGGATTGTTTCTTAGAGGTTCCAACAGGGAATCAAAGACTATTTTAGTTCAGTCTTAAGAAGATCCTAAGACCTAGAGTTCACACAGCCCTTCGAGAGAAGGGGGGTTTGCACCATATACCTATGAGAACTACATGCAGGCTTAGGATTATGAAAATGGTTAAGTACATCGTAGATGTAAGTTAGCAAAGATGCATGTTTATATTCCTTAAAGGGAATATTTGGTAAACAACTAAAGATAACTCAAGGATGAGTCCATCACATATAGTGATGGACGTGCAATAAGGAAGTTGCATGTTGAAGGAGTCTCCTAGCAAGAAATTGTGTAAGGACTCTATCAAAACAACAGAGTCACAACCTTAATGACTGTTGAGAATCAAGCAAGGGGATACAAACTTATATATATAAGAATCATGGATTACATTTTAAAATAAATGTGTAGGTGAAAGACTAACAACTGAATGTTAACCATTGTGAGAACCGAATAATAACATGTTGGATGCACAGGTTCATGACTCACTATGAACAAAAAAATCTTAATACTAAGGGTGTTGTTGTATCCAAAAAGGTTGGGGTGAGACCTAACCAAGGATGCTCAATAAAAGAGCTGGAAGGCCCCTAAAACAACAACAACAAAAAAAGTACATCGCAAAAGAAAAGAAAACGAAACAGGAGGAACATTACTTCCACCCTTAGAGCTCTGAATTGCATACAGAGTTGTAGGTCTTAGATGATCAGCTGTGAGAACATGTACAACTAGACAAGAGAGAATAAGTAAGTAAGTAAGTGAGTATGTTTGATTGAATAGGCTTGGTTAAATCCATGTTGAGAAAAAGTAGTGAGACCTTATAAATAACTTAGTTGGGCTTAAAAGTCACAGGCGGTGTGGAAAAGAATTGGGAGAAAGGGAGAGCCCTCCATTCTTTCTTTCTGTGTATTATGTTTTTCTCTGGGATAAGAAAGTTGGTACGTTGATGAAAGTAATTGTTTTGACACCATAGTGATGATGGTTGTATGATGAAAGTGATTGTTTTTCTCATGGAATTGCTTCAAGGAAATGCATATTTGCATAAAGGATAGACAATGGATTTCCCATTGAGGAAGGAGGACCTTCCAACATTTCTACTCACATTTTATAGGTGTTAGATAAAACCAAATTTGGGTGGCCTTGAGTGTCGGCACACTAGTTATTAATGAAGGCATAATGCTTGGGTGCATTCATGCAAAATTTTTAAGTTTCATGTGTACTGATTTGGGATCGTGATCAGCCTATAGAAGGAAATATGGTCTTGCTGTAAGAATGAATGAAAATGAATAACCCACATGATGAAAAGGTTGGTTAAATTCCAACACACCATGACCAAGAAATTGTCATAAAGTGTGACAAACTTGAAATCAATGCAAGAGTGCATTGGGCATGAATGTGGTCATGAATACTAACACGTTTGTTAAATCCTTTGAAATGTTGAATTATGTTTTGAAAGGTGTGCTATGTTGAAATGGGGCATAGGTAAGGAATGAGATTTCCTTTTTATGTTTATATAGATGTGATGAATCGTTAGTATGCATGGTTCTGAATATAGATATATATACATGGAGGCATGAGAGACTAACAACTTGTTTGGCTACGTAAAGAATGAACTGTAGGAGAAAAAAAAAGGGGGGGTCTTGCATACGGCAATGTTATAAGCCCATAAGAAAAGACTGATTTCCTGATTGTTAGAAAAACAGGACCGCGTAGCAATAAAATAAAACAAATGCGGAAACAAAACACAGAAGACACACAATACAAGAGAGACACAAATTTACGTGGTTCACCCAGTGTGGGCTACATCCACCAGAGAAATTGCCAGGTCCTTCCTTTATTATTATCCAAAAAATGAAGGGATACAACCTACAGCAAAACCCGCTGTAACTTCCTCTTCTTTCTCTCACAGTCTCCTCTCTCAGAATACAATATTCACCCTCATACATAGCCGCAATACATTTCCCTCATAAAAGAGGGTTGCCTTCTAGGGAAAAAAACCCTAACATAATCTCTATCATTAGATCTGCAACCTTATAATGAACGGTCTAGATTTACAATGAAATTACAATATACTTTTATAGGGTATTTTTTCCTTCGGGGGCTTCACCCCCGAACCCCCGCTGGGGGCCCGCTTTCCCCCAGGCCCCCCCCAGCCGGGGGGATGGACCCCCCGGACCCCGCAGAGGGGGTACCCCCCCTCTGCACTCCCCCGCGTGGAAGAGTGTACATACTTCTAGGGTGTAAATACTTCATGGGGTATAAGCACGGCTGAAAGCAAGGACCTCTGAATCAGGAAGATAATCAGGCTCCACAACCAACAATCTCTCACTTGGATACTGATCTCAACAACTCCACCATTATTGCATATGATGGACTCTGAACCTTCTTGGACCTGGCAAATTTCTCATCTTCATCTTCATTCTTGAAGACCAACTGAAACTGAGCAAGAACTCAGTTTCTCCCTGGTTACTCCCTTTGTTAATGTGTCTGCAGGATTCTGGCTAGTGTGTATCTTTTCCATCTTCAATTGTCCATCTTCCAAGGCGAATCGTATGAAGTGGTACCTCAACTGTATATGCTTAGTCTTTGAATGGAAGGATGAGTTCTTTGCAAGGTGAATGGCACTCTGACTATCACAGTACAACCTGCTATTCTCCTGCTTCTTTCCCAATTCCTCCATAAACCTTTGT
>ML779386.1:470798-483653 GCA_009831015.1 Picea engelmannii
CAGATTTGCGTGGTTCACCCAGTGTGGGCTACGTCCACCAGAGAAATTTCCAGGTCCTTCCTTTATTATTATCCAGCAAATGAAGGGATACAACCTACAGCAAAACCCGTTGTAACTTCCTCTTCTTTCTCTCACAGTCTCCTTTCTCAGAATACAATATTCACCCTCATACATAGCCGCAATACATTTCCCTCATAAAAGAGGGTTGCCTTCTAGGGCAAAAAACCCTAACATAATCTCTACCGTTAGATCTGCGACCTTATAATGAACGGTCCAGATTTACAATGAAATTACAATATACTTTTATAAGTAAATTTTTGCTTCGGGGGCTTTTCTCCCGAACCCCCGTTGGGGGCCCACTTGCCCCCAGACCCCCAGCCAAGGGGATGGACCCCCCGGACCGCGCAGAGGGGGTACCCCCCCTCTGCACTCCCCCACATGGAAGAGTGTACATACTTCTGGGGTGTAAATACTTCATGGGGTATAAGCACGGTTGAAAGCAAGGACCTCTGAATCAGGAAGATAATCAGGCTCTACAACCAACACTGATGAGCCAAACCACAAGGAATGGTATTTCCTTTTGAGAAAGTGAATTTGATTGTTAGTATGCACAATTTTGAAATTGTTGTGATGATGTTGTAAATGTGCAATAAAAATGTATGTGCATGAGAACTAACAATTTATTTAGCTGAGAAATGATTGCAGGAAGAAAGGGTCTTGGATATGGAAATCTTGTAAGCCCATAAGGAAGACTGATTTCTCGCTGAGTTAAAATTTTATGGGGAAAAAAGTCCCATGATTGTGAATATGGTTCTGTGCGAAACAGATCTAAAAATAAACGAAGAAATTGGAAAATCTGTGGGTGATAGATTTAGAATAAAATTTTGAAAGTTAGAATTTATAATGATGTCTCATGAATTTTGTATACCTGTGATATAGGTGAGAAGAAAATATTTTTCCAGAAAGGACAAATGAAGGCTGTCAAATATGGAGATGATGAAAAATGGCTATTATTGAGCCATGAGAACCCCGTGATAAGACATGATCACTTAAAATACATTGTGTTGAGGTAACCCAAGCCGAAGGGACACCTCGACAGAGAAAATATAAGGGATGCCTCTACTGTAAGACTCGATAGAGACTCTGGAATTCTTCCTGTACGAGAAAACCATGGCATGGAAAAGGGATCACCCAAAGGACTGTACAGTAGTGAAGGGGATGCATGAGCCTGGGCCTAGACGGTGAGTGGCCACAAGGAAGAGGAGACCTTAATAGTTCTTGTAAACTATTGGGATCATGCACACGGTGGGTAGTTCTTCTTGTTCGAGAAAAACTTGGCAAGGTAAGAGGGATCACTTGAGGGATTGTATAGCAGAGAAGGGGATGCCTGAGCCTGTGCCTTGACGATGAGTGACTGCAAGGAAGATGAAACCATGATAGTTCTTGTAAACTATTGAATTGGGTTCATGCACCCAATGGGTATGTCAAGGAAAAATAATGAGCCTAGATAAAAAAACAAGCATGTGGATACAAATCCACAAACTGTACATATAATTATTGTGCTAAGATTATGAAAATTTTCCTAGAAATTTTTATGCAATGTTTTCGCATAAGACTATGATTAGCGTGCTTGTTGTCCAAGAATTATTGAAAGCAGGTGACCAAGATTAAGGGTCTGAAAAGGTACCCAACTGAGAAGGAAGGATCGGGATTTATGAAACAACTGAATGAGAAAGGCATGACTGGTGTTTTTGAGAAAGAACACCGAGGACAATGTTCCTCTAAGGGGGAGGGAACTGTAACACCCTGTTTCTGCCAGCTTGTAATTAATCATAAAATATGATTACCATGTTGATGCATGGGGACAATATAATTGTATTATTGTTTGAGTTACCAATAATCGATTATGGGGGTGAAGCTTTGAAAGTACTGGCCATGATATCACTAGAGGAAGAATGTAAAAACTATACAAGAGGGTTCATTATACCAAATAACCCCAAATTTTCCTTGATGACGATGACAAACCTTCTTTGGATCTCAAGGTAAGAAATTAGTTAATGAAGAAAGGACCATTGGTTGAATTATCAACCACCCCCATGAATGGGAACATGGTCTAGCTGCAGAATGTCAGCTCGAAGTACTAGAGAGATCTGCAGACCCGAGCTTCCTTCTAACAGAAGAAACATGATGGGTTGGGAACATTCTAACAGAAGGAAGGTAAAAGGGATACAAGGGTACAACTAGAGGGGGGATAGGATACACGAGGGAAATATCGTAAAGGTTATGTGTGGAGATCTCCAGGGAATAATGAAGAGATGGTTGTGAGTTTGATGTTGCGTGAGCATCTGATAAATCTCGTTGATTCCATAACAGAGAAAAATATCTGAGAGTTGCAGAGAACAGAACCTGAGTAGAAGTTTAACAGAGAAGGAATCCTTGAGAACTGTGAGAGATCCCTGGTGATATCATGGCTTGGTATGGGGGTGGACAGAGTGCTAAGAATGAATGCCTCTAAGCCTATGGTAAGGGGGAAGGATGAACACCCACAATCAGTTAGATGGCTACCTCTTGTAATAGATAAGTAATTACATATCCTTTGTATGAATTGGATATATTGTAAATGTTTTCAGGAATGTGAATGAATGCTTAATGGATATATTGTATCCCTTCTATTTCTGCTTGGTTGTATAATTAGGAAAGTAAGAATTTATATGGTTCAAACATGATTTTTTCTAATAAATGCTTGAGTTTTGTAGTGTCTTAAGATAGAGTCGCGACAATGAGTTTGTCGACCATAGGTATAGTTACACGCATGTCAACCCTCATAGTCATTCTGAGTCTCTTGGAGGACAAAGTATATTAAACTCATGAGAGGTAGTGTAGATACGCACAGGCTATCTACGAGGCAAGCAGAGGTTCGAGAACCCCTTCGAGGTTCCAGGGTGAGAAATCTCAGGAGGGACAACACTTTTAATAAGTGTTGGAAAGATTCAATAGATGGAGCATAGGAGAAGATCGAAGGTTGAGGCCTTCAAAGCATCAAATTATTCCAAGATGGGAGAAATTATGGGCACAGGACGAGATCGTATATGAGCCATCAGATCTAAGCGTGTGGACCAACATTCATTGGATCGAGCAGAGGAGAATATCTGGACCATTGGAATCCACGTTTAGAGAACGTGAAGAGCATGCAAAAGGAGAATATATATGAGCCATCGGATCTGGCATGTGGACCAACAGTCATTGGATCCAGAGAAAAGTGCACAAGAGAAGTTCTGAAACCATCGAGACTGTTCATTGGAAAGGACATGTGGCAAGAGCTCATCATTTCGCTGACTCGCAGAGAAAGAAGATCAAAGAACATAATGTTCGAACTCATGATGTGTGAACTCATGACTTGATCATGTTCATTCATAAAGGAGGACACGTGGTGAAAGCTTAGCATTTCGTTGACTCTCGACTTGAAAAAGTTAAAGAGGGAAGTCGTGAGAACTCGCGATATGCGAAATTCTTAGGCGCTTTAGATTTTGGCCTCGGGTCATAGTGAATGGTCAGATGGACAGAGGCTAAAGGGGGAGCTAAGGGATTGTTAGCCCTTTTCGGAGCTCAAGATTTGGAGGATTTGGGCAGCCTTGCATCAAAAGTATCGAATTCGCAAAATAAAACGTGTCATTTAGGTTAAGCCTGTGGTCATGGTAATGGTCACGTGAGCGGAGGGAGCTAACGGTCGTTAGTCCCTTTTCACATCTTTGGAGTTGGGGATTCAGGGGTGGCTTATACATTAAATTCCTGACATGCGAAGTCTCAAAACACTTTTGGGTAGGTTCACGGTCACAGCCCATGGTCGCGTGGATTAGAGGCTTGCACTTGGTGCTTAGTCATATAGGCAAAATTTCATAAAAAGGACCTGTGGATTTGTTTGTGAGATTCACGTAAGAAATCAAAGAGATTCTCTAGATCAACAGAGTTCAGAATGATCCTTAACCAAGAGGTTGGATTGGTTCCCTAACCTTCCAAATTAGGAACCATGAATGGAGTTCCTATCCTTTAAGAAAATCATTTTTTTTTAATGCCCGTCGTGGGTGTATTACACAGTAGCAACTGCAGTATACATCTTGAACACATGTCCAAAAAAGAGTATATGAAGAATAGAGTTCCTCAAGAAGACTAGACAGGATTGAAGCATAGTGTGCTGCATTTAAAATTTTTTGGTTGTGTTTCATACGCACATGTTCCAGATGAGTTGAGAAAGAAGTTGGACAACAAAGGAAAATAAATTATATTTGTTGGGTATTCTGAAGACACAAAAGGATACCAGTTGTATGACCCTATCACAAGAAAATTTATAATCAACCGCGATGTTCAGTTCATGGAGAATGAAGCATGGAATGGAATCATAACTAAGACACTAAAAATTATTTATGAAATGGAGCATGATGACACGGAAGATGAAATGGTTCAAACACCATGCACAGGTCAGTGCGTAGTCCCTTTACACCTGGAAATCTGACGCAAATCACAATGCAGAATACTCCAGTAAGAACAACAAGTCCTCAATCTACATCAAGAGCACAACAAACATCAGCAAGCAGTCCAAGAATTTATACATCCCTAGATCCAACTTTGGCAATTATGTTACCAAGAAAGATAAGAAGTCTACGTGACATCTATAATGAAGATGCAATAAATTCATTTTCATTTTTTTTCTCTGTTTTCACAAATAGATGATCCATTAAATTTTGAAGAAGCTGTCAAAGATGATGTATGGGAATAAGCCATGGATGAAGAAATCAAATGCACAAAGAACAATCAAATAGGGAAATCGATAGATTTACCTGAAGATAAGGATGTGAAAAGTGTCAAATGGATTTATAAAACCAAGAAAAATGTAGATGGAAATGTTGGAACTTAGTTTGGAAATGTCCACGCCCACATTTGAACTTGATCAAAACTGAACGTCTCAGCCCTAGATTCCATGAACTTAATGAAAACGAGTCGCTAACTCTTCGGTATGTGTTTCATCTCGACTCGTGCAACATCTCAACCCATACAACATCTTGGATGGGCTCGTCTCATCTCCTAAACCAATGAATCATATGTCTTCAACCAAAAATGAGCAATGCACTATTTTCTAACATCTATATGCTACCATAAGCAGAATTATAGTCGTATCCTTTCATGGAAAGAATAAATTAAGAGTAGAGATAAGTGTTCATGGTAAGCATTGCAGTAGTGAGATTAAGTCTCTAACAAGATCTGATACCAAATGTTGGTTTTAAAGAGTAGCAACATTAACACTAAACACATAAATAAGGAAGGTACATCAGGAGTTTAAGCTCAGAAACTCCCAAAGGAGGAAATTCTATTAATTAAATCATTCAAATGTATCTTTGTATTGCACAGTTAGTCCCTTTATATAATGATAGGTGACCATAATATCTATTTCATAATTAGATGATTAGTTCAAACCATATGCATGACTTTCTCCAATAATATCTCCCTAAATCTCTCAACTCAATCCATGAGATATTCATACCTAATTTCTCTCCTTATGCTCATCTTTCACTCATAGATAGACTTTTATTTATGGTCTACATGATTACAATTATGCACCCATATACATTAGACATTATTCATATATCACAAGTATGAATTAGTCCTTCAAGCCCCCAATACTCTTTTGTCTCACTTGGTTTGCAACAATGCTGCAGTTTGTTAATATATATCTGAGTGCGATTACAATTTACAGCACTAGGCTCATTGGTCTTATATCACACAGACACTTTGACGCAAAACATGTAAACATAGACACTTTCGCCCAAAACATATATACACAGACACTGGCCCAAAATATCCTATCTCATTGGCCTATAAAAAATATGTACATTTACAGCCTAGGGGGTCCAACCTAGGGGTATTACATGGAGTTATCTAAAAACATCAACCTAGCTTTGATACCACTCATAGGCCACATATGAATAACTCCACAGATTAAAAAATGTTTATTGATGGGAGACAAACATAAATACATTAAGAGATGACTCTTTCTTTCATCTTCCAAGGGGTTTGAGGACTCTTCACATTCACCTATAACTCTTCATATTCCTAAATTAATATTTATAACAATATTAACAATTATACCATAATCCTAAGGATTAGGTATCTTACACTCAATAACTCAAATTTGTAATTTCAACAATTCATAGCTATATTTCCAGCAAAATTAATGGGAAAAAATACCCTAAAAGAATTCAAAACATAAAATGTTTAGACTATGTGTACTTTATCCATCTAATAAATTTTACTTTTTATCAGGCCAAAATCCTTGTACTAGGGAGATGTGTAATTTCTTTTGTGCTCAACATGGAGGTGCATGTGGCATTTAAACCAACTTAGATCCATCTTATCTTCGAATCTATCATGAGTAGAGAGAGATCAAATCCCTTAAAGTCAAAACCTTTCCTCAAATCTTTTTAATTTAAAAAAAAAATCACTTCAAAAATCCCTAAAATCCCTATGAAGATATAACAAATTCTTAATTAAGATGCATCTACACTAATTGTTTATTGTTTTTCAAAACGTTAACAAAATAATAAGATTAATAAACTCAATAGTTGACATACGAAATCCTAAAAAATATAAATGAAATTCAAAGTGCATCTTCCTAAAGGGACTCAGACTCCATACCATTATAAGCTTTACAACAATGGAAAAGAAATAACTTTGAGCCATGAAACATGTTCCATTTTAAGAAAGTATAGTGACGTCTAAATCGGTTGTTGTTAAAGGATACATGATTCGTGACCATGAAAATTGTCTAATAAAAGAATTGAGCCAACATTTCAAAATGGAAACGTCAAAGTAACTTGTTTGAATTGATGTATATAAAATGGGAATATGCCACTATTTCAAATATACCAGGGAGAGGCGGCCTGCTCATTTTTAATTGAATGGTTGGCCGTTGTTCACTGCGATATTGGAGTGATACGAAGTTCTCCAATTACATATCAAAAGATACACAGACCCACTCTGTGACGAATACACAGAATCACATATCAAAGAATCATGTATTTCATATGAAAACTAAGCACATTGATACAAGGTACATTTGATCAGATAATTGGTGAATAACAAAGAGATATGTTTAGAGTTTTGTGGGTCAAAATATTAAGTCACAAACATTTTCACAAATTCTTTAGGAAGAGATGCATTTCAACATTTGAGCAATAGTGTGGGAGTTTGCGCAGTAACATATGAGTGATAGTAACTTTGTAAACTCAATTTTTGATGTAATTTTCTTCTGTAATCCCACCTACTTATAAATTAAGGGGGAGTGTTGGAAATAGTAATTACAAGTCGGTGATATATTTACGTCTCTGTTGATTTTTCTGTCAGTCATTATGTCAGTATTGTTTTGTCAATCAACTGAATTTGTAGTCAGTTAGTCTGACAGTCTGCAAGTGCAAATTTGCACGTTTACTCAAAAGTCAGTTGGCAAGCAGGAGAATTATAAATGGATCCAATCTTTATCCTATCGATTTTATTTAAGTAGTTGATTAGTCATTAGTATTTATGGTTGTCTTTAATATATAGTCTTCTTTAATTTTGCAGGAAGTTACAGTCCGAGTCCATATAAGTCTGAGTCCTTTGTTAGTCGAAGATGATGCATAATAGATGCACAAAGGATGTAGAGCAATAGAGAGGAACAATAGAAATTGAATAGTTGAATAAGTGTGAGCACAAGCTATGTGTTTGTAAAGTCAGTACTATAAGTCATTAGAGTCGAAGCTCATCATTTTATTGTATTTTATAACTGCGCACAGTGCGCTGAAGTTTATTAATATCAAGAAATTTGTATTTTTGAGTTTTGTGTGCTAAGCATATCAGATTGTTATTCCACATTTATAAATTGTATTTTAAATCATTTTATATTATAGAACAGGGGATTTCAGAATTTTTATAAAGTTCATGGCATCTAAAATCAATTTATTGTGCGATATACACCACAACAAAATGGTGTCGCAGAGAGAAAGAATAGAACCATCATGGAAATGGTGTACAGTATGTTTGTAGCCAAACATTTGTCAAATGAATATTCGACTGAGGCAGTATGTAACATCCTGTTTTCCCCAGCTTGTAATTAATCATAAAATAGGATTACCATGCTGAGGCATGGGGACAATATAAATGTATTATTGTTTGAGTTTCCAATAACTGACAGTGGGGGTGAACCCTTGAAAACACTGGCCATGATATCACTAGAGGAAGAATGTAAAAACTATATGAGATGGTTCATTATACCAAATAACCCCAAATTTCACTTGATGAGGATGACAAACCTCCTTCAGTTCCCAATAAAATAAATCAGTTAATGAAGAAAGGACCAGTGGTTGAATTATCAACCACCCCCATGAATGGGAGCATTGTCTAGATGCATAATGTCAGCCCAAAGTACCACAAAGATCTGCAAACCCGAGCTTCCTTCTGACAAAATAAACGTGATGGGTTGGGAACCTTCGAACAAAAGGAAGGTAAAAGGGATACATGAGGACAACTAGAGGGGGGACATGATACGAGAGGGAAAGCTCGTAAAGGAGATGCAAGGAGCTCTCTAGGGAGTAATTAAGAGAATGTTGTGAGTTTGATGTTGGGTGAGCATCTGATAAATCTCCCCGAGGCCATAACAAAGAAAAATATTTGAGAGTTGCAGAGAACATAACCCTAGCAAAAGCTAAACAGAGAAGGAATCCTTAAGAACTATGAGAGTTCCCTGTAAATATCATGGCTCGGCATGGGGGTGGCCAAAGTGCTAAGAATGAATGCCTCTGAGCCTATGGTCGAGTGGAAGGATGAACACCCACAGTCAGTTAGATGGCTACCTCTTGTAATAGATAAGTAATCGCATATCTTGTGTATGAATTGGATATACTATGAATGTTTTCAAGAATGTGAATTAATTCTTAATGGATATACTGTATCCCTTCTATTTCTTCTTGGTTGTATAATTACGCAAGTAAGAAGTTATATGGTTCGAAAATGATTTGTTCTCATAAATGCTTGATTTATTTAGTGTCTTAATCTAGAGTCATGATAGTGAGTTCATCGACCTTATGTATAGTTACATGTACGCATGTCAACCCTCATAGTCGTTATGATTCTCTTGGAGGATGGAGTTTGTTAAAATCATGAGAGGTAGTGCAAATACGCACAGGCTCTCTACAAGGAAAGAAGAGGTTTGAGAAGCCCTTCGAGGTTCCAGGGTGAGAAAGCTCAGGAGGGACAACACTTTTCGTAAGTGTTGGCGAGATCCAATAGTCGACTCACAGTAGAAGATCAAAGGTCGATACCTTCAAAGCGTCGAATTCTTCCAAGACGGGAGAAATTATGAGCGCAAGAGGAGATCATATCTAAGCTGTCAGATCTGGGTGTGTGGACCAACACCTATTCGATCGAGCAAAGGAGAAGATCTGGACTGTTGGAATCCACATCCAGACAATGTGAAGAGCGTGCAAGAGGAGAATAGAACTAAGCTGTCGGATCTGGCACATGGACCAACAATCGTTGGATCGGGAGAAAAGTGAACAAGAGAGGTTCCAAAACCATCGTGACCATCCCTTGGAAAGGACACATAGAAAGAGCTTAGTATTTCATTGAATCGTAGAGAAAGAAGTTCAAAAAACATACTATTCAAGCTCACAATGTGCAAAATTGCAATTTGATCGTGGTCATTGATCAAGGAGGACACGTGGTGAAATCTCAATAGTTCACTAACTCGCGACTTGAATAATTCAAAGAGGGAATCCGTGAGAACTCACGATACGTGAGATTTCACCCCACTTGAGAGTTTGGCCTCGGGTCATAGTGAATGGTCACATGGATGGAGGCCAAAGGGGGAGCTAACAAATCGTTAGCCCTTTTCGGAGCTCCGAAGTTGGAGGAGTTGCGGCGCCTTGCATCAAAAGTCCCGAAGTCATGAAATGTGACACACCCTTTAGGTTAAGCGTGTGTTCATGGGAATGGTCACGTGAGCAGAGGGAGATAATGGTCGTTAATCCCTTTTCGCATCTCGGGAGTTTTGGGAGTAAGGGGTGGCTTATACGTTAAATTCATGACATGCGAAGTCTTGAAACGCTTTTGGGTAGGGGCATGATCATATCCCATGGTCGCGTGGAATAGAAGCTTGCACTTGGTGCTTAGTCACATAGGCGGATTTTCATAAAAAGGACCTATGGATTTGTTCATGAGATTCCCGCAGGAAATCTATGAGCTTCTCCAGCTCAACAGATTTCATAACTATCCTTGACCAAGAGATCATATTGGTTCCCTGACCTTCCAAATTAGGAACCATGAATGGAGATCATATCCTTTAAGAAAAAAAAGAAAAAATTATGCCTATCGCGGGTGTGTTACAAAATGGCATTAGAGCATGGTTACAACACTTGGCCTGCTTGGGATCCTGAAAGAATCAAGTGATTTTTCTTTCTTAGAAAATGTAAAGGAGGAGGGTGTACTACCCTCCCTATCTAGCAGGGCATGATTTAGACACAAGCCTAGATGGGCTAAAGAACAATTGTGATATTATGTTCACTAAGGTTAAGATGATGCATGTTGGAAGGTAATTCTACCTTTAAAATAAATTTTATTATTTGCATCAAATCCTTAAGGAGAAGGACTACAGAATGAAACTGTAATTTGGGAATTCCTACGGAATTCAATAAAGGAATTATATTGTTCCTCTATCAAAATGATAACTACACTTATAGGAGTAGGGATGTACTAATCAATATTACCGATAAGACATGAATGTGAATGACAGAGGTGGAATAAATTGTGCTATGAAGTTTCAAAAGCAAGACAAGGGACATGAACTGATTTTTTCTGTTATAGTGTGACAATGTCTACCTACTAAAGCAGGTAGAGTCTCTTGTAATTGGGATGGATTGTTAGGTAAGAATTAAGACCCTCATGAAGAATTCCTTCATGATTTAGGAAATCTGGTAAGGACTGTTAGGATCCTTAGCAAGTTATAATTAGTGCATTATTAAAATACTAAACCTTGAGTATATAAATCCTCATGATCGAGAGGACTAATGAAAATATGTAGAGTCAGATTACCTGATCTGTAATTGTTAGGATCAACAAGATGGATAATCTATTTAAGCAAGATTAAGAGGAGTCCTATGGGACTGTTGCTAATTCCCAAAAGTGACCCTTGTTGGTTGTTCCCATAAAGAGAGGGTAACATTCGTATGAGTTATGACTGTGAGATTAATCTTGTAATTAACTTAAAATCTCAGAAGAGATAATAGGGAAATTTTGTATGCCAACTATGCATATAGAGTGTAGGGAGTGCGTATAGAAACAAACTTGTGTTAAACTTTGAAATCTCTGGAGGTTGAGCGCAGAGTATTCCAGGAGGGCATTAGAAAGTCTTTTGAAAAATACACAGAGTGCAAATGTGCGCAAGGAGTGAGATTTAAATTTCAATTGCTAGAAAGTTAGGAGGAGTAGTGGTTTTAAGTCTCAAGAGGAAACACTTAGAAAAAGTTTCTAAGTTTTGAAGAGTTGAGGCGTTCAAAGGTGAAGCACAGAAAACTGAAGTTCGAAGAAAGAACCAATACGGAGGATTGAGCGAGACAAATCCTTTAGAAAATAATTTTGAATATTGGATAAGATCGAGGGTCAAGATGCATTCAAAAAGAGCTGAAATATTCCAAGTTGTTAGATCTCCGAGAAGTAGCATACTGGTTAGTTGCGAGGAGATATCAGAATTTCACAAAACCAAAGGACTTGGATGAAGCAACATGAAATTCACGAAAAGATCATAGTCATTGATCAAGGAGTGATCTGGACTGTTGATTGGCTAGAGATAATTTCGCAATTTCAGGGATCGAGAGAATGAAAGTGAAAGCTCTTTTGATATCATCGATACACGAAATCAAGAAATCCCTATACGTGAAACCCCGACGAGATCTGAGTCGTCATATCATGGAAGAATTAGGATCGTCAGATTGAGAACTCCAAAATTTCACAATTTTGGGGATTGAAGGATTTGAGGTGCTTCATAACAGAAGTCTCGAAGTTGTGAAATGCAAAATCGCGACATAATCACAATCGTTGGTTGGAGAGTTGTTGGTGACTGTTGATCTGATCCAAAATTTTGGCATTTTGGGTATTGGGAGTTTGAAGGACGAGGAGTCGATTGACTCATATCACCTATACGTGAAATCGTGATGCACCTTTTTGGGTAGGTGTGTGGTCACAAGGCGTGGTCACATGGAAGAGACTCGCGTTTAGCGCTTGTAAACACGAGCCGAAATTTGTAAATACTTGTGAATTGTTTCTTAGAGGTTCCAAGAGGGAATCAAAGATTGTTTCAGTTCAGTCTTAAGAAGATCCTAAGACCAGGATTTCACACAGCCCTTGGAGAGAAAGGCAGTCTACACCATATACCTATGACAGCTACATGCAGGCTTAGGATTATGAAAATGGTTGTAACATCCCGCTCTGGCGCACTTACCTAACTTATTCTTTGAGGACACTTGCTCGCAAGTGATCTGGATTTATATGATAAACTTTTCTTTCATTATGATGCATTGAGTTATATGACAGGATGTTTTTACTACCTTGGTGTAGACAGGTGCTGCTGACTCAGTTTCTTTGAGTGTGCAGGGTGTCAGACCTGGAGGATGCAGAGGCATCGGTGGAACTTCCTTGGACTCCGGATTGAGTCAGGGAGTGGGGTATTTGAGTTGTTTCATTTATGATGATATTGTTTCATTTTGATGATGTACTATTGATTATATGATATGTTGCTGACATGATCTGACATGATGGTTGATGATGCAGGCTGAC
>ML779386.1:501956-531495 GCA_009831015.1 Picea engelmannii
CTCCATGTTCATCAGAACAGTCGCCAGCCCTGAGACCTTAAATGGTTAAAGACGATGGGAAACCGGGCTTGAGCGTTGACTCTGTGTCTTGGAGGTCCTAACCTTGCAGGGTAGGACGGGCGGGAGGTCAGTCGTATTTTAGCCGTCAGTTTCACTTGTCGTGAGATCTTCATTTATGCATGTGGTTATGTATCGTGCGTCTTGGTCGTGTTCTGATGTTCGTCCTGGTTGTTTACTCATATATGCGCACACACACACTTCAAAAAAAAATTTTGCACCTGGCACTAGAGTAGTTGTCGTAACGAGGCAGTTCGTTACAATGGTTAAGTACATCGTAGATGTATGTTAACAAAGATGCATGTTTATATTCCTTAAAGGGAATATTTGGTAAACAACTAAAGCTAAATCAAGGCTGAGTGCATCACATATAGTGATAGACATGAAATAAGCAAGTTGCATGTTGAAGGAGTGTCCTATGAAGAAATTGTGTAAGGACTTTGTCAAAAGAACAGAGTCACAACCTTAATGACTGCTGAGAATCAAGCAGGGGGCTACAAACTTATATATATACGAAACTTGGATTAAATTTTAAAATAAATGTGTGGGTAAAAGACTAACAATTGAATGTTAACCACTCTGAGAACCAAATATTAATGAGCAGGATGCACAGGTTCATGACCCGCTATGAACAAAAAAATCTTAATACTAAGGGTGTTGTTGTATCAAAAAAGTTTGATGTGAGACCTAACCAAGGATGCTCAAGAAAAGAGTTGGTGGGCCCCTAAAACAACAACAACAACAAAAAGTACATCGCAAAAGAAAAGAAAATGAAAAAGGAGGAACATTACTTCCACCCTAAGAGATCTGAATTGCATACAGAGTTGTAGGTCTTAGATGATCAGTTGTGACAAGATGTACAACTGGACAAGAGAGAAAAAGTAAGTAAGTAAATAAGTATAATTGATTGAACAGCCTTGGTTAAAGCCATGTTGAGAAAAAGTAGTGAGACCTTATAAATAACTTATCTGGGCTTAAAAGTCACATGCGATGTGGAAAAGAATTGGGAGAAAGGGAGAGCCCTCCATTCTTTATTTCTGTGTATTATGTTTTTCTCTGGGATAAGAAAGTTGGTACATTGATGAAGGTAATTGTTTTGACACCATATTGATGATGGTTGTATTACTGTAGAAATGATTGAGAACTGTTGTGTTCCACTCATGAAAACATTAAGGATAATGTGATGAAGTGCATACAGATATTCTAGGACATGTTTGAGAACGTTTTATTGATTTAAGTGATATGGTACTTGCATTTTTTATTTGCATGGTGACTAATGTGTTTATGATGTATGTCATGTGTAGAAAGAAATGGATTGGATTTGTGGAGAAAGACAATTGCCAACAATGAACAATCTCAATCAAAGAATGACTATGAGAAGATTCTTGTTGAAAGATTGTTGACAGGACTATGAAAATCTTGCTTAAGCATTGTTGATGGGGTAATATCAGAGGGGGTGCTAGCAGCCATAACCGATATAAAAAATGTTCATTCCTATGTGGCACAAGGTATGAAGGGATTGGGTAAGAATCCCTTCTAAAATTTTTTACGGTCTTAATGTTATGTGTGAAACGTTGAAAGTTAGTTGTATTCCTTGGATTCCCAAGTACGGTATGCTTCAAGAAGAAGAACCTGAATGATGGAGGCGTGAACCTCTGGTAGTAAAGACCAATTGTAACCATCGAAAGAATTCATGGACCGATATGTCATGAATACATGGACCAATCAAGGAAGGATTGGAAACAAAAGTGCTCATAGATAGCACGTTTCATGGAATTGCTTCAAGGAAATGCATATTTGCATAAAGGACAGACAATGGATTTCCCATTGAGGAAGGAGGACCTTCCAACATTTCTACTCACATTTTATAGGTGTTAGAGAAATCCAAATTTGGGTGGCCATGATTGTTGGCACCCTGGTTATTAATGAAGGCATAATGCTTGGGTGCATTCATGCAAAATTTTTAAGTTTCATGTGTACTGATTTGTGATTGTGATCGGCCTATAGAAGGAAATATGGTCATGCTGTAAGAATGAATGAAAAAGAATAACCCATATGATGAAAAGGTTGGTTAAATTCCAACACACCATGACCAAGAACTTGTCATAAAGTGTGACAAACTTGAAATCAATGCAAGAGTGTATTGGGTATGAATGTGGCCGTGAATACTGGCACGCTTGTTAAATCCTTTGAAATGTTGAATTACATTTTGAAAAGTGTGGTATGTTGAAATGGGGCATAGGTAAGGAATGGGATTTCCGTTTTATGTTTATATACATGTGATGAACTGTTAGTATGCATGGTTTTGAATATAGATATATATACATGGAGGCATGAGAGACTAACAGTTTGTTTGGCTGTTTAAAGAATGAACTGTAGAAGAAAAAAAAAGGGGGGGTCTTGGATATAGCAATGTTGTAAGCCCATAAGAAAAGACTGATTGCCTGATGAGCCAAACCACAAGGAATAGTATTTCCTTTTGAGAAAGTGAATTTGATTGTTAGTATGCACAATTCTGAAATTGTTGTGATGATGTTGTGATGAGAACTAAGAATTTGTTTAGCTGAGGAATGATTCCAGGAAGAAGGGTCTTGGATATGGAAATGTTGTAAGCCCATAAGGAAGACTAATTTCCCACTGAGTTAAAATTTTATGGGGAAGAAAGTCCCATGATCGTGAATCTGGTTCCATGGGAAACAGATTTGAAAATAAACGAAGAGATTGGAAAATCTGTGGGTGATAGATTTAGAATAAAATTTTGAAAGTAACACAAGCCGGAGGGACACCTCGACAGAGAAAATCTAAGGGATGCCTCAACTATATGACTCGATAGAGTCTCTGGAATTCTTCCTGTGAGAGAAAACCATGGCAGGTAAAAGGGATCACCCAAGGGACTATATAGTAGTGAAGGGGAAGCCTGAGCCTGGGCCTGGACGGTGACTGACCTCAAGGAAGAGGATACCTTAATAGTTCTCTTAAACTATTGGGATCATGCACACAGTGGGTAGTTCTTCCTGTGCGAGAAAAAATTGGTAAGGAAAGAGAGATCACCTGAGGGACTGTATAGCAGAGAATGGGATGCTTGAGCTTGGGCCTAGAGGGTGAGTGATCCTAAGGAAGATGAAACCATGATAGTTCTTGTAAACTATTGAATTGGGATCATGCACCCAATGGGTATGTCAAGGAAAAACAATGAGCCTGGATAACAAAACAACCATGTGGATACAAATCCACAAACTGTACATATAATTATTGTGCTAAGATTATGAAAATTTTCCTATAAATTTTTATGCAATGTTTTCGCATAAGACTATGATTAACGTGCTTGTTGTCCAGGAATTATTGAAAACAGGTGACCAAGATTAAGGGTTTGAAAAGGAACCTAACTGAGAAAGAAATATCGAGATTTCTGAAACAACTGAATGAGAAAGGCATGACTGTTGTTTTTGAGAACGAACACCAAGGACATTGTTCCTTTAAGGGGGAGGGAATTGTAACACCTTGTTTCCACCATCTTGTAATTATTCATAAAATAAGATTACCATGTTGAGGCATGGGGACAATATAAATGTATTATTGTTTGAGTTAACAATAACTGACTGTGGGGGTGAAGCCTTGAAATTACTGGCCACGATATCACTAGAGGAAGAATGTGAAAACTATACAAGAGGGTTCATTATACCAAATAACCCCAAATTTTCCTTGATGATGATGACAAACCTCCTTCGGATCTCAAGGTAAGAAATCAGTTAATGAAGAAAGGACTAGTGGTTGAATTATCAACCACCACCATGAATGGGAGCATGGTCTAGCTGCATAATCTCAGCTCGAAGTACCACACTGATATATAGACCCGAGCTTCCTTCTGACAGAAGAAACATGATGGGTTGGGAACCTTCCAATAGAAGGAAGGTAAAAGGGATACACAGGGACAACCAGAGAGTGGAGAAGATACGAGAGGGAAAGATCGTAAAGGAGATGTGTGGAGCTCTCCGAGGAATAATGAAGAGAAGGTTGTGAGTTTGATGCTGGGTGAGCATATGATAAATCTCGTCGAGGCCATAACAAAGAAAAATATGTGAGAGTTGCAGAGAACATAACCTAAGCATAAGCTTTTGGCTTCATCAGATAACAAGGGAATAGCTTTGGCTTGCTTAGAGCTATCTTCCAAGATAATTCCCTTAAAAGGAGGAAAAGTAGTATTTGACTCAACAAGACTTCCATCTAAACTTTTCCATTGATGTCTAGGAGAATCAGAGCTTTCTCCTACCATTTTTACTATAGGGGCTATATACAATTTTCTCCATTCAAAGAAGGAAATCCAACAATTTTCTTTAATCATATTTCCTTCCATAATTTTGACAATCTTTGTTTTTCTTTCTCTGGAGTACTATTGTCAAAATCTTGAGATTCAGGATTTGTAAACAAATCCCAATTTGTCATTTTCTTGATCCATTCTTCAGGCAGGGATCCCTTCATACAGCCTGTCATGACTGTGAGATATTTTTGGATTTATTCTACATAGGGTCTTTTTATGTTACTAGGAAAAGGATTTGAGAATCGACATTCTGGTATGACAGTGTCACACTGTTCAATATCTCCTAGGCCATACTTAGGAGAGTTTGGTGTTCTCATTCCTCTGTAGATTTCTTTAATTCGGGGATCTAGAGATTCAATTGAAGGCATATAATGGATCATTAAACAGGAAGTATACTCTGAAGTAGACAAAGATGAGTCTATAGTATTGTACGCAGATCTAAAAGAGACCGAGGAATCCATACTAGGTATTACTATCTTTACACAAAAAAGGAGGGTGTTTAGTATTGTGTCCTTTAATACAAAAGGATTAGACAGGCTCCCGGCCTACTCCTTAGGTAAAGACTAGTAAAATTTTCAACGAGTCACAGTAGTGGAAACTATGCCTTTAAACAACCTGAGACTACTGATACAGCTCTGGATTCAAACTGAACCACACAACTAAACAAAATAAGAGCGAATAGCTTTAACAGATTAGAATGAGTCTGTTATCATACCTAGGGAAAAAAATGAGGTCATGGCTCTGATACCATTTGTAAAGCAGGGGCCTCCTCTGTCAGAGTATGAAGCTTGCTGATTGTTTTCTTTCCTATGCACAATCTCCCTTCACCATTGATCTTCTGATTTCTGCGACTTCTGCTAGAACGAATACCGGCGGGTTAACCACTTTACTTACTGTATATTCCTGAAGTTCCCCACTCGAATTCCATCGAGCGCTTTTCACACCAGTTCTATTTGAAGCCTATATGTGATCTCCGACGAACTTTCACAGCTACAACTGCCCTTAGCGGCCTCCTGCCTAGCGGGACTTACTACCACTGATCCACCGAATAATATTGAATAACACTGTGGTTCTTCCGAAAAATTCTAAACAAGTTGTCAATAGCACTGTGGTTCTTCCGACAAATTCTAAACAAATCTCTCACCACAGAAACCTAAATGAGCAAAATCAAAATTCCAAAATTCCAAATTTACATTTAAAAGTATTAAATATAATATTGAATAAAATTTAAATAATTGTTTATGCTCTTCATTAAGTAAAAGTGTTATATAATTATGTAAATTATTATAAATCTTGGTACAATGTTATAATATTTTATAAATTACTCAGTCTCATGTGTATGACCGAATTGTTGGGTGCAAATGGATATGACGGAAGTGTTGGGTGCAAAATATATATCATGAAACAAGCTCGACATGAAAAATGAAAAATGAAAAATATGAACCCTTTACTCTATAATTGTTGGGTGCAAAATGTATATGACTGAAGTGTTGGGTGCAAAATTTATATCAAGGAACAAGTTGGACATGAAAAATGAAAAATAAAAATAAATTTCATCTTTATTATCATAAGCAAAATCAAAATTCCAAATTTACATTTAAAAACGTTAAAAATAATATTGAATAAAATTTAAATATTTGTTTAGTCAGAGAAGTGCTCTGGGTTTCCAAGATTCTTACGAAAAGACATGAAAACACTTATACTAATAGATTTATTTTTGTACAAAGTGGTGATTGTTACAGTAATCCACGAAACCCAGATGACACCACTGTCGGCCATCTAGACATGAATTATTTTCTTTAGTCATTTTCAATAAAACTTGAGAATCTTTTAGGATATTGCAGAGTATCCCAAGATTTTGTATAGATTTTTCAAACAATGTGTAGTCTACCATTGATTCTTTGCAGGATAGTCTTGGACTTAATACCCCATTGATGATGGTTCATGATGAATATACAGAGAATTTCATCATCATTGGGCCCTTGGTAATTTAGGTGTCTAACATGGTAGAGTGGAGTAAAAGAGTTAAGAATATTTGGATCTGTCTCCTCTTTATTTAACCCAAAAGATTTCCACTAGTCAGTCAGCCAAATTGGTGGTCTTCCTGCAGTAGAGGTATTTATGGAACCAAACTTAACCATGGATATAATATCTTCATTCTATGCAAACTGCCACCATAAGTTTCTATAATCATGATAATTAAAACTTGTTTCTGGAAAAATCATCTCAGCATTTCTCTCGGGCCATTGGGAGATCAATCTTGGTCTATCTAGACAGAAATATTGTTGGTGATATCCTTCATGGTCTCTGATATCCCAAATTAAGTTGATATCATGAAATAGTTCTGTTAAATCACTTTATGCTTCAATTGCCCTTCTATTATCTCGATTTATGATGGGCAATAAGATATTAGTATTACCTCTATTTCTGATTTCAGGGACTAGACTTGAATAGAGGACCTGAGTAGTAGGATCTAATATCTTAGTGCTTCTTAATCCCCATCTAGGTACCCAATTTCTGGTATATTCTTCCCATCTCAAAGAATCAGGGATATTTTCCATGTGTTCTGAATTTCCTCTAAGCTAAATAGAGATTACAAAACTCTGATGTGCAGGCTGCAAATGTTCTCTGCTTAAAAAATCAGGCAGACTATTTAAACTTCCTTTAATATGTTCTATGGAGAAATCAAAATTACTGAAGAGAGCTTGCCATCTAGCAAATTTATGGTCTCGAGAAGTTTTCAAATCTTTATTAAGGACTTTATTCATGGCTGCAGCATATGTCCTTAAAATAAACTTTTTATAAATTAAATAAATTTCAAACTTCTGTATTGCATTAAGAGCAGCCTTAATTTCCTTATCAAGAGTGGAATAATTCTTTTCTGCAGCTTGCCATAATCCATAAACAAATTGTATTACTTCTTATTTCCCTTCTTTTCTGACCTGTTTGAGAACTGCCCCCCACCCAATATTGTTGGCATCAGTTTCTACAATATTTAGAACATTGTCATCAGAAATATGTAAGATAGGCAGATTCTTGACTTTTGCCTTAATGTTTTTTACTGCTTGGGTATGAGCCTCAGTCCAAGGTGTTGGTTCTTTCTTTAATATGTCATTGAGAAGTTTTCTATCTTGGGCACATCTTTTATAGAAATGGCTGATATAATTTAGACTTCCCAAAAATCTTTGTAACTGAGTTTTGTCAAGAATTCTGTCTAGAAACTTGTCATCAAACCCAACAGCATGAGTTTGTAAGGTAATTTGACCATTTTTAATAGTATGAACAAGAAATTTAACCTGTGTTTGAAAAAGTTCAATCTTTTTCTTGGACAAAACAAGGCTAGCATGTTTAATGACTTGCAGAAGTATCTTTACATGTTTGAAGTGATGATCCAGAGAGGATGAGAATACTAGAATATCATCAATATATACAATAAGCCAATCAAAGTATGGCTTGAGAGTATCATCCATTACTCTCTGAAATTTTGCAGGTTCATTTTTCAAGCCAAACGGCATGACATTCCATTCATAATGACTGACAGGGACATTAAAAGCAGTCTTGAATTTATCCTTTTCATGTATTGCAACTTGCCAAAATCCTGACTTTAAGTCAAATTTAGAAAATATTTTGGCTCCTGCAATCCTAGTGACCAAGTTGCTTTTGTTTGGAATAGGATAGGTATCATCTGCCAATACATTATTGAGAGGTTAATAATTAACTACTAACCTGGGAACTCCTCTGATTTATTTTGAATGTTTATTCACATAGAATCCATAACAGTTCCATGGGCTGGTAGAATTTCTAATTAAGTCCTTTTTCAATAAACTCTCAATTTCTTCTGCACATAGCTTTTGGTATTCAGCATTCATAGGGATAGCTCTACTTTTGCAAGGTCTTCCTTGGTAATCTTATTTATATGGAATATATACTTCATGCTTTTTCTTTTTCCAGAAAGAAGTGGGATTTTCGGAACAAACAGATCTAATAAATTCTTCTTTAAGAGAAAGAATTATTTCTTGGATACTTGTTTTCTTTAACTTCTCTCTTATTCTGGTTTCATATTTCAAACTTTGAAGCTCTTTGATCTTTTCATATCTCATTAGATTAATTTGTACTGAGTCTGAAATTCTTGGAGTGGATATAAATGGGAGCTTGATTTTCTTCCCTTCTGGCAGTGTTATAAAAAGTTCACCGGAGATCACATATAGGCTTCAAATAGAACTGGTGTGAAAATCACTCGATGGACTTCAAGTGGGGAACTTCAGGAAGATAAAGTAAGTAAAGTGGTTAACCCGCCGGTATTCATTCTGACAGAAGTCGCAGAAATCAGAAGATCAATGGTGAAGGGAGATTGCGCATAGGCAAGCAAACAATCAACAAGCTTCATACTCTGACAGAGGAGGCCCCTGCTTTACAAATGGTATCAGAGCCATGACCTCATTTTCACCCCGGGTAGTATAACAGACTCCTTCTGATCTGTTAACGCTATTCGCTCTTATTTTGCTTTAGTTTTGTCTATAGTCGTATCCTGAATCCAGAGCCGCATCAGTAGTCTTGGGTTGTTTAAAGGCACAGTTTCCACTACTGCGACTCGCTAAAAAGTTTACTAGTCTTTACCTGAGGAGTAGGCCAGGAGCCTGTCTAATCCTTTTGTATAAAAGGACATAAGACTAAAATCCCTCCTTTTCTGTGTAAAGATAGTAATACCAAGTATGGATTCTAGGTCAGTTTCCTTTAGAGAAATTAAAAATTATGAAGAAGCAAGTACTTCAGGAAATGACTCTGTAAATAGTTTAGAGTCAATGTTTTCTTTGAGAAGATCACAGAGTATAAATCATGCAGATATAGAAGAAGTAGAAATTAATCCACAAGCTGCATGGAAGTTACCTACTATAAACCATAGCAAAGTATATCAAGATTTGAATATGTTCCATATTAAAGCAGTAACCAGAGTCTTTGTAATAGAGTCTATCAGTACAATTCAACAGAATAGTAATGTTACCCAGACTATCTCTCTCTTTAATCCAAAAGAGATTCAGAAAGAAGCCAAGAAACATAAAACACAGTTTTTACATTTTGGATGTATCAGAATCGATATCAATGCATTAGTACATAAAGGAATCGATGCTTATGTGCTTTGCACTGTAAGAGATCTAACTCATGACAAGTTTACCGATTCTCTAATAGGAGGGATAGTAGCTCCTTTGTCAAATGGACCAGTCTATTTTGACTGTTACCCAAACTTTTATGTCTACACTTTTGATGAGACTCTTGCTGATATTTTAAAACTACAAATCAGGACAACAGGATTTAGCATGAATTCTAAAAGAACAAACATAGTTGTCCAAGTCAGAAGGTGTTTTAGACATACCAATACTATGTTTCCTGCTGTCTTACACACTCCCAACAAAGATTCACAATCTAGCACTCTGGTAATCATAGATTCTTTAAACCAAAAGATGGAGCACTGTACCATAAAATGGGAAGATTTATCTTTTCCAACAGACTGGGTAATTGATACTCCAAAAGTGTCGATACCAAGATCCATTAATTCGACACAAATAAAAGAAACCTCAGATTCTGCTGTGATCTATTTTCCTCAGAAAATCTTAGCTAACACTTCCTCTTGTCCTAAACCTAATAGACCTCCTCCTCCATTACCTTATTTTTGTCTACACCCATCCTTACAATCTTTAGCTGGACGAATAGGGCAAGTTCCTTTTGCAGTGAAATGTATAGATTGTGGAGATCTAATCACTTTATCCACACTTTATACAGCTAAAGATCAATGTCTGCATCCCCAATGCTCTGGCATCCCTTTTCCTTGTGATCCTCATGTTCTTGTTATACAAGATAATCTGTGTATAGAAATAAAAGCTAGACAAACTGCCTATTTTCCCAAAGATATAAAAAGGCCCTCTTATCCTGAAATCCAAAAGTTTTTGAAATTATCCAAAGGATGTAGCAAAGAAATGATTAACCCAAAATGGATGAAAAACATGCTGAATTGGGATCTTTATACTCATCCAAAAGCAAAAGAATTTGCCAGAAAAACTCCCAATCCAGAAAAAATTAGGCTGGCAAACACCTGGAAAAGCTTTATGGATAAGAATGATTTTTACATTTCTTTTCATGAATGGAATAGGACCAGGAATATATTCAAAACTCCAAAGCTAGTTACACAAAAAGCTAGTTTGGTAATTTGTCCTATTAACACACTCAATCTATCAGATTTAGGAAAATAAATCAACAGAATAAAGAAATATAGAGAGCAAGAGCAAGAAAATAAAGAAGAATGCCTCCAAGTCAAACATCAACAGTATCATGTCTTGATAGAATTGAAAATTCAAGATTTACATTTCAGATTAAAGACATTGATAGATACAGGGTCAGATTTGAATCTACTTAATAAGCATGTAATTCCTATATCACTCTGGGAAAAAACACAAGCTGTTGTCACAGGTCTTGGAAATATTGTAAAAAATATTTCTTTCCAAATCCCTGAAGCAATCCTCTGCTTCCAAGATTTCTGCCTAAAAATGAAATTTCTTTTAGCAGAAATTCATGTTGCTTGTATTCTGGGTACTCCCTTCCTTGCAACAGTTTCTCCTCATGGATCTACAATGGTTACTCCTGATCAAGCAGGATATTTTATAACACTACCAGAAGGGAAGAAAGTCAAGCTCCCATTTATATCCACTCCAAGAATTTTAGACTCAGTACAAATTAATCTGATGAGATCTGAAAAGATCAAAGAGCTTCAAAGTTTGAAATCTGAAACCATAATAAGAGAGAAATTAAAGAAAACAAGTATCCAAGAAAGAATTCTTTCTCTTAAAGAAGAATTTATTAGATCTGTTTGTTTCGAAAATCCCACTCCTTTCTAGAAACAGAAAAAGCATGAAGTATACCTTCCATATAAGGAAGATTATCAAGGAAAACCTTTCTAAAGAAGAGCCACTCCTATGAATGTTGAATACCAGAAGTTGTGTGCAGAAGAAATTGAGAGTTTATTGAAAAAAGATTTAATCAGAAAATCTACCAGCCCTTGGAACTGTTATGGATTTTATGTGAATAAGCATTCTGAACAAATCAGAGGAGTT
Source organism: Picea engelmannii (assembly GCA_009831015.1). Classification (NCBI taxonomy): domain Eukaryota; kingdom Viridiplantae; phylum Streptophyta; class Pinopsida; order Pinales; family Pinaceae; genus Picea; species Picea engelmannii. The sequence continues at coordinate 513,435 of ML779386.1, forward strand.
CCTAGGCTAGTTGTTAATTATGAACCTCTCAATAAGGTATTAACATATGATACTTATCCTATTCCCAATAAAAGCAATCTTGTCACAAGAATTGCAGGAGAAAAAAGAATTTTCAAAATTTGATCTAAAGTCAGGCATTTGGCAAGTGGCAATTCATGAAAAGGATAAGTTCAAAACTGCTTTTAATGTTCCTGCTGGTCACTGTGAATGGAATGTTATGCCTTTTGGACTGAAAAATGCACCTGCAAAGTTTCAGAGAGTTATGGATGATACTCTAAAGCCATACTTTGATTGGCTTATTGTATATATTGATGATATTTTAGTATTTTCTTCCTCTCTGGATTAGCATTTCAAACATCTAAAGACACTTCTGCAAGTTATTAAGAAGGCTGGCCTTGTTTTGTCCAAGAAAAAGATTGAACTTTTTCAAACACAGGTTAAATTTCTTGGTCATACCATTAATAATGGCCAGATTACTTTACAAACTCATGCTATTGAGTTTGTTGATAAGTTTCCAGACAAAATTCTTGACAAAACTCAGTTACAAATATTTTTGGGAAGTTTAAATTATATTAGCCATTTTTATAAAAAATGTGCCCAAGATAGAAAACTTCTCAATGACAGGTTAAAGAAAGAACCAACACCTTGGACTGAGGCTCATACCCAAGCAGTTAAGAATATTAAGGCAAAATTCAAGAATCTGCCTATATTACATATTTCTGATGACAATCTTCCAAAGATTGTAGAAACTGATGCTGGTAATATTGGGTGGGGAGCAATTCTAAAACAGATCAGGCAAAAAGGGAAAGAAGAAGTAATACAGTTTACTTTTGGGTTATGGCAAGCAGCATAAAAGAATTATTCTGCTCTTGATAAAGAAATTAAAGCTGCTCTAAATGCAATACAGAAGTTTGAAATTTATTTAATTTATAAAAAAATTATTTTAAGGACAAATGCTTCAGCTATGAATAAGGTCCTTAATAAAGATCTGAAAAATTCAGGGGATCATAAATTTGCCAGATGGCAAGCTCTCTTTAGTAACTTTGATTTCACTATAGAACATATTAAAGGAAGTTCAAATTGTTTGCCTGATTTTTTAAGCAAAGAGCATTTGCAGACTGTACCCCAGAGCTTTATAATCTCTATCCATCTTAGAGGAGATTCAGAACATATGGAAAATATTCATGATTCCTTAAGATGGGAGGAATATACAAGAAATTGGGTGCCTAAATGGGGATTAAGAAGTACTAAGATATTAGCTCCTACTACTCAAGTTCTCTATTCAAGCCTAGTTCGTGAGATCCGACATAGAAGTAATACTAATATCTTGCTACCCATTATAAACCAGGATAGCAAAAAAGCACTTGAGGCACAGAGTGCTTTAACAGAACTATTTCATGATATAAATTTAATTTGGGATATCAGGGATACTGAAGGACATCATCAACAATATTTTTGTCTAGACAGACCAAGATTGATCTCTCAATGGCCTGAGAGAAATGCTGATATTATTTTTCCCGAGACAAGTTTCAATTATCATGATTATAGAAACTTATGGTGGCAGTTTATTCAGAATGAAGATATTATTTCCTTGGTAAAATTTGGTTTTGTAAATACTTCTACTGCAGGAAGACCACCTATTTGGCTAGCTGAATGGTGGAAAGATTTTGGGCTAAATAAAGAAGAGACAGATCCAAATATTCTCAACTCTTTTGCTCCACTCTATCATGTTCGAGATTTGAATTATCAAGGACCAACTGATGGTGAGATTCTCCGGATGTTTATTATGAATCATTATCAATGGGGAATCAAATCCAAAACTATCTTGCAACGAATCAATGATATATTATACATCGTCCGCAAAATCTATACAAAATCTTGGGACACTCTGCAATATCCTGAAAGATTTTCAAGCTTTATTGAAAATGACTAAAAAAAACTATTCATGTCTAGATGGCCGACAGTGGTGTCATCCGGGTTTCGTAGATTACCGTAACAATCTCCACTTTGTACAAAAATAAATCTAGTGTTGTCATGTCTATCCGTAAGAATCTTGGAAACTCGGAGCACTTCTCCGACTTTTGGTGAGGTTTGACCCACATTTCCAAGATGCTTTACTATTAGGCATATGATCGTCCTATTAAGTGTCATCTCTATATACTCTGGTCGGGGAATCTTGCACGACTACCCCATCAGATTTCAATTTGATCAGGGAATCCTATGTGACAACCTTGACAAATCTTTTATAGTACTCTACTTTCGGTGTGATTTAAAATAAAGTTGTCTGATCGGACAAAGATTCTTACGTGAAAATATCTGTCGAATCATAAAAGTAGATTTAGTGGTAGACATGAAGGACTCCTAGTATATTCATGTTTGATGCTTTATGATTACCCTTCGATCCTCAATTGTTATAAAAGGAGGATGAGGGATTCATTTTGGACATCGGTCATTAGATTCAGTGTGTGAGTCATCTAAGCTTCCCTCCTGTCTGAAGCTTCGAGTCATTCTGTCTTATAGTATGTAAGAGCGAAGAGCATCCTGCTCTGTGTCTGTTATCAGTGGCTCAAGCACAATCTATGTAATACCCGAACCATTTTATGCTCTGATAAATACAAAGTCTTCCACATATATTTCTTTGATGCTTGTTTATTGCCTATGGTTTATGCGCACATTATGACTTCACTTCATTAGCCTGTATTTTCATCTGCTGTTCGTTGGTATGCTTAAGTCTGAGTTGTTCTCCCGGTTAGTAAGGTTGACTAGTATTGTGATAGATTGGCGTCGGTGGATCAGTGGTAGTAAGTCCCGCAAGGCAGGAGGCCGTTAAGGGCAGTTGTAGTTGTGAAAGTTCATCGGAGATCACATATAGGCTTCAAATAGAACTGGTGTGAAAAGCGCTCAATAGAATTCGAATGGGGAACTTTAGGAAGATAAAGTAAGTAAAGCGGTTAACCCGCCGGTATTCGTTCTGGAAGAAGTTGCAGAAATCAGAAGATCAATGGTGAAGGGAGATTGCGCATAGGCAAGAAAACAAAAGTAAAAAGTATTATAGCATTCTATAAATTGCTATAAATCTTGGTACAATGTTATAATATTCTATAAATTACTCACTCTCATGTATATGACGGAATTGTTGGGTGAAAAATGTATATGATGGAAGTGTTGGGTGAAAAATGTATATCATTGGACAGGTTGGACATGAAAAATGAAAAATGTGAACCCGCCACGACTCCGTAATTGTTGGGTGCAAAATGTATATCACGGAACAAGCTATACATGAAAAATGAAAAATAAAAATAAATTTCACCTTTATTATCATAAACAAAATCAAAATTTCAAATTTACATTTAAAAACTTTAAAAATAATATTGAATAAAATTTAAATAATTGTTTATACTATTCTTTAAGTAAAAAGTGTTATATTTTTATATAAATTACTATAAATCTTTGTACAATGTTATAATATTCTATAAATTACTCAGTCTCATGTATATGATGGAATTGTTGGGTGCAAAATGTATATGACGAAAGTGTTGGGTGCAAAATGTTACATAAAAAAAGAAAAATGTGAACTCGTGACTCCGCCAACCCGTGACTCTATAATTGTTGAGTGCAAAATGTATATGATAGAAGTGTTGGTGCAAAAGGTATATCACGGAACAAGATGGACAAGAAAAATGAAAAATGTGAACCCTCGACTCCGCTAACCCTAGACTCTGTAATTGTTGGGTGCAAAATGTATATGACGGAAGTGTTGGGTGCAAAACGTATACGACGGAACAAGATGGACATGAAAAATGAAAAATAAAAATAAATTTCACCTTGATTATCATAAACAAAAACAATTCCAAAATTCCAAATTTACATTTAAAAACTTTAAAAACAATATTGAATAAAATTTAAATAATTGTTTATACTATTCATTAAGTAAAAAGTGTTATAGCATTATATAAATTACTGTAAATCATGGTACAATGTTATAATATTCTATAAATTACGCAGTCTCATGTATATGATGGAATTGTTGGGTGCAAAATGTATATGATAGAAGTGTTGGGTGCAAAATGTATATGATTGTTGGGTTGTTGGGTTGCATGGGTTATGTATTAAATATTTCATGTACTATCAAACTTAGATAGTAGGAACCTTCGTTGATGTACTAGACATTAATAATTTTTTATAAATTTCAAATGAAACTAATTCGGGAATACTGCATGGATACCACATGTACCTCAACTTACAACCCACACATTTACTCACATTCCAACCTCACAGGAACTACCACATGTACCTCAACTTACAACCCGCATTTACTCACATTCCAACGTGACGAAAACTACCCTGCCATGCAACACTTGTTTATAAAAGAATAATAGCATTTATAAAAGAATAGTAGCATCTCTGATATATAAAAAAATCTATTAGAATAATATGTAATAATCATTCTTCTTTAACTACTTCTTACGTGATATTCATTAACTATTATTTCCTATGAGGTAAATTCAGATGATATCAAATTCTTCGCCCACTCATGGCAGCTCACTCCTCCTCAGTGTTTACACGCTTTATATTTTAAAAATAAAATAAATCATTATAAATTAATTTGTTAGTTGAAAATTTTGTAACCTAATTTACATTTATATTAAAATTAAATCTATATTGAGAAAAAATTGTCAAATTTCATATTACTATTTAAATTTTAACTCTTGCAAAAAGATTAAAATATCAATATTTAATCATATAAATATATTTAATTTTTAACTCTTGCAAAAGACTAAAATATAAATATTTAATTATATAAATATATTTTTCAAATATAATACTCAAATTTCATATTATTATTTATATTTTTAATAATAATATTATATTTTTCAAATATGAAATTGTTAAATTTCATATTGCTATTTAATTTTCAAGTCTTGCAAAACACTAAAATATAAATATTTAATAATATAAATATATTTTTCAATATGAATTCTGATATATTATTATTTATGAATTCAAATTGTAAATTGTTTTATGTGAAGATTCAACTCTACCATAGTCAAAATTCTGAAATCGTATTAAAGGATTTTATGTTGAATTCATGGTTTTTCTAAGACTTTCGGGTCATGCTAAAATTGACCCATTCTTATTTCATTTCACTGAATTTTGAGATTTTGAGCGTTGGTTTAGTTTTTGTCATATTTTTGTTATATCTAAGTCAAATTTATCTATTTATAATGAGAAGTTATATAAATTTAACAATTTCATTATAATTTATATATAATTGAATAAGTTAATATGTAAATTGTCATTATTTCATAAGACACATAATCACATCTTTCAATCATTCTAGACTATTAAAAGTCACACTCCAACTCTAGTGCAACTCTTGCTTACTTAAACAATTGTTAACATGGTTTAACACTTAGTCTTATTTAAGCACATATTCATGAACATGGCAATCCAAGAGAACAAATGAGGAATAAATGAAGACAAACACAGAAATAGTGCAGGCGACACAAACCATCCCTAACACCCGGCTAAGTATTTTTTATTGCAAAATACTTACAATATGAGAACTATCGGATTGGTTTACAACTTCAATGGAGTCACATGACTCGTCTCACCTAACCAAGACACTCAAGAATAGATTTTTCACACCAATACTCTCTGCCGCAAATGTCTCCTAAACCACCTACGTTGCACCTCAGATGTTCCCACAACCACAAACTTGTTGTCCCTTCATTTCTGCGGAGTTTCACCAAGATAACATAGATTTTAGTTCTGCCTCAGACATGCCTCTAGAGATTTGTGTTTCCGAAATTTTTCAAAACCTCCCAAAGTGTCCAACTCTTGGCTACTTGTCTTCCATCTTGACAACTTTGCCTTACTTCATTGCCTCATACTTTTCTCAAACTTGTTCTCCAAATCTCTTGCCAAAATTATTTATGCTCTCTTTTGGTTCTGCTCTTATGCTTTTATATGGACTCCAAGTGTCACTTGATTGAAATGTCATGTCTCGCATATTTTCTTCACCCCTTCATGAATCCACACTCAACCGACTCATCGCGCCCCATCTGTGGATCCAATGCACCCATCCAAGCCCACGTGCCCATCAATCATTCATCTCTTGGACCAGCACACCCCATCCTTGGGCATGCGCCCCTTTCCATGTGTGATCTTTGTGTCGATCGACATGACTCCTCATGGGTGTGTCGATGGGGTCGACCAACCTCTCTAATGTGCCCATGTTTTCCAAGGAAGATGGATCCACTCCTTTGGCATGATCCCATGTTTCTACTCCGTTTACCAAATGAAACCCAAGTTGCCATCAACCATTCTAAGAAAACTAAGGTACATGCCCCCTTGGTGTCGCACATCACCATATGCACCTAAGGTGCTTCTTCTCACACCCAAATGTCTTTCATTTCCCGACCAGTCGCTCCTTCCTTGTGATCTTCATCTATTCCATCGTCGAATATTCCCAAGGAGCATGCACACTCGGTGAGTGTCGTCGAAGACCTTACGTCCTCCCCCACTCAAATTTGTTGTTGCCCTCAATTGTTATCATAAAAAAAAACTCCCCTTAGGAATTTACATGACTTTAGGAAGTGTCATTTCTCTATGAATTATGGTTTCTTCCATACTTTAGTCTATATTCCCATGCTTCCATGTGTGTGATTCCCTTGAGACTTTGTTTGATTGGGTAGTTAGTCCAATCATCGCACCTCTATCTCAAAAACTCACATATTCACATACAAACATTTTTTTCTATATACAAACTCGTTACATCTGCAAATATTTATTTTCTCATATCTGTCAAGTCACCCTGATCCAGATTATTTTCGGCATGAAATGAGATCAGAGATATAATAAAGAAATGCACAGAGATATCACAGATATTCAATAATATAGCAGAAATATATCATAGATGCAACCATAAACAAAGAGATACAGTAATACATGATTTCTATTAATGAAAGAAATGTACAGAGACTGTAAAAATACAAAGTGAAAGACTCGCTAGAATGGTGACAGCTTATCTCTGAGAAGAGATGTGACAGTTACTCACATTCGCAAGAAGATGATTAAAATGAGGCTCTGAAGGCCTTTTCATAATAAACAGGAATTCCAAAAACCCTAGACATCCAAAAACCTAACCCTAGGAGATGAAGCGCCAAAAGTCATGTGGGCCTCATTTGGGTAAGTTAGTACATCAACTTCTCGGGGTCGTAACTTTTGCATACGATCTCTGTTTTAGGTGTATGATAGCTCGTTGGAAAGGTATCGTCGAGGAGATTCATTTTGGGGGATCACTTATTCCTTTGGCTATCATTTAAAATATCTATCTAGAAAAACCTTCATTTAGGCCCTCAAAATGGCCCCGAAAGTTAAAACCTGCTAAAAATAGTAAATTGCCAAAATTGTTAGAAAACTGTTTTGAGCCAGTTGAAAAAGGTGGGTGGCCATTGATATCCACCTGGATCAATCCTCCATCCTTAGGAAGAAATGGTATCATTTCGTTGAGGTCCCGGGGAAGAGGGAAAAGCATTTGCAGGATTTGCATCTTGGTGAGCTGCTTGTATTGTTGGAGACATCGCGCTGCTTAGTTTGTGGAAGTCTGTCAAGAACCTATTGAAGATGAGGTTGTTCACCAAGTCAAGCTACATGAGAGGAAGGTGCGTAGAAGTAATCTTTGTGCTTTTTTGCAACCTTGTCGACCTGTTTCTATTGGATAGAATGTGCAAGGGGCGAGGATGTAGTGGTTGCAGTGTCCTTATGTTCCCCTTTTGAACAGATTGTGAAGAAGCTGAATTTTGAAGTATGAGAGACTGCCTTGCAATACTTTTTAGGTGGAACGATAGATGGAACTACCTATGGTATTCTGTAGATATGACCCCCCAAATTAACAATGACACTACGAGGTCGAGACTCATAAACATCATGGCATCTCCACATATATGGTTGGCCCAAGAGAACATCACAGACATCCAATGGGGAGACATCACATAATACCTCATCCTTGAAGATTTGGATGTCATATGACAATCAACACTATCAGCTGACACAGAGATCTTGTCCTTGGTGAAGCCACCCTATGTTGTATGGTTGCGGGTGTGGTGTTGTCGACAATCCCAACTGCTTGACGACCTCTGTTGAGATGAGGTTCTTCTGGCTTATGCTATCAACAATAAAATGCAGCGAGGTCCCCTTCACCCACATCTGTGAATGAAAAAGGCACTCCCCCTCTTCAGGATCTGTTGGTTCTTCTGGTTGAGTTGTTGCGGTCATGACAATAACAGTGGGGTTTGGGTCAATGATCTATCCTTTACTAGTGTTTTCAGAATCATATTCTGAATCAAGGTTCAGCTCCTTGTCTTTGATCTTGGCCACCAATGACTGTTTTGAGCGACATTCATCGGTGTTGTGCCAGGGGATTTTGTGGAAATTGCACCATTTTCTAGTGTCCTTCTTTGTCTTCCTGTGACCCTTCTTTTCATGTGGCTTGGACTGGTTTTCGGGAGGTTGTTTGTTAGGGAAATCTTTGTCATACTTTGGTTGTTTCAGATTTGTAGAACCAAAATTTCGTTTGTTCTGGTGCTTAAATTTCTGCTCGATTTTAACAACATATCGATAGCCAACACTGAATGATGAGATGTCTAGAAAATCCATTTCAGTTTGGATGTATCTATGTAGAGCCCCATGGTATTTCAGAACCAAATGTCATTCGAAGTCTTTGATACCTAGCTTAGCATGCAAGGTATGGAAGGTATTGGTGAAATATGGAACTGCTTGGCCCCTCTCTTGACGCAGTGTGGTCCATCTCATGTACTAGTCCTCATAGTTGGCAACAGAGTAATACTGTTCCTTTACCACATCCACAAAAAAATCCCAAGTGGGTTCGTCCCCATATATTCCAGACTCCTCTATGGAAGTTTTCTCCCAGTAAGTTTCCCACCAATGTTTGACATGAGGGAGAGCTTTAAGGAGTGCGAAGGTGATATTTTATATGTCAGAAAAATTGTGAACATAGAAATAACCTTCTAGAAGAGTTAACCAGTTTTCTAGGGCTTCTACATCTATTTATCCTTCAAATACAGGAATATCAAAATTAACTTGTACCTTGAAAGGCAAGGTGCCTCCAAAGTGGTCGCTTGATGAATATGTGCCTGATGCTATCGGTAGGCTTTTAAGGATGTGGGCAATATTCTCCATCATTTCATCCCTCTGTCATGTGACAGCTTGCTCAAGCAATAGATTTATAGGATTGTCTGCTCCATCATTTTTCTTTTCTTCCACCATTGAAGGTTTCTTGGGTGTGCAAGAGAGATTGTCTTCAAGAGAGACAAGATTGAGACCCAACTTGCTATAGTCGAACCTCGTCAGGAACATGCACTGAAAAAATGATCAAAAGAAGCCTGCTTTGATACCACTAATTTGGATTATTTTCGGCACGAAATGTGATCGGATATATAATAAAGAAATGCACAGAGATATCGCAGATATTCAATAATATAAAATAAATATATCAAAGATGTAACCATAAACATAGAGATATAGTAATACACAATATCTATTAATGAAATAAATGTACAGAGACTGTAAAAAATATAGAGTGAAAGACTCGCTAGAATGGTGGCAGCTTATCTCTGAGAAGAGATGTGACAGCTACTTGCATTCACAAGAAGATGATTACAATGAGGCTCTAAGTCCTTTTTAAAATAAATAGGAATGCCAAAAAACCTAGACATCCAAAAACCTAAACCTAGGAGATGAAGCGCCAAAAGTCATGTGGGCCCCATTTGGGTAAGTTAGTACATCAACTTCCCGGGGTCATAACTTTTGCATATGATCTCCGTTTTAGGCGTATGATAGCTCATTGGAAAGGTATCATCTAGGAAATTCATTTTGGTGAATCACTTATGCCTCCAACTATCATTGAGAACATAAATCTAAAAAAAAACCTTCATTTAGGCCCTCAAAATGTCCCCGAAAGTTAAAACCTGCTAAAAATAGTAAATTGCCAAAATTGCCAGAAAACTATTTTGAGCCAGTCGAAAAAGGTGGGTGGCCACTGATATCCACCTAGATCAATCTTCCCTCCTTAGGAAGAAATAGTATCAATTGTGTTGAGTTCCCATGAGAGAGGGAAAAGTATTTTCTGGATCTACATCTTGGTCAGTTGCTTTTATTGTTGGAGACGTCGAGTTGCTTAGTTTGTGGAAGTCTGTCAAGAACCTGTTGAAGCTGAGGTTGTTCAACAAATTGAGCTACATGACAGGAAGGTGTGCAGAAGGAATATTTGCGCTTTGCTGCAACCTTGTCGACCTGCTTCTGTTGGATAGAAGGTGCAGGGGGCAAGGCTGTAGTGGTTGCTGTGTCCTTTTGTTCTCCTTTTGAATAGATTGTGAAGAAGCTGAATTTTGCGGTATGAGAGACTACCTTGCGAGACTTTTTAGGTGCAAAAATAGTTGAAAATACCTCTGGTATTCTGTAGAGATGACCCCCCAAAGTAACAATGACGCTACGGGGGAAAGACTCACAAACAACATGGTGTCTCCACATATATGGTTGGCCCAAGAGAACATCACAGACATCCAGTGGGGAAAAATCACATAATACCTCATCCTTGAAGGGTTGTGTGTCGTATGACAATCGACACTATTGGCTGACACGGAGATCTCGTCCTTGGTGAAGCCACCCGATGTTGTATGGTTGCGGCTATGGTGTTGTCGACAATCTCAACTGTTTGATGACCTCTACTGAGATGAGGTTCTTCTCGCTTCTTCTATAAAAAATAAAATGAAATGGGGTCCCCTTAACCCACATCTGTAAATGAAAAAGGCACTCCCCCTCTTCAGGATCTATTGGTTCTTTTGGTTGAATTGTTGTGGACGCGACAATAGCAGTCGGTTCTGCATCAATGATTTTTCCTTTACCAGTATTTCAAAATCATATTTTGAATTAGGGTTCAGCTCCTTGTCTTTGATCTCAGCCACCAATGACTGTTTTGGGCGACATTCATTGATGTTGTACCAGAGGATTTTGTGGAAATCACACCATTTTTTGGTGTCCTTCTTTGTCTTCCCATGACCCTTCTTTTTATGTGGCTTGGACTAGTTTTCAAGAGGCTATTTGTTAGGGACGTATTTGTCATACTTTGGTTGTTGCAGATTTGTAGAACCAAAATCTCGTTTGTTTTGGTGCTTAAATTTATGTTCGATTTTAACAGCATATCGATAGGCAGTACCGAGTGATGAGATGTCTAGAAAATCCATTTCAGTTTGGATGTATCTATGTAGAGTCCCATGGTATTTTAGAACCAAATGTCGTTCAGAGTCTTTGATACCTAGCTTGGTGCGCAAGGTATGAAAGGTATTGGTGAACTCTGGAACTACTTGGCCCCTCTCTTGTCGTAGTGTGATCCATCTCATGTATTGGTCCTCATAGTTGCCAATAGGGTAATACTATTCATTTACCGCATCCACAAAAAAATTCCAAGTGGGATTAGCCCCATATATTCCATACTCCTCTGTGGAATTTTTCTCCCAGTAAGTTTCCCACCAATGTTTGACATGAGGGAGAGCTTTAAGGAGTGCGAAGGTGATCTTTTCTTTGTCAGAAAAATTGTGAATAGAGAAATAACCTGCTAGCAGAGTTAACCATTTTTCTAGGGCTTTTGCATCTATATGTCCTTCAAATATAGGAATATCAAAATTAACTTGTACCTTGAAAGGCGAGGTGCCTCCAAAGTGGCTGCTTGATGAAGATGCACCTGATGTTATCGGCAGACGTTTAAGGATGTGGGAAATATTCTCCATCATTTTGTCCCTCTATCACGTGAGAGCTTGCTCAAGCAACAGATTGATAGGATCATCTGCTCCGTCATTTTTCTTTTCTTCTGCCATTGAGAGTTTCTTGGGTGTGCAAGAGCGATTGTCTTCAAAAGAGATAATATCTAGACCCAACTTTCTATACTCGGACTATTAGAATATAGAAGATTGTGCTCATTTTACCATTGACGATACCCTCGTCACCCAACCACTGACCGAAGCCACCCTCCAAGCACCTTGACCTTGACTGAGAAGAGAATCCTGGTAGAAATCCAATATCCAAGAGAGGCTAATACACCAAGCAAGAATAGAAACTAAGTTGAATAGATAATCCCACCCAGAAGATAGCACTCCCTTTTCCAGTTCTCCCAGAAACTTGCGCACCAAACTGTTGTTGCCTGCAACTGCCTACGCAGATTTAGCTCTCTTTGCAACTATTGAGATGATGAATAATGAGAACTGACACCTTGTATTTAGAGTGAACTAGGCAGGCTAACTGGGGCCGACTTCTCCTTCTGGGTATCAATAAATTCATATTAAATGTATTTATCCAGTCGACAACTTGTCTAGGGTTTCCTTTAATTCTTTGCTTCCTTTTGGAGTATTCTAATCTCATCATAGGTCACAATAGAGGTTCATACCTCCTGAAGCTACCATAATATTAACACTCCCTCCTAGCTAGGGAGGTATGGTCTTGAGCACAACAGACCATTCAACTAGTAGCACTACAAGCACCGTCATTATTATCCAACTGGATAATCTCCTATGACAACTGGTACAATATCAATTAATAGAACACACTTGTGTCTATTTAGGTAGTATGCAACTACTCAAACCGTGAAACATAATCAAAAATAGTGGAACAAATCCACCACAGTAGTATATCTACTATCATATATTCTTCATAACAAACATCTGATAGAAACCTGCATAGAAACAATGTTATGATAAAAACTGAATCATCTGGGCCAATATTTCACTCACGTCTGTGATATCTGAAAGAATATCTACCCTTAGTATAGAATATAAACAATGGGCTATCTGCCCCATTCTTCTCAAACAAGGAAGAAGGATTATTTATGATTTTTGATCCTGGACCATTTCTCACCCTGGGCCATTCTTCCTACACTAATTAAAGTGCACCCTAGACAGAATGTATAAACCCTAAGAAATGTTTAGACCATTCCTCACCCTGGGCCATTCCTCCTACACTAATTAAAGTGCACCTTGGAGAGAATGTATAAACCCTAAGGAATAATTGTCCCTGATTGTTGAGCTTGGACTATTCCTCACCCTGGGCCATTCCTCTGACACTAAACAAAGTGTAACCTGGAGAGAATGAGTCTACCCTAAGGAATAATTGTCCAGATCATTCCCCACCCTGGGCCATTCCTCCGACACTAAACAAAGTGTAACCTAGAGAGAATGAGTCTGCCCAAAGGAATGTTTGTTCTACATCAACCTCCAAAACGGACCATTCTTTGAAACTGCTCACAACTGTGAACTTCCAAAGAATGACTTCCCGACGAGGCGAACCATTCTACTTGACCACTGCTTAGAGTGACTGCCAAGAATAATGACTGTCCTAGACCACTCCCCATGTTAACCACAATGGGAAGTCGCTTTCTATGATACATCAACAATCAGTCTGCCTCCCATGTTAACTACAATGGGAAGTCACTGTCTGTCAGAAATCTCAATCCACTTTCCGAATAGGGAAGCATCTGTCCAATGTGGACTAGTTTTCAATTATAAAAATAAATAATGTTTTATGTGCTCCCTCCTAACTGGAGAGTTATTTAAATAGGAAAAATAAATGTTCTTCAAGAATATTTTTCTGTACCTTTTCTAGCCTGGAAAATCTTCCCTTTCAGCTAAGGGAGTTATTTCCACGATCCCCATTTTCTTTCGTAAATATGCAAACTTGATTCTGGATAGAGGTTTTTTGTAAGGGGTCGAATAGATTTAACATCAAATAATTACATAATTGTAACAGTATTGATTTCAGAAAATTCATAAATTTCTTCTATATTGAGAAAAATAGTAAAATTTATCAAATTCCTTTAATTGAGCATATTCACATATAAATTTAACAACGAATAATAAAATTTTCTAACATAATAAAAACAATTAGAAAATGTTAAATACCTGGGTATGATGCTAATAACCCTTCATTTTTCCTCTTGCCTTCTTGAACGCTGCTGCATTGTGTAGACACTGCCCAAAACCTAGTTCCACCTTGCCAACTAGGTAACTTCCTAGCTCCAGGATATCATATGGATATCCTGCCCCCTGTGCCCAAAACCTCCAGCAACCCCGGTGCCTATACTGATCCAATCCCACTCCAAAACTCCACTCCTCTCTGCAAATCCAAGAGCCCTACCAAAATCAATCCCCCAATCTCCCCCCGTAGAATTCTCCTCTCGTAAACCTCCTTCCCTTGATATTCCTCCTTCATTGACTCATGCATTTACTTCCTTACCTACCCCTCGTTAATGCCCCTTATCTTTTCCTTTATTATTTCATCCTCTCGTAATTAATAAGTTATCCCTTGTTGTGTACGTAACCTTTTAATTTAACCAATATAACTTATTAATCTATTAAATTTAATACTCATGTTATTAAATGTAATAGGTAGTTAATTAATCAATTAATTAATCAAATTGCAACCATTAAATAAATTAATAATTATTTAATTAGTATTATTATACATATCCTGTTTAATTTATACCATATTAAGACGATTAATGCCCTAATTAATTTTTACTTAATAATCCTTAAACATTTGTTCAACTAGGGTTGTTACATACACCCACCCTTCAGGAAACTTTGTCCCAAAGTTAAGGTATCTTATGGTACAAAGGACAAGAAACATGGTTCACACATTCATAACAAGCAACCGACATTATTAGTAAGTAAATCAAGAAAACTCATACATACTAGTGTATATGTACAAGAAATGCATGTGTATCTAGTACATACAAGTCTCATGCATGTACTAATAATCAAAACTATCATACATTAGTAATTTATGTATGCATCCAATCCAGTTAGCTAGACTAGTCTTTTATAAAAGACAACAACCAGTCAATTGTTTGATAAATCCCTTAATTACAATTATCCGTTTCAACAATTTTATTTAGACAACTGTGGTTTAGTTACGAAATTATGAATATTCATATATACACATTTCTCTTTTTTTTTGAAGGGAAAACATCAAATTCCACTGCAAGACAGATCTCCATACCGTCTCAACTATTACTACTCATCCTTCCTCCCTAACCTACTTCCATCTCCATTCCTATCCTTCCTCTGCTAGACTATCTTGGAGCGTCAACTATATTGACCTAACTCCAAATAGAACTCGTAAGAGGAAGTGTCACTATCTCGACCAAGCTTCCCTAGCAGGCATCTGACAGTCATCATCACACATCTTGGGGAGCGTGAACTAACACCGTCCTCCCATGACTTCAGGTTTTGGAGGATACACGGTGGGAAATGTCTCCACCCCTCCTAATCATAACTAGGGTCCACACCCTACAATGGAGGACACACGGTGGGAAATGCCTCCACCCCTCCTAACAAGACTAGGGTCCACACCCTATAATGGAATATACAGTGGCACCGTGTTGCTAGAGATTTTGTCATCGTTTATTTGGTTTTGGGCAGTGTCATCACCTGAAATCTTGCACTGGTCCACATATCATAGCAATGCATCCAAACCAATATAATTTCACATACAATATTCATACCATATTGTTTCATGGATAGTGGTCATAATATCCACTTTCATCATCATTATACTTTGGCTATTTCATAGCCCATAACCTGCAAATTAGTCTGTAACACAAACTCATACATTTCTATGCATTATCATCATGTAATTTCATACTATCATGATTTCAATTTGGTCTCCTTGTACCGATAAATTAACATCAAAGTTTTCCAGTTAGAAATAGACCTCATAATATCCCATAATTCAATTTCGACACCCATTCATAAGATTATCATTTACCCAAATCGATTGCATCATATCCAACATCATTCTAATAGTATTTCATTAAATTCACATTCTCACAATATGCCGCATCATATACATCATCATCAATAACATTTAAACATTCATAAAATTTACATTCACATAATAGATCGCAATACATACATCATCATCAATAACATTTAAACATTCATAAAAGTTCATAAATTTTAAAGTTTAAGTGTATCACTTAATAGTTTCACTGTGAATAGAAAATAAAGTATATAGGCCTTAGGTAATCCTGGTTGTCTAAGTCAAAAGGTGGTGTTACATACACCCAACCTTCGAGAAACATGTTCTCAAGGTGGTCAAAAAAAGTGAGGGATAGTCTCGTCGTAAGGTCTCAGCATCTTCCCAAGTAACAGATCCTAGACTATACTTGTCCCACTGGACCTTAACTTGGTCTACTAGACGGTTCCTGAGCTGTCAAACTCTACGGTCCAATATGCGTAATGGTTCTATTGTGAGGGTTCCCATGTCTGATACCTGCAATTCCTTCCAATTTAGTTTATGTGATTCATCAACAACATAATGACGTAAAATAGATACATGAAATACATTATGAGTTTTATGCAAGAGGGGTGGTAGTACGAGACGATAGGAAACGGGTCCAATTTTCTCTTGGATCTTGAATGGTCCTATAAATCGAGGTGACAACTTTTTCCCCTTCCCAAACCATATGGTATTCTTATTAGGCCTGATACGAATGAAAACCCGGTCTCCCACTTCATAACTTCGGTTGGTCCTGTGTGCATCTGCATAGCTTTTCTACCCATCTTGTGCTTCCTTTAGTCTCTTCCTAATCTGAATCACCTGTTCCTCCATTTCTTGAATCAATTCTGGCCCAACTATTACTCGGTCTTCTAGTCTATCGCAACTTAATGGCATTCTGCATGGCCTCCCATACAAATCTTCGTAGGGTGGCATTCCAATGGAACTATGATAACTATTATTGTAGGAAAACTCTACTAAAGGTAGGTACTTCTCCTACTAGGTTTGATTATCCATTACATACATCCTAAGCATGTCTTCCATGACTTGATTTACTCTCTCAGTTTGCCCATTTGTTTCAGGATGATAAGTTGCGCTTAAGTTCAACTAAGTCCCCAACACTGACTGTAAACTTGTCCAAAACCTAGAAGTGAATCTGGAATCCCTATCTGAAATGATCTTCTTAGGTATCCCGTGCAAACGGATAACCTTGATTATAAACACACGTGCCACATCAGTGACATTGTAAGTGTCTCTAACTAGAATAAAATGAGCACTCTTGGTTAACTTATCCACTATCACCAGAATGGCATTGTGTCTATGAGATGTGAGCAGCAACCCCACAACAAAATCCATAGAGATGACTTCCCCTTTGGACATAGGAACATCATGTGATTGTAAGAGGTCTGCCGAGTGATGGTGGTCGGCTTTCACTTGTTGACACTCTAGGCATTTGGCGATGAAATGGACTACGTCACGCTTTATGCATACCCAAAATAAGAGCTTCCTCATATCTGCATACATCCTCTTCACACTTATATGCGTACAATAAAGTGATCTATGGGCTTCCTTCAGTATGATGCTTCGAATATCGCCATTCTCTGGGATGTACATCCTTCCTTGATATCTTAATAGTCCATCTATTTCCAGACTATATCCTTCATACTTTGGATCTAACTGCCTCCCTCTCTGGAGGTTTGAAGTAACCTTTAAATACCAACT
The DNA here is from genome assembly GCA_009831015.1 of Picea engelmannii. Taxonomy (NCBI): domain Eukaryota; kingdom Viridiplantae; phylum Streptophyta; class Pinopsida; order Pinales; family Pinaceae; genus Picea; species Picea engelmannii. The sequence continues at coordinate 531,006 of ML779386.1, forward strand.
GTCTCCTGGGAGTTGTGTCAACACATGATCCTTCAGATTGACCTTTAAGGTTACTAAGGAGAAGATACGTGGTCTCCTACTCAAGACATCTACGACCACATTTTCCTTTCCCTTGATGTATGAAATAACAAAATCGTTCTCACTCATAAACTCACTCCATCGCCTTTGCTTGGCATTCAGATCTCTTTGAGTGAAGAGATGTTTTAAACTTTGATGGTCCGTTTTGAGCTCAAAGTTTTGCCCCACAAGATAGTGCCTCCAAATTTTCAGAGCTAGCATTACAATTGCCAACTCTAAATCATGAGTTGAATATAGCTCCTCATTTTTCTCCAACTTCCTTGATCCATAAGCTATCACTCCTCCATCCTACATTAGCACAACTCCCAACCCTTGCTTTGAGGCATCCGTGAAGATGGTGAAGTCATTTTCCATATCCGACACTCGTAGAATTGGTGCACTAGTTAGTAACCTCTTAAGCTCAATGAATGCA
>ML779386.1:531589-556473 GCA_009831015.1 Picea engelmannii
CTCTTAAGCTCAATGAATGCACTATCACATTCTTCTGTCCATTCATACCTGACCCCCTTGTGTTGCAAAGTGGTGATGGGTTTCACTATTTTTGAGAATCCTTCTACAAATCTCTGGTAATAACCTGCTAGCCCCATGAAGCTTCTCACCTCATGGGCATTTTCCGGCACTGGCCACTCCATAATGGCCTTTACCTTTTCTGGGTCCATAGAGATTCCTTCTTCGGAAATGATATGACCCAAATAGTGGATCTCTTTCTGGAAGAAGGAATACTTTGACAGCTTCCCATACAATTTGTTCTCTCTAAGGCAGGACTACACTATTCGCAAGTGTTCCTCATGTTCTCTTTCATTCTTGGAATAGATGAGGATGTCATCTAAAAAGACTTGTACAAAATGGTCTAAGTACTTCTGAAATACGCCATTCATGAGGCTCGTGAATACTATTGGCGCATTGGTCAATCCGAAAGGTACTACTACAAACTCATAATGTCCAAACTGAGTTCAGAAGGCAGTTTTTGGGATATCACCTTCCTTAATCTTTAACTGATGATACCCTAATCGCAAATCGATCTTTGAGAATACCATTGTGTCTTTCATTTGATTGAAGAGGTCACCTATTCGTGGCATCGCGTACCTATTTTTCACTATATCCCGGTTCAAGTCCCTGTAGTCTATACACAGTCGTAAGGATCCATCCTTCTTCTTTACAAAAATTACCGTTTCACCCCAAGGTGAGACACTGGGCCTTATTAGCCCTAAGTCCAGTAACTCTTTCAACTGCATTTGCAATTCACAAAGTTCTGGGGCTGTCATCCGATATAGAGTCTTAGATATTGGTTCTACACTGGGTTTTAGCTCAATAGTAAAATGAAGCTCCCTCTCAGGAGGTAACCCTGGTAACTCGTTTGGAAAAACATCCTGAAATTCTGACAATATCGAGTACTGATCCAATGAGGGTCCCTTCCTTTCATTCACTTCTTCCACTACATAAAGTCGACACCCTTGTCTCAAGCATCACTTAACCTTCATAGTTGATATAAAGCATAACGACACTTTTCTCTGTACACCTTGAATCTCTACTGGTCTTCCTTCATCATCGACACAAAGCACCCTCTTTGCAAAACAATATACCAAAGCTCGATGAGCTGCTAACCAATCCATTCCAATGATTAGGTCATATGCCCTAAGAGCAGTGACGTATACCTTCAACCTGGTAGTACACACTCCCAGGTCTACTATACAATTATCGACACTAGGTCCTATTGCTTGTTTTTCCCCCGAAGCCATCTCGACTTGTTTAAAGTCATCGTGCTCGTAGGCTGCCAACCCACTCTTTTCTAATGCAGATGGTGAAATGAAACTTTCTGTCGCACCAAAATCAAATAAAATCTTAACATTGATATGATTTAGTGTACCTGATGACTCCACCACCATGGATTAATGTTAGTCCTGACGATTATTAACCACTCTGTAAATTTGGTGGCTGCTACTTGCTCTCCCCATCAATGTCTTTCCTTCTCTTTGCACGAACCCTGATTGTAACTCTGGGAAGTCATGCTGGTAATGGGGTCCTCCGCACCCCCAAAAGGTAACACGATATTGACCCTATGCACTATTATCTCACTATCTCTGAAATGAGTTCCTTCCCCTGGAACCCCTGCCCCTACTCGTTGTTCCCTGAGATGGTCATGTACCTGTCAGCACCGTTCATGATGAACAAGATGTTGCACTCGCTGCCATTGAAATCCCTGCAGCTACTGTCCTTGGTGCAACTCTGTTACCATATGGCGATGGCCTTGAGCCCCCTCCCCTAGGAAATATCCTCGGGGCCTTTCCTATGAATCCAGGGTGATGCAGAAATGTCGATCTTGTACCCCCAGCTAAGTTCATGTGTTCTTCTGCATAACGCACATTTTCCACTGCCTCCGCTACTAAAGACGGTTTCCACATCCGCACCATAGCTCTTATCTTAAGGTTCAATCCATAGATGAAGCGCTCTGCCTGTCATTGATCATTATCCATATACAAAACATATTTGACCAGTTCCATAAATCTGATCTCATATTCTTCTACAGTTCTGTTTCCTTGTACTAAGGCATGAAATGCCCCTACCTATTGTTCCTCGTAGTATGCTGGTAGATATTACCTCCGGAACCTCTCCTCGAAAAGTTCCCAAGATACTGTGTCTAGGGTAAGGTGCAGTTGTCTTTCCAGTTTGCCCCACCAGTTCAAGGTGTTGTCTCTTAACTGAAAAATGGTGATCTTTGCCTTTGAGTTGGACGCATAGTCCCTTAAGGCAAAACACCTTGTCATGCCTTCCAACCATGCTTCCGCGCGTTCACTGGCATGACCCTCGACAAACTATGGAAGTTTGATCTTCTACGATTCTCACGTGATGTATTTAGGTGGAGGTCCTCCCCCTGAATCCCTTGACGCTTCTGGATTACCCACTCCAGATGGTGGGGGTTCCACTTCAGTCCCTGCCAGTTGTCACCCCTTTAAAGTCTCGTTGATGGCTTCCAACGAGCACAGTATGAGGGCTAGTTCCAGCGATGGTGGTGGTGGTGCTGGCGGTGTTGGCGGTGCTTGCAACGATGCTCCCCTGCCTCGACTCCTTCGAGTTTTGACCATCCTGTATGCTTTAACCTGCATCACCCCAAAGTTGTCAGGGTGAGTTCAAGGACATTTCAAATTGGTGCTACTAAAACTTAGAAATAGGGTTAGACATAAGTTTTCATTACTTGTCTGTAAACAGACATTACTCCATTAGGGGATTGGCTAGGTTAGGGTTAGGATTAAGTGTCTAAGCTTGGTTTCTTTGCCCCTACGAAAAGAACTATTGGTTCCCTTGCTTTGCAGCTATGCTAGCCTTGCACCATACTCGCCAATTCCTATGCTTACTCTCCTAGTGCATATGCCACCTCCTTCCTTCTTGTCCTAGTCTAAGCCCTTTTAACTTTTCGCTTACAACTTGATTAAAGTGACTTCCGACCTTATGTTTATTAATTTATGCCGAAAGGCATACACCTATTGACAATGGGCACAATTAATGATCTTTTAATCTTATTTAACCTTAAACCATTATCTGATGGCTATGAATTGAAGGTGTTGGCATATTCTTAGTCATCCTCCAAAATCAATGGGTCAGATTTATCATTCATAACTTTCTTGCATTTATTTAGGCATTTGTTAACATGTTTACTTTTTTTTAACATTTACTTAATCACATAAAAAAAAATTCCATAAGGATATACAATTACCACGTTTAAATGATTAAATAGGATTAAACCGTGGCATCTAAATAATTGTCCACAACTGTCAGCCACGTTTTGACGTTCGCCAACACTATGTACCTTTCGGCGTTAACCATCCGCCAGCCACTTTGCGGTTGTGCTAGTTTATTAAAAACTAATAATCTAGACTAAACTTAATCCTAAGCTTCAATTGCCTTAATCAACACACACACATTTTTTTTTCAACGCACATACATGGTGCGTTGGTGTTTGGTTGTTCCTTAAGGTTTAGGTAGTGGGTGGTCACGGGTTCAAAACCCATGGAGTCAATTTAATTTAATTTTTTTTATCCTATTAAGCTTACCATATATTATTAAATTTAAATAATTAAGAGTTTTAATTTAATTTAATATAATGTAATTAGTTTAATTTAAATAATTTAAATTTTTGTAATAGTATTAATACTTTTTTTTTTTTTAATAAATAAAATTAGAATTAATATTAAAAAAAAAATCTTAACAATTTAACCAAAATCAAAACAAAACAAAAATAAAACTAAATAAGAATAATATAAAAAATAAAAAATAAACAAATTTAACGTGGGTGGCGGGTCCTCGCATGAGGCCCACGTGCCCCCTTCTCCTTGTTCTTATCCCTTAACCCTAAAACCCTACACGTTCTCTCCCGATCTCTCCCTCCCAAACCCTACACAAACATTCAACTAAGCTCTATTGCCTCTTCACTCTGCTCTTTCCCTCTCGGCAGGCTCAATGCCCATCTCAGAGCACTGGTGCTTGGGCAATGGCTTCTGTGTAGTGGAGAAATATGAAGTTTGAGAGGGAACCCACATCCAGTGTACACCTATTTCTCCTTCAAACTTCAAAATAAGGCCTTGGGAGAGACAACAAGTGAGTTGGGTTTCTGTTAATTCCCTGTTTCAACTCTTGAGCATGTAATCTCATGAAATATATGTAAAATGAAATATATGCGAAGTGATCATTCACTTCATCCAAATCAGCATACCATAATTTTTCAGTGATGGCATTTGGTCGTATACAGATTTTTCTGGAATTAGGTCTAACTTCTTAGGTAAACTATATGTCAAAAATTTCAATGACTGCAACGGTATATTCATTGTTTGAAGCTACTCTGAATTGAACTAGGCCAAAATGTTCTTATTCTTAGAACCTTTAGAATGGTCATGGACCATATTCCACTTATGTTCTATAATAGAATTCTCTGCATAATGTTGGATAAGGTTGTTTCAACTGTTAAATCAAGCAGATTCCATAGATTTTTAGGGTTTTTCTCTACCTTTGTCGCTGCCCGATTGAGATTTTTTTTTTTCCTTTTTTTTTTGTCAAGGTGGCCATCAAGCAGCAACTTAAACTCCTTTATGGGGAACTCCTAATCCATTCTAGGGGAACTAAATAGGGTTTTCCTTGCCTGCACTATGGAGAGGGAGGGAACCAGGGAGACTGGAGGGGAAACCGCATTATCCATCATCACCGAAGCAGCCAGGGGAAAACCATTCCTGCACAGTGGCGTCGTTTGCTGGAAATGGAAGAGTTGTGTTTTAATCCTCATATCTACATACCGAGATCATGAGGAGTTCCCTAGCGGCTCTGTTGGTGTTTTCTCACTATCTCACAATCCCAAACCTGAAGGGAATTTCAGAGACTCTATGTGAGAATAATATTCATAGAAGGGAATTTCAGAGACTATGTGGGAGAAGAATGTTCATAGGAAGAAACATGAATTTTAAAATGTGGAGGATGCACATAGGCAACTGCAGAGGCAAGTCAAGCCAAATCTGGTGGTATTGGATGATTATTGGTCTAGGGAAAGTTCAGAAAAATTGTTATTTGAAGAAGAAGGATATAAGACCCTTGGGACTACTCGAGATTGTTCTACCACCCGCAGAACAACCTCTAGTATTGAAGTCCTGGATGGGGAGACACGTGAGTGCTTCTTAGACGTGGGGTCATTTCCAGAGAATAGAAAAATCTCTGTGAATGCATTATCAGACATCTAGGTTTATGTGCGAAATATGGAGGGGAAGGATGATTTTGTCATCTTGTTAGAACTTGCAAGTAGAAATCTGTTGAATTTAATGAGCAATCTCGGGTAAGTTCATTCTTTTTTGTTTGTTGTGCTAAATCTCTTAAATATTGGTATCCTCTGTCTTATGCATTGTGATGGTCTGATAATTTGACCAAGTAGGAGTCAAGCAATCATTTATGGAAGTCCCTCTGAGTTATACTTTTCTCAAAATGTACTTAAAGGCTATAAATTAAAAAAAATATTATGGCACTCTAGCGCAGAGGTTGAGCCTGTACCTACCAGCTCTTGTATATTTCAAAACCATTCAGATTTAAAGCATGGAAAAGGAAATAAATTTCTGAATGTAGTCAATTTTGCTTTTGCCAACATATAGGTTATAAAGCTCAGAATTTTGAGAGGTTAACGAAGGGTCTTTAAACCTGTAGAAAGAGACCGAATACATAGGGTTTATTAATGTAAAATTCAGGTATCCTACAGCCACCAAATGGAAAATAGATGACGTGAAAATAATCTGGAAATTTAGAATATTTCATTAGGTATTTTCCAGAATTAAATTACAGCGTATGGTTATTAGTGTGTGGGTCATGTCAAAACATCTCCAAGTTAAAGATGACTGTAGGAAAACATGATAAGTTAAATAAATACTAAGCTACTCACTGGACATTGACGAGTACATTTTATGCGCAAGTGTGTAATATCCCTAGTTGCTTGTTTTACTTTGGTAAACTTGTTTTTACATTTTCAATTCGTATTGCATTTATTTTTATATTTTTGTTAAAATTTCTGTGTTTGGTTTCAGGTTAGGAGTAGCTGGAGTTAGAGCTTGGAGTTTTAGCCCTCATGCCTAGATTTCAAACAAAAGCTCTGATACCGTGTGTAAGGGGCCGAATAGATTTAACATCAAATAATTACATAATTGTAACAGTATTGATTTCAGAAAATTCACAAATTTCTTCTATATTGAGCAAAATAGTAAAATTTATCAAATTCCTTTAATTGAGCATATTCACATATAGATTTAACAATGAATAATAAATTTTTCTAACATAATAAAAAAAATTAAAAAATTTTAAATACCTAGGTCTGATGCTAATAACCCTCTGTTTGTTCGCTTGCCTTCTTGACCGCTGTTGCACTGTGTAGACACGACCCAAAACCTAGTTCCACCCTACCAACTAGGTAACTTCCTATCTCCAGGATATCATATGGATATCCTGGCCCCCATGCCCAAAACCTCCAGCAACCCCGGTGCTTGTACTGATCCAATCCCACTTCAAAACTCCACTCCTCTCTACAAATCCAAGAGCCCCCCCAAAATCAATCCCCCAATCTCCCCTCGTAGAATACTCCTCTCATAAACCTCCTTCCCTCCATATTCCTCCTTCACCGACTCATGCATTTACTTCCTTTCCCACCCTTCGTTAATGCCCTTTATCCTTTCCTTTATTATTTCATCCTCTCGTAATTAATAAGTTATCCCTTGTTGTGTACGTAACCTTTTAATTTAACCAATATAACTTATTAATCTATTAAATTTAATACTCATGTTATTAAATGTAATAGGTAGTTAATTAATCAATTAATTAATCAAATGGCAACCATTAAATAAATTAATAATTATTTAATTAGTATTATTATCCCTATCCTGTTTAATTAATACCATATTAAGATGATTAATCCCCTAATTAATTTTTACTTAATAATCCTTAAACTTATGTTCAACTAGGGTTGTTACATTTTGTTAGGATATATGATGTATGCTCATCAGTGGGGATATACTTGAGCTTTACCTCTCCTTCCTAGACTTTATCTCGAATAAAGTAGTATTTGATCTCAATGTGCTTCGAACTTTCATGAAACATTGGATGCTTGGATAATCTTATACAACTCTGATTATCACAATATATTATGGTTGATTCTAGAATCTGATCAAATAAATTGGATATTAACTTCCTTAGCCATATTGCTTATGTGCATGCTTCACGAGCTGCCATATACTCTGCTTCTATTGTACTGAGTGCAACACACTTTTTTTTCCTATTGCCCCAAGATATCATAGTGGAGCCCAAGCTGAAACACATACCTGAAGTACTCTTTATGTCTTCTGCACTTCTTACCCATTCAGAGTTTGTGAATCCATGAAGTTGGATATCACTGGATGCGGTATATCTCAAGCCATAAATTATTGTCCCACGAATATATCTTAGGACATGCTTTGCAGCTATCCAATTCTCTTGTCTAGGTTCCACCTGGAACTGACTTAATGTATTTATAGCAAAGAAAATATATGGTCGAGTATTTACCAAATACATCAATTATCCAATTAGCTGTCGATATAGAGATGGATCTACTGGATCGGAATCTAGGACTTTCACTTTTCTTATATCCACATTCATAGGAGTGTCCATGGACTTGCAATCCATCATTCCAAACTTCTGAAGGATCTTTATTGCGTACTTTCCTTGTCCAAGGAATACTTCACCACGCTTCTACCATACATCTAGTCCCAAGTAATAGTGCATGAGACCTAGATCTTTCATATCAAATTTAGAGGCTAAATCCTTCTTGCACTGGATGATTAGAGATTCTTCACCTGTTATGAATAGATCATCAACATATAATAGTAGAATCACGGGTGCGTTATCTACAACTTTGTAATAAAGGTTTGGATCTACATGACTTTTGGAGAAACCAAGTCTTGTTAGATAGCTATCCATTCTGGCGTACCAAGCCCTTGGAGCTTGCTTGAGTCCATATAGGGGTTTCTTCAATCTGCAAACGTGAGTGTCTCTGGAATGTACCTCGAATCCTTGAGGTTGTTCAATATATACCTCTTCTTCAATAGCTCCATTGAGAAAGGTTGTCTTTACATCCATCTGGTGTAGATTCCATCCCATGGAAGTGGCAAGAGATATGATAGCTCCGATGGAGGTATACCTTTCCACCGGAGAAAAGGTTTGTCATAATCTTCTCCCTCCTTCTGGGAGAACCCTATGGCCATGAATCTTGCCTTGTATTTATCCACGCTTTTGTCTGCTGCATGTTTGATCTTGTATACCCATTTTGAGGTTACCACTTATTTTTCTTTAGGTCTAGGTACAATCTCCCATACTTCATTTTCCATAATGGATTGATGTTCTTCTGCCATAGCTTTTTTCCATTTTCCCTTCTAGACTGCTTCTTTGAATGTAGTAGGTTCTTCCTCTAGAAGCTTTGTCATGTATGCTGCATAGCTTGAGAATATTTTTGGTCTTTTACTCTTCCTGGATGTTCCTTCTAGAACCTTGATTCTTTCTGTTTCTTGTAATGTGGCTTCAAGCCAATATGGTCGCTTCTTGGTCTTAGGTATGATAATTGAATCATTGTTTTAACATGGACCCATAGGATGATCAGGTTGCTCCTTTTCATCATTTTCATTTTCTGTGTTTTCTTCATTAGGTTCTTCAACCTCTTCTTCTTCGATAATTTCTTTGATGGATTTTCTGAAGGCCATCCTTTCATTGAACATTACATCTCTGCTAACTTCGATATTCTGTTGTTCTGGAATATATATTCTATATTCTTTGGATGAGTCACTATATCCCATGAATATTCCCTTCTTTCCCAAGGGTTCTAGTTTATTCCTTTTATGTTTTGGAATATGAGAGTAAACTGGACATCCAAATATTCTTAGATTTTCTACATTAGGTTTCTTACCTGAGAATGCTTCTTTTGGTGTCATTTCCTTCAATATGCGATGACGGCTTCTGTTCTATACATATATTACCATCATTGTTGCTTCTCCCCATAGAAACATGGATAGACCTTGATCGTTCAATAGGGCTTTTTTTGTTTCTTCGATAGATTTTTTATTTCTTTCTACTACACCGTTTTGTTGAGGATTATGAGGAACAATCAGCTCCCTCCTAATCCCTACTGATTTACAAAATGCAACGAACTCCTTTGAGGTGTATTCTCCTCCATTGTCTAATATTAATGTCTTGATCTTCTTGCTCATAAGGTTTTCTAGTTCTTCCTTGAATTCTTGGAATTTGTTGAATACTTTGTCTTTTGATTTCAGTAGGTACAGGCACATCTTTCTTGAATAGTCATCTATGAAGATTACATAGTAGAGAGATCCTCCTAGAGATATGACTAGCATTGGACTGCAAACATTGAAGTGTATTAGATCTACAATTTCCTTGGATCTGTTATTGCTACTTGGAAATGGTCTCTTGATATTCTTCCCAAGTTCACATCCTTTGCAGATTCCTTTGTGTGTAGATTTCAATTCTGGTATTCCTTCAACCATTTATGAGGAAAGGTAATGCTTGATAATTTATATGAGCGTACCTTCTATGCCAAAGTTCATTAGGGTTGACTTCGTCATGTACTAGAGCTTCTTCATTTCGTTCTAGTAGTCTATACAGATTTCCTTCACGGCTTCGAATAACCCTAGTGTCTTCTATGTTGGAATTCTTATGCCATGATAACACCTTTCCATCCATGAAGGCTATTCTATTTCCTTTGTATTCTAAACATGATATTGATACAAGATTCTTTTCTAAACCAGGTACATATAGAACATTACTTAAGTGAACATGATTACCTGATTCCAATTTGATGGAGGCTTGTCCAAATCCTTTGACGGGGTAAGTGCTTTTGTCTCCAAGCTCCACTTTGTACGATGTCTTTCTCTCATTTAGATTTGAGAGTCTAGCTTGATCTCTCATCATGTGCCTAGAAGCTCCATTGTCGATTATCCACATATCATCTTCAATTGTCCCAGTAAGTGCTCAGTAGTGTAAGAGACTGATTGTTTCACACATGTCTTTGGTTGACTGGTAATAGGTCATGCCTTGATCCAAAACTTCAACTTTATCATTTATGTCTTCTAAGAGAGACAATAGGTGCGCTGATTTAGGGTACATATGAATATCTTCTCCTTAAGCGAGATGCTCCATCACAAGGAGATGGATCTGAGAATTAGGGTTTCTACAAATGCTTCTACTAGTAACCCTAGTTGTAGTGCTTTGGAAACTACTCTTGCTAGTAACCCTAGCGTCAGTTCCTCAATGGGTTCAATATCTAGCGGTTATGTTTCCTTCTAGCATTTTAGGCTGACTAAAGGGGTGTGGGCCCATAACCTATTAGAATATAAAAGATTGTGCTCATTTTACCATTGACGATACCCTCGTCACCCAGCCACTGGCCGAAGCCACCCTCTGAGCACCTTGACCTTGACTAAGAAGAGAATCCTGGTAGAAATACAATAGCCAAGAGAGGCTTATGCACCAAGCAAGAATAGAAACTAAGTTGAATAGATAATCCCCACCTAAAGCTAGTGCTCCCTTTTTGAGTTCTCCCAGAAACTTGTGCACCAAACTACTGCTACCTGCACAGATTTAGCTCTCTCTACAACTGTTGAGATGATGAATAATGAGAACTGGTGTGATGTATTTATAGTGAACTGGGAAGGCTAACTGGGGATGAATTCTCCTTCTGGGTATCAATAAATTCATATTAAATGTATTTATCCAGCCGAAAACTTGTCTAGGGTTTCCTTCAATTCTTTGCTTCCTTCCGGATTATTCTAATATCGTCATAGGTAACAATAGAGGTTCATACCTCCAGAAGCTACCATAATATTAACACGTACATCGTCAGGGACAGGCACTGGAAAAATGAACAAGAGCAGCCTGCTCTGATACCATTGATCTGGATTATTTTTTCCATGAAATGAGATAAGAGATATAATAAATAAATGCATAGAGATATCGCAGATATTCAATAATATAACAGAAATATATCAAAGATGCAACCATAAACAAAAAGATACAGTAATACACGATTTCTATCAATGAAAGAAATGTACAGAGACTGTAAAAAATACAGAGTGAAAGACTCGCTAGAATGGTGGCAGCTCATCTCTGAGAAGATATGTGACGGCTACTCACATTCGCAAGAAGATGATTACAATGAGGCTCTGAAGGCATTTTTACAATAAACAGGAATGCCAATAACCATAGACATCCAAAAACCTAACCCTAGGAGATGAAGCGCCAAAAGTCATGTGGGCCCTGTTTGGGTAAGTTAGTACATCAACTTCTCGGGGTCGTAACTTTTGCATACAATCTCCATTTTAGGCGTATGATAGCTCATTGGAAAGGTATATTAAATGAGATTCATTTTGGGGTCTCACTCATGCCTTTGGATATCATTGAGAACATCGATCTCAAAAAACCTTCATTTAGGCCCTCAAAATGGCCCTGGAAGTTAAAACCTAATAAAAATAGTAAATTGCCAAAATTTCCAGAAAATTGTTTTCAGCCAGTCGAAAAAGGTGGGTGGACACCGAAATCCACCTGGATCAATCCTCCCTACTTACGAAGAAATTTTCTCCATTGCGTTGAGTTCCTGGGGAAGAGGGAAAAGTGTTTGTTGGATCTGCATCTTGGTGAGTTCCTTGTATTGATGGAGAGGTCACGTTGCTTAGTTTGTGGAAGTCTGTCAAGAACCTGTTGAATCTAAGGTTGTTCAACAAGTTGAGCTACATGAGACGAAGGTGTGCAGAAGGAATATTTTCACTTTGTTGCAAACTTGTCGACCTACTTTTGTTGAATAGAAGGTGCAGGGGGCGAGGTTGTAGTGGTTGCAGTGTCCTTCTATTCCCCTTTTGAACAGATTGTGAAGAAGTTGAATTTTGCAGTATGAGAGACTGCCTTGCGACTCTTTTTAGGTGGAACAATAGTTGTAACTACCTCTAGTATTCTATAGATATGACCCCCTAAAGTAACAATGACACTATGGGGTCGAGACTCATAAACATCATGGCATATCCACATATATGGTTGGCCCAAGAGAACATCATAGACATCCAGTGGGGAAACATCACATAGTACCTCATCCTTAAGTGTTGGATTTCGTATGACAATCAACATTGTTGGTTGACACGGAGATCTCGTCCTTGGTGAAACCACCTGATGTTGTATGGTTGCGGGTGTGGTGTTGTCAAAAATCCCAACTGTTTAACAACCTCTATTGAGATGAGGTTCTTCTGGCTTCCGCTATAACCAATAAAATGTAGTGGGGTCCCCTTCACCCACATCTGTGAATGAAAAAGGCGCTCCCCCTCTTTAGGATCTGTTGGTTCTTCTGGTTGAATTGTTGCAGTCGTGAGAATAGCAGTGGGGTCTATGTCAATGATCTTTCCTTCACCAGTATTTTCAGAATCATATTATGAATCAGGGTTCAACTACTTGTCTTTGATCTCGGCCACCAATGACTATTTTGAGCGACATTCATCGATGTTGTGCCAAGGGATTTTGTGGAAATCACACCATTTTCTGGTGTCCTTCTTTGTCTTCTCATGACCCTTCTTTTCATGTGGCTTGGAATGGTTTTCAGGAGGTTGTTTGTTAGGGACATATTTGTCATACTTTGGTTGTTGTGGATTTGCAGAACCAAAATCCCATTTGTTTTGGTGCTTAAATTTCTGCTCGATTTTAACAGCATATCGATAGACAACACCAAGTAATGAGATGTCTAGAAAATACATTTTAGTTTGGATGTACCTGTGTAGAGCCCCATGGTATTTTAGAACCAAATGTCATTCAGAGTCTTTGATACCCATCTTAGTGCACAAGGTATGGAAGGTATTGGATAACTCTAGAAATTCTTGGCCGCTCTCTTGCCGTAGTGTGGTCCATCTCATGTATTGGTCCTCATAGTTTCCAACAGGGTAATACTGTTCTTTTACCGCATCCACAAAAAAATTCCAAGTGGGATCGGCTCCATATATTCTAGACTCCTCTCTAGAACTTTTCTCCCATTAAGTTTCTCACCAATGTTTGACATGAGGGAGAGATTTAAGGAATGCGAAGGTGATTTGTTCTTTGTTGGAAAAAATGTGAATAGAGAAATAACCTTTAGCAGAGTTAACCATTTTTCTAGGGCTTCTGCATCTATCTTTCCTTCAAATAAAGGAATATCAAAATTAACTTGTACCTTGAAAGGTGAGGTTCCTCCAAAGTGGTCACTTGATGAAGATGTGTCTGATGCTATCGGCAGTCATTTAAGGACGTGATCAAAATTCTCCATCATTTCGTCCCTCTGTCATGTGAGAGCTTGCTCAAGCAACATATTGATAAGATCGTATGCTCCATCATTTTTCTTTTCTTCCACCATTGAGGGTTTATTGGTTGTGCTAGAGAGATTGTTTTCAAGAGAGAGAAGCTCAATACCCAACTTTCTATACTCGGACCTTGTCAGAGACATGCACTGAAAAATGATCAAGAGTAGCCTGCTCTGATACCACTGATTCATATTATTTTTTGCACGAAATGAGATCGGAGATATAATAAAGAAATGCACAGAAATATCATAGATATTCAATAATAGAAAAGAAATATATCATATATGCAACCATAAACATAGAGATACAGTAATACATGATTTCTATTAACAAAAGCAATGTACAGAGACTGTTAAAAATATAGAGTGAAAGACTCGCTAGAATGGTGGTAGCTTATCTCTGAGAAGAGATGTGATGGCTACTCGAATTCACAAGAAGATGATTACAATGAGGCTGTGAAAGCCTTTTTACAATAAAAAGGAATGCCAAAAACCCTAGACATCCAAAAACCTTACCCTAGGAGATGAAGCACCAAAAGTCATGTGGGCCCCATTTGGCTAAGTTAATACATCAATTTCCCAGGGTCGTAACTTTTGCATACGAACTTCGTTTTAGGCGCATGATAACTTGTTGGAAAGGTATCTTCAAGGAGATTAATTTTGGAGGATCACTTATTCGTTTGACTATAATTTAGAACATCTATATTGAAAAACCTTCATTTAGGCCCTCAAAATGGCCCCAGAAATTAAAACCTGCTAAAAATAGTAAATTGCCAAAATTGCCAGAAAACTGTTTTGAGCCAGTTAGAAAAGGTGGGTCACCACCAATATCCACCTGGATCAATCCTCCCTCCTTATAAAGAAATGGTATCCATTGCATTGAGTTCCCGGGTGAGAGGGAAAAGCATTTGCTGGATCTGCATCTTGGTGAGCTACTTGTATTGCTTGTGACGTCGCGCTGCTTAGTTTGTGGAAGTCTTTCAAGAACCTATTGAAGTTGAGGCTGTTCAACAAGTCAAGCTACATGAGAGGAAGGTGTGCAGAAGGAATCCTTGCACTTTTCTGCAACCTTGTCGACCTGCTTATGTTATATAGAAGGTGCAGGGGATGAAGCTGTAGTGGTTGCAGTGTCCTTTTGTTCCCCTTTTGAAAAGATTGTGAAGAAGATGAATTTTGCAGTATGAGAGATTTCCTTGCAACACTTTTTAGGTGGAACAATAGTTGGAACTACGTTTGGTATTCTATAGAGATGACCCCAAAAAGTAACAATGAAACTACGAGGTCGAGACTCATAAACAACATGGTGTCTCAACATATATGGTTGGCCCAAGAGAACATCACATACATCTAGTGGGGAAAAATCACATAATACCTCATCCTTGAAGGATTGGATGCCGTATGACAATTGACACTCTTGGATGACATGAATATCTTGTCCTTAGTGAGGCCACCCGATGTTGTATGGTTGTGGGTGTGGTGTTGTCGGAAATCCCAACTATTTGATGACCTCTACTGAGATGAGGTTCTTCTAGCTTCCGCTATCAACATTAAAATGCAACGGGGTCCCCTTCACCCACATCTGTGAATGAAAAAGGCACTCCCCCTCTTCATGATTTATTGGTTCTTCTGGTTGAATTGTTACGATCGCGACAATAGCAGTGGGGTCTGCGTTAATGATCTATCCTTTACTAGTATTTTCAAAATCACATTCTAAATTAGGGTTCGGCTCCTCGTCTTTGATCTCGACCACCAATGACTGTTTTGAGTGACATTCATCGGTGTTGTGCCAAGGGATTTTGTGGAAATCGCACCTTTTTCTAGTGTCCTCCCTTGTCTTCCCATAACCCTTCTTTTCATGTGGCTTGGACTAGTTTTCGGGAGGCTGTTTGTTAGGGACATCTTTGTCATACTTTGGTTGTTGCGGATTTGTAGAAAAAAAATACCGTTTGTTCTGGTGCTTAAATTTCTACTCAATTTTAACAGCATATCGATAGGCAGCACCGAATGATGAGATGTCTAGAAAATCCATTTCAGTTTGGATGTATCTGTGTAGAGTCGCACAGTATTTCAGAACCAAATCTTGTTCAGAGTCTTTGATACCCATCTTGGCATGCAAGGTATGAAAGGTATTGGTGAACTCTAGAACTTCTTGTCCCCTCTCTTTCCACACTGTGGTCCATCTCAAGTACTGGTCCTCATAGTTGGCAATAGGGTAATACTATTCATTTACCGCATCCACAAAAAAATCCCAAGTGGGATCGGCCCCATATATTCTAGATTCTTTTGTGGAACTTTTCTCCTAGTAAGTTTCCCACCAGTGTTTAACATGAGGGAGAGCTTTAAGGAGTGCGAAGGTGATATTTTCTTTGTCGAAAAAATTGTTAACAAAGAAATAACCTTCTAGCAGAGTTAACCATTTTTCTAGGGCTTCTGCATCTATCTGTCCTTCAAATACAAGAATATCAAAATTAAGTTGTACCTTGAAAGGCGAGGTGCCTCCAAAGTGGTTGCTTCATGAATATGCACTTGATTCTATCAGGATGCGTTTAAGGATGTGGGAAAAATTCTCCATCATTTTGTCCCTCTGTCCCGTGAGAGCTTGCTCAAGCAACAGATTGATAGGATCGTCTGCTCTGTCATTTTATTTTCTTCCACCATTGAGGATTTCTTGGGTGTGCGAGAGTCATTGTCTTAAAGAGAGACAAACTCGAGACCCAACTTTCTATACTCGAAACTCGTCGAGGACATGCACTGAAAAAATGATCAAGAGCAGCCTGCTCTAATAACACTGATCCGGATTATTTTTGGCACGAAATGAGATCAGAGATATAATAAAGAAATGCACAGAGATATCATAGATATTGAATAATATAATAGAAATATATCAGAGATGCAAACATAAACACAGATATATAGTAATACACAATTTCTATTAATGAAATAAATGTATAGAGACTGTAAAAAATACATAGTGAAAGACTCGCTAGAATGGTGGAAACTTATCTCTAAGAAGATATGTGGCGGCTACTCGCATTCGCAAGAAGATGATTACAATGAGGCTCTGAAGGCCCTTTTACAATGAAAAAGAATTCCAAAAACCATAGACATCCCAAAACCTAACCCTAGGAGATGAAGCGCCAAACGTCATGTGGGCCCCGTTTGGGTAAGTTAGTACATCAACTTCCCGAGGTCATAACTTTTGCATACAATCTTCGTTTTAGGTGTATGATAGCTCGTTGGAAAGGTATCATCGAGGAGATTCATTTTGGGGGTTCACTAATGCTTTTTTTTTTCTATGGTTTAGAACATCGATCTCGAAAAACCTTCATTTAGGCCCTCAAAATGGCCCCGGAAGTTAAAACCTGCTAAAAATAGTAAATTGCCAAAATTGCTAGAAAAAAATTTTAAGCTAGTCGGAAAAGGTGGGTGGCCACTAATATCCACCTAGATCGATCCTCCCTCCTTAGGAAGAAATTTTCTCCACTGCGTTGAGTTCCCGGGGGAGAAGGAAAAGCATTTGATGGATCTGCATCTTGGTGAATTGCTTGTATTGTTGGAGACGTCACGTTGCTTAGTTTGTGTAAGTCTATCAACAACTTGTTGAAGATGAGGTTGTTCAACAAGTCGAGATACATGAGAGGAAGGTGTGCAGAAGGAATCTTTGCGCTTTACTTCAACCTTGTCGACCTGATTCTATTGGATATAAGGTGCAGGGGGCGAGGCTGTAGTGGTTGCAGTGTCCTTCTATTCTCCTTTTGAATATATTATGAAGAAGCTAAATTTTGCAGTATGAGAGACTGCCTTGTGACATTTTTTAGGTGGAACAATAGTTGGAAATACCTCTGGTATTCTATATATATGACCCCCCAAAGTAACAATGACACTACAGGGTCGAGACTCATAAACATCATGGTGTCTCCACATATATGGTTGGCCCAAGAGAACATCACAGACATCCAGTTGGGAAACATCACATAATACCTCATCCTTAAGTGTTGGATGTCATATGAAAATAGACACTATTGGCTGACATAGATATCTTGTCCTTGGTGAAGCCATCCGATGTTGTATGGTTCTGGGTGTGGTGTTGTCGACAATCCCAACTGTTTGACGACCTCTGCTGAGATGAGGTTCTTTTGGCTTTCACTAACAACAATAAAATTCAGCGGGGTCCCCTTCACCCACATCTGTGAATGAAAAAGGTGCTCCCCCTCTTTAGGATCTGTTGGTTCTTCTTGTTGAATTGCTTTGGTTGCGACAATAGTAGTGGGGTCTGCTTCAATGATCTGTCCTTTACCAGTATTTTCATAATTAGATTCTGAATCAGTTTTCAGCTCCTTGTCTTTGATCTCGACCACCAATGACTATTTTGAGTGACAGTCATCGATGTTGTGCTAGGGGATTTTGTGGAAATCGCACCATTTTCCAATGTCCTTCTTTGTCTTCTCCTGACCCTTCTTTTCAAGTGAATTGGACTGGTTTTCCATAGGCTATTTGTTAGGGACATATTTTTCATACCTCGGTTGTTGCGGATTTGCAGAACCAAAATCTCGTTTGTTCTGGTGCTTAAATTTCTACTTAATTTTAACAACATATCGATAGACAACACTGAGTGATGAGATGTCTAGAAAATCCATTTCAGTTTGGATGTATCTGTGTAGAACCCCACGTTATTTCAGAACCAAATATCGTTCAAAGTATTTGATACCCAGCTGGGTGTACAAGGTATGGAAGGTATTGGTGAACTTTGGAACTGCTTGGCCCCTCTCTTGCCATAGTGTGGTCCATATCATGTACTGGTCCTCACAATTACCAACAGGGTAATACTGTTCCATTATTGCATCCACAAAAGAATCGCAAGTGGGATCGACCAATATATTCCATACTCCTCTGTGGAACTTTGCTCCTAGTAAGTTTCCCACCAATGTTTTACATGAGGGAGAGAGCTTTAAGGAGTGCAAAGTTGATCTTTTCTTTGTCAAAAAAAATTGTGAACAAAGAAATAACCTTCTAGTAGAGTTAACCATTTTTCTAGGGCTTCTGCATCTATCTCTCCTTCAAATACAAGAATATCAAAATTAAATTGTACCTTGAAAGGTGAGATGCCTCCAAAGTGACCGCTTGATGAAGATGCACCTGATGCTATCAGCAGGCATTTAAGGATGTGGGCAAAATTCTTCATGATTTCATCCCTTTGCCGTGTGAGAGCTTGCTCAAGCAACAAATTGATAGGATCATCTGCTCCATAATTTTTCTTTTCTTCCACCATTGAGGGTTTGTTGGGTGTGCGAGAGCGATTTTCTTCAAGAGAGACAAGCTTGAGACCCAACTTGCTATACTCGAACCTCGTCGGGGATATGCACTGAAAAAATGATTAAGAGCAGCCTACTCTGATACCACTGATCCGGATTATTTTCAGCATGAAATGAGATCAGAGATATAATAAATAAATGCACAGAGATATCGAAGATATTCAATAATATAACAAAAATATATCATATATGCAACCATAAACACAAATATACATTAATACATGATTTCTATTAATGAAAGAAATGTACAGAGACTGTAAAAAATATAGAGTGAAAGACTCGCTAGAATGGTGGCAGCTTATCTCAATGAAGAGATGTGACAGCTACTCATATTGACAAGAAGATGGCTATAATGAGGCTCTAAATATCTTTTTATAATGAAAAAGAATTCCAAAAACCCTATACATCCAAAAACCTAACCCTAGGAGATGAAGCGCCAAAAGTCATGTGGGCCCTCTTTGGGTAAGTTAGTACATCAACTTCCCAGTGTCGTAATGTTTGCATACGATCTCCGTTTTAGGCGTATGATAGCTCATTCGAAAGGTATCATTGAGGAGATTCATTTTGGGGGCTCACTTATGCATTTGGATATCATTGAGAGCATCTATCTAAAATATCCTTCAATTATAAATCAAAATGGTCCCGAAAGTTAAAACCTGCTAAAAATAATAAATTGACAAAATTGTCAGAAAACTTTTTTGAGCCAATAGAAAAAGGTGGGTGGCCACCGATATCCACCTGGATCAATCCTCCCTAATTAGGAATAAATGGTCTCCATTTTGTTGATTTCCCAGGGGAGAGAGAAAAGTGTTTGCTAGATCTGCATCTTGGTGAGCTGCTTGTATTGTCGGAGATGTCATGCTTCTTAGTTTGTGGAAGTTTGTCAAGAACCTGTTGAAGTTGAGGTTGTTCAACAAGTTGAGATACATGAGAGGAAGGTGTGAAGAAGGAATCTTTGCACTTTGTTGCAACCTTGTCGACCTGCTTCTATTGGATAGAAGGTGCAGGGGGGCGTGGCTATAGTGGTTGCAGTGTCCTTTTGTTCCCCTTTTGAACAGATTGTGAAGAAGTTGAATTTTGAAGTATGAGAGACTGTCTTGCAACACTTTTTAGGTGGAAAAATAGTTGGAACTACCTATGGTATTCTGTAGAGATGACCCCCCAAAAGTAATAATGACACTACATGGTCGAGAATCATAAACAAAATGGCGTCTCCACATATATGGTTGGCCCAAGAGAACATCACAAACATCCAGTGGGGCAACAACACATAATACCTCATCCTTGAAGGGTTATATGTCGTATGACAATAAACATTGTTGGCTGACATGGAGATCTCATCCTTGGTGAAGCCACCTGATGTTGTATGGTTGCGAGTTTTGTGTTGTCGACAATCCCAACTGTTTGATGACCTCTGCTGAGATGAAGTTCTTCTGGCTTCCACTATCAACAATAAAATGTAGTGGGGTCCCCTTCACCCACATATGTGAATGAAAAAGGCACTCCCCCTCTTCAGGATCTGTTGGTTCTTCTGTTTGAATTGTTGCAGTCGTGAAAATAGAAGTGGGGTCTGCGCCAATGATCTATCCTTTACTAGTATTTTCATAATCAAACTCTGAATCAGGATTTGGCTCCTCGTCTTTGATATCGACCACCAATGACTGTTTTGAGTGACATTCATCGGTGTTTTTCCAAGGGATTTTGTGGAAATCGCACCATTTTTGGGTGTCCTTCTTTGTCTTCCCATGACCCTTCTTTTCATGTGGCTTGGACTGGTTTTCGGGAGGTTTTTTGTTAGGGACATCTTTGTCATACTTTGGTTGTTGCGGATTTGCAGAACCAAAATCCTGTTTGTTCTAGTTCTTAAATTTCTTCTCAGTTTTAACAACATATCGATAGGTAGCACCGAGTGATGAGATGTCTAGAAAATTCATTTCAGTTTGGATGTATCTGTGTAGATCCCCATGGTATTTCAGAACCAAATTTCATTTGGATTCTTTGATACCCATATTGGTGCACAAGGTATGGAAGGTATTGGTGAACTCCAGAACATCTTGGCCCCTCTCTTGCCATAGTGTGGTTCATCTCATGTACTGGTCCTCATAGTTGCCAATAGTATAATAATGTTCCTTTACCGCATCCATAAACAAATCCCAAGTGGGATCGACCCCATCTATTCTAGACTCCTCTGTGGAACTTTACTCCCACTATGTTTCCCACCAATGTTTGACATGAGGGAGAGCTTTAAGGAGTCTGAAGGTGATATTTTCTTTGTCGAAAAAATTGTGAACAGAGAAATAACCTTCTAGCTGAGTCAACAATTTTTCTAGGGCTTCTGCATCTATCTGTCCTTGAAATATAGGAATATCATAATTAAATTGTACCTTGAAAGGTGAGGTCCCTCCAAAGTGGTCGCTTGATGAAGATGCATCTGATGCCTCCAAAGTGGCACGAAATGAGATCAGACATATAATAAAGAAATCCACAGAGATATCGCAGATATTCAATAATATAACAAAAATATATCAGATATGAAACCATAAACACAGAGATACAGTAATCCATGATTTCTATTAAAGAAAGAAATGTACAAAGACTGTAAAAAATATAGAGTGAAAGACTCGCTAGAATGGTGGCAGCTTATCTCTGAGAAGAGATGTGACGACTACTCGCATTTGCAAGAAGATGATTACAATGAGAATCTAAAGGCCTTTTTACAATAAATAGGAATTCCAAAAACCCTAGACATCCAAAAACCTAACCCTAGGAGATGAAGCACCAAAAGTCACGTGGGCCCCATTTGGGTAAGTTAGTACATCAACTTCTCGAGGTCGTAACTTTTGCATACGATCTTTGTTTTAGGTGTATGATAACTCGTTGGAAAGGTATCGTAGAGGAGATTCATTTTGGGGGATCACTAATGCATTTTTTTTTATCATTGAGAACATCGATCTTGAAAAACCTTCATTTAGGCCCTCAAAATGGCCCTGGAAGTTAAAACCTGCTAAAAATAGTAAATTGCCAAAATTGCTAGAAAACTATTTTGAGCCAGTCAGAAAAGGCGAGTGGCCACTGATATCCACTGGGATCGATCTTCCCTCCTTAGGAATAAATGGTCTCCATTGTGTTGAGTTCCCGAGGGAGAAGGAAAAGCGTTTGATGGATTTGCATCTTGGTGAGTTGTTTGTATTGTTGGAGACGTCACGCTACTTAATTTGTGGAAGTCTGTCAAAAACTTGTTGAAGCTGAGGTTGTTCAACAAGTTGAGCTACATGAGAGGAAGGTGTGAAGAAGGAATCTTTTCACTTTGTTGCAACCTTATCGACCTAATTCTGTTGGATAGAAGGTGCAGGGAGAAAGGTTGTAGTGGTTACAGTGTCCTTTTATTCCCCTTTTGAATAGATTGTGAAGATGCTAAATTTTGCAGTATGAGAAACTTCCTTGTGACACTTTTTATGTGGAACAATAGTTGTAACTACCTCTGGTATTCTATAGAGATGACCCCACAAAGTAACAATGACACTACGGGGTCGAGACTCATAAACAACATGGCATCTCCACATATATGGTTGGCCCAAGAGAACATAACAGACCTCCAGTGGGGAAACATCACATAATACCTCATCCTTGAAGGGTTGGATGTCATATGACAATCAACTAATCTAGATGGATATCGATGGCCACCCACCTTTTCCAACTGGCTTAAAACAATTTTTTGACATTTTTGGCAATTTACTATTTTTAGTCGTTTTTACTTCCGGGGCCATTTTGAAGG
This sequence comes from Picea engelmannii, assembly GCA_009831015.1. Classification (NCBI taxonomy): domain Eukaryota; kingdom Viridiplantae; phylum Streptophyta; class Pinopsida; order Pinales; family Pinaceae; genus Picea; species Picea engelmannii. Next base: position 554,088 of record ML779386.1, read on the forward strand.
CCTAAATGAAGGTTTTTAGGTATCGATCTCCTCAATGATAGCCAAAGGCATATTGAGCCCCCAAAATGAATCTCCTTGATGATACCTTTCCAGTGGGCTATCACACGCCTAAAACGAAGATCGTATGCAAAAGTTACGACCCCGGGAAGTTGATGTACTGGCTTACCCAAACGGGGCCCACATGACTTTTGGCACTTCATCTCCTAGGGTTAGGTTTTTGGATGTATAGGGTTTTTGGAATTATTTCTTATTGTAAAAAGGCCTTCAAAGCCTCACTGTAACCTTCTTCTTGTGAATGCGCACTGCCGTCACATCTGTTCTCAGAGATAAGTTGCCACCATTCCAACAAGCTTGTTTCCGCTGCATTTTATAGTTTCATATTATTTCATTATTGAATAGAAAACCAGTTTTACTGTATCTCTATTATTTTGTGTCAAGAACCTGTTAATAATCTGTATTCATTTCGTTCTTCTCATAAAATCTGGATCAGTGGTATCAGAGCGGTCTTCTCCTTGTCGTCTTAATGCATGTCCCCAACGATGTCGGAGTACAAAGAGTTGGGTCTTGAGCTTGTTTCTCTTGATGACAAAATCTCTCGCATGCCCAAGCGACCTCCCATGGTAGGAGAAAATAAATATGACAGGACAAGAGATCCTTTCAAACTTTCGATTGAGGAAGCCCTCACGCAACAGAGGAACGAGATGATGGATAGTTTTGTGAAAATCCTTTGGCGACTACCAACAAATGACACATCTTCTTCGAATGGAGGTGCCACCCCCTTCAAGGTACAAATAAACTTTGATATTCCTATATTTGAATGTCAGATAGATGCATATGCTGTAGACAAGTGGTTGAATCTACTAGAAGGGTATTTTTCTGTTCATAAATTTTTGAATAGAGAAAAGATTACTTTTGCACTCCTCAAAGTCGTTCCCCATGTCAAATATTGGTGGGAAACTTTCTGTGAGAAAAATGAAATAGAGGAAACCTCATTATTTTTAGTCACGGCCACCTAGGAATCCTTCAGGGATGCTATTAAGGAACAAATACTACCCTGTCGGAAGTTATGACGACCTGTATACCAAATGGACTACACTGCGGCAAGAAAGAGACTGACCAGTGCCAGATTTCAAAAATATCTTCCATACCTTGCACACCAAGTTGGGTATCAAAGATTCGGAGCGACATCTGGTGCTCAAGTATCTGGTGCTCAAATCTAACATTTCCATATGTTGCCTCATATATCTGTTCTTGATGAGAAGCCTCTTGATTTTCCTCCTTAATCACATGTAACAACATATCATAGGAATCCACTTGAAGGAGTTGAGGAAAGACCTCTTCTTCAACTATTGTTTCATTCAGATTTAAGACAACAAGTGCATTAGAGACAAAATTGAATGCATTCACAACTATGCAGTCATTTTTCCTATTATCAATTAGATTTGGAAAATCTTCCTCAACAACATGATTTTAATTCTTGCAATTAGAAGAAACATTTGCTTTCTACTGAATATGCTTATTAAATTCATCACAACAATTTTCAAAAAGACTTTCAGCTAAAAAATATTATTTACAAAATATATTGAAAGCATTATCAAAACTTGCCAATGAGTTAATACTTGAAGCTAGAAGAGATCTGCACCAGTCAAGGGTTTCTCCCTTCAATGAGTATCTGAAAAGATTAATCTTAACATCCTCATGCACAATCTGATGTTCATGAATAAACTCATGAAAATCTAGCAGATGCTCAGCCAGAACCTCCCAATCTCCTCCTTTAAATGTAGAAAGGGTAACTTCCCATTCATCTCTACTAGGAATTGGGTTTGGAAAACCAATGACATCTGAAAAATCACAAAAAGAAAACCTTTGAGCCAAAATGGCTTCCATGCTTGGATCCAGTGGAGTTTCCTATTAATATTTAGACAGTGGAGTTGCCATGGTGAAATATCGACATTCATGTATCTGTCACCTTCCTGTTCACCATCAAGAAGTCGATATGATCATTGTCATTCTCCCACGGATAAATACTTCATGTCTCTGTCCCTGGCAATGGTGCCAAAAGATGTTAGTTCTTAAACTTGCACTTGACTGTGAGAGGGAAATCTAGGGCATCATCGAGTTATTGCAAAAGTGTTTTGAGGGTTTTTATGGTTTGGTTTTTGAATAAGATGGTTGAAAATTGGCTCAAGGTAATAAAATAAATGAGAAAATCAAAATAAGAACATAAAATATCCCATTGATTGGTTAAAAGGTAGTCACATAGATGGATCAAACAAATAAGGAAAATAGAAAATGAAGTTTTCAATTTTTCAACTTTACACAAATTCTTATCTCAAAATATCATTAAGAAATAAGACCATCAACCTGAAATCAAAACTTGAAAATA
>ML779387.1:0-19550 GCA_009831015.1 Picea engelmannii
ATGGGAAAACATAGAGATTCAACCATGTGATTGAGGATATGATGAGGATGTATGTGATGGATAAACCATCAAAATGGGAATATTATCTACATTTAGTTGAATTTGTTTATAATAATGGGTATTAGGCATATTTGAATATAAGCCCATTTAAATCATTATATGAAATAAAGTGCAACGTGCCAATGAGCTTGGACAACCCAATAGAAAGAGCAATGGTTGGGCCAAAATTTCTCATAGAAATGGAAGAGAAGATGGTGAAAATAAAACAGATTGCACAAGACAGGTAGAAAATTTATGCAAACAAAGACATAACACATAGACAATTCAAAGTGGGTGAGCATGTCTTCTAGAAAGTGAAACCTAAAAATAGTTCACTTAAATTGGGAAGCTTCCCAAAATTAGAAGAAAGATATTGTGGACCATTTAAAATCTTAGAGAGGATTGGTCTTGTTGCATACATGTTTTCACTGTATGCATCCATGTGCATACATAATTTGTTTCATGTGTATTTTCTTAAGAAGTATGTTTCTGAGGCTAATCATGTAATTGATTGGAATGTGATCCAGGTGGAACACGAGGGTGACTTCCAAGTCCAGTCATGTGCATATTGGACTGAAAGTTCAAGGTGCTCTAGAATCAATCCATCGAGATGGTAAAGGTTCAATGGACCTACTACAATCCTAAGGATGCAACATGGGAGCATGAAGACATTACATGGGAAGAGTACCCACATATTTTCATATCGTTTTGAATAATTTTTATTGTACATGTGTATATAATGAACTAATGACAATGCATAAATAAGGTGGAGAGGAATGTAATACCCCTAGGTTGTAAATGTACATATTTTTTACATGCTAATGAGCCAAGATGTTTTGGGCTAGAGTGCCTATGTATATAAATGTTTTGGACTAGATTGTCTGTGTAATATAAGGCCAGTGAGCCTAGTTTTGTAAATTGTATCACACTCGGTTATATTAATAAAATACATCACTATTGCAGACCAAGTCAGACGAAAGAGTATGGGGGGATAGGACTCCATGAGAGGGAAAGGGGGCTAAGTCAAGGGAATATAATAATATATTCCTAAAGTCATAATCCTTTATGTTATGATTTTACCCTAAGTTTCTAAGTGGTGGAACGAATTACAAAGAGGAGGAAAAGGTAGTTCCTTGAGTGCCATGTGTCAAGAAATTAACATGCAAATATAATGTTGGGTTTTAGTGGAAATTCATTCCATTCTTTCATTTGATCATTCTAACCTTGCCTGTAGAAGGTGAGTTGTGGAGTTTTTGTTGCCATATAACCTTGTATCATTGTAACCCTGTAAATCCTTGAGGGTTTGGGTTGAAGAAGTAGTTTGTTAGTCATATGGACCATTCTCCTTGAGTGAGATAATTGTTTGGAATAGGTTTACCGTGTATTGGCCTAGTGGGTGCACATAATTATTTGAGAGAAGTTGTGTGTAACATCCCGCTCTATTGAGAACATGTTATCGACTTATTCTTTGAGGACACTTGCGTGAAAATGATCTTGTTATTGTACATGTTGATTTTGTTTCCATTATGGATTATTAATGATGATGATGATATGGTGTACTTATTGCTTTTGATATATATGTATTGAAATATGCTATTGATGAGTTTTCCTGAGTGTGCAAGAAATTTGACGGATTGTGGATGTCAATGGCATCAATGACCTACCTTGGACTCTGGATTGAGTTAGGGAGTGAATTGTATCTTGTTTGAGTATTTCATTTTACGCATATGTGACATATGAGTGATTTAGTATGATTATGTATATGGAGCAGTGGCAGTGTTTTGTCAATGGATGCAGGTTGACGATGCTTGCTAATATGACTCACTTAAGGAGTAAAAGGGCCATGCAAAGAAAACCAGACATTGAGGGAGAGGTGTGGAAAATTCCATGTCACAACCTACTAGCACTCCCACCGTGGCTCGAGTTGTAGGTTAACGAATACCTAGTTCGAGAGTTTCACAAATTCATGAGGGTGGACTGAGACAATCACTCACGAATATTTGTAAAGGGCACACAATAAGGTGGAGTCATTATTCCTTAGAATCCCTTAGTCTCTCACAAGGTCGATCGAGTGGAGTGTTGACTCCAAGGGTTGGACAAACTACCAAAACCAGTCAAAGGAGAGTGGCACCCTTGGAGCATGGAGGTGCGTCTTAAAGAGCACGTTGCGTAATTAAAAAAAAAACTTGAGTAAATAAATCTAGGTAGCCTAGAAAAATTTGAGTTGATTTGACATTGTCGAATTTAAAATAATTAATTAAAGAGTAATTTTATTAATTATAAATCCCAATAAAATTCTAAGCTTATTCTAAGTAAGTCTAAGTTTAGTTAGGGAACTAAAATAAAATAAAATATTGGAGATAAATCAATCTAAAGAAAAAGTGAGATAAATCTAAAGAGGAGATAAAATGCACGTGTGCATGAAATTAATAATTTGGATTTTTAAATTAGAAGAAATACTAATAGGAGAGAATAGGAGAACACTTGGAAAAGAATCTTGAGACAACCTACTACTAGTCTAACTAGAAGAATACTCCTAATCAAACTCTAACTAAGATCTAGTTAGGAGACACTCAATTAATGAGAATCTTGGGAATAAAGGGACAACTAGGAGAGAAAATAGGAACACATAGGAAGATGTGAGGGAAATTGACCTTTTTAACTAAAAAAAAAATAGTAATTACTTATGCAACTTGGGGAGAGTGTGACAATTGTGAGGGTGAATAATCCTAATTTATTTAATTAAAAATTTAATTAAATTGTGCATGTGGACATGTGTCAATAAGGAAATTTCTATAAAACAAATGGTCTAGATGAGAAATGGATCACACTTATTATTGGTAAATTTATGCTGCCAAAATATTTTTTGGACTGTGTTTTACTTGTGAGAGTTGGGAAACCAAGTTTGAGGATAGAGTGGTAGCTCTCCCTTGCGAGGAAAACTTGGAGCTATAGTATTTCTAGTTTTTTTGCTTGGCCCCTTTGCGGTTCGGGGGGCTAAGGGGGGAGAAGAGTACCCCTAGTGTTGGTTGGGAGGTACCAGTGAATTCTACGTGATTAGCAAATGGGAGGAAGGGGGGAGTGTCATTTTTTGAAGAACATCTTCGACTTCGTCGTCTTTGGTTATGGTATTCTTATTTGAGTTTGTAATTTAATAAGTTAAAATTTTATATATATTCCCTAGAAATATTGTCGTAAATTGTTAATTTATTTCTGATATTGATTTGGCAAATTCTTGATGGATTTTTGTGTAATAAAAGAATTTTTGGAATGTGATTCCATTTCAATTTCTCAACCAAGTATTTGGAAAATTCGTGTTATCTCTCTTTCCATATTACCAATCTTTTTTATTCTATTGTTCACTACTATCTAAGATTTCCTTTTGGGATTGCTAGAAATTATTGAACCACTACTAATAGGTTCATATACCTGGATACAAGTTATTCTTGGTCACTTCCTTCGAATTGCATATCAAAATGTTAAGTTAAATTATCATTCATATAATGGCGATGGATGCAATGAATGGTTCATGTATGGCATGTCTAGAAGAATGATGTAATATATTTGTTGTGTTGGGAAAATTCACGAAGAACTGAATAACTCTTGCAGCTTTTGATTTGAAATTAACTTCTGAGAACCAACTATGCTTACAGTGTGTTAAATTTTAGCATTCAAGTGATTATTCCTTCTACATTTATTTGGATTGAATTGGTACCTGGAGGAATGAATTCCTGGATGCTTTGTGTTTGAATTTCGTTATGGAATTTCGAGAAATGTAAATCGTGCACAGACTTAACATATCCGATAAACTAAGCCTTGAATTATACGCCCTTTGGTAATTTTTAGGATGATTGTGTTGTTATGTAAATCCAGAATTCTGATTTGCAATGCGCACATTCTTTTACTCATGTGATTTTCTCTCCTCTTGGTTGTGGGCTTCGCGTTTTGGGCACTAGTTGTTGTGCTCATTGTGTATTAATGAAAAACATTGGCTTGTGTAAAAGAATTTGCTCATTTATAATTTCATTATCGACCTTTGTTATTTACCTTTTCTTGTATCATCAAATGTTGGTACTTTTCTTTAACCATTTTCGAAAGGAGGTTTGAGTCGTAGCTTAATTACAGACCCAATAGATGTCTCTTGGATCATTGTAGGTGTATTGTAAATTGTAATTACTATCATGTAGGGTCTTGCGAGCAACCTCCACTTTGGATGATTAAGTTAAATATCTCTACATGATTATTATATTATGGAAACGAAATTGGGCTTTACGTTGCCCAACCTATAGAAGCTTCTGAAATATTAATTAGTTATTTTTTGTCAAAGATTGCAACCCTGTAGTTGTGGAATTTTTTTTTTGTCCTTCAGAAAACAATCATAGAATTTAATTTTGAGCGATCAATGTTCTGTTCATTCTCTAGTTGAAATTTTACATTTTGATAGTATTATAGTTCATGGAATGAATTGAGGATACAACAATAATTTTGACTTCCTAAGTGTTTGGTGTTAAATTATCTTCCTTTCCCTTAACTCTTAATAATTACCGAAATATTATTCGTTGTCTGTTGAATTAAATTCAAATTATCATAATTTAGTGCCGGATCCAGGACTAGATTAGGTGTCGGATTGTGTTGTGTGTCAGATCCAGGATCAAAATAGGGTTCAGATTGTGTTGCGTACTGTATCAAGGGCTGGAACAGAATTCGGGAACTCTATTAATTGAGAGAGTTACGTGTTAACTTTATCTTCTAGATTCAGAACCTTAGTTGACTTGTTCTATTTTCTTAATGAAAATAGCGAAGGTTATGGTGATTGTTGTGGTTTAACATATTGTATTTAGTGCCCTCAATGTAAAGAACATTTCATTGATGATTTTGCTTAATGAAAACAAGGAACTACATGTCTACCTTTTGTTCGGAATTGATTATTTGAACGTCTTTTAGTTAGTTCTTTACATTAGAGAAGTAACTTAGCAACTGATTCTTTGTTTATATTGCTTATTAAGACTTTGGTCCTTTTAATTCTTATAAAGGACACGTAAGTTAGCATATGAAACTTTATATATTTCTTAATATGATTGACCTTCTTAAAGTATTTATATTAGGATAGGGAAACTGGTATATGAAGTCTCATTACATTGTTTAATATGTTTTGATCCATTATTTCTTTTATAATGGATATGTGAGTTGGCATATAAACTCTTTATATATTGTTTAATATACTTGATATTATTTAATCCTTATATATGGATATGTAAAACAATTTTGAATTATTATCATTCTACTTATTATGATTTTGATTTTTAGTTTTTTTATATAATAATATATAATTTAACTTATGAAATCTTATATGATTATGATTTTGATTTTTAGTTATTTATAGAATAATATATAAGTTAACTTATGAAATCTTATATATTTCTTAAGCATGGTTGATCTTCTTATAATTTATTTTAATTGGATATGTAAAGTAATTTGAAGTCTTTACATATGGCTTGCGATGATTGATTTTCTTATGGTTTTAAAAGAAAAGGGGATATGTAATTTAGTATTGAATTTTTATTATATTGTTTAATTAAGATATTCTATTTTATAAGGATACCTAGTGAGCTACATGAAGATTGTGCTTTGTTACAATAGCTTGAAGAACTGGTAATGATGTTTGACTTGAATGAATTTGTTTTTAACAAGTTACTGATAATGATTGGAAATAGGTTTTTATCTACTACGAATATTGTATTTATGCCTTATGGTTCTTATTTTTGTGTGATATCCTCTTGCACATTTGCACTTAATTTTGTATGGAAGATTGATTAAGTATAATATGTTATTCTCTTGCACCATGAGGACTTGATGGTTAAGCATGGTTGATATATATAATCTTGAATGGTGGATGTGATTGAATTATTGGGATTTATATACCTCCTTGTTCCTCAGAACATTCGTCAGTCCTGAGACCTTAAGTGGTCAAAATCAATAGGATGAATCCTGGCCTTGAGCGTTGATTATGTGTCCTGGAGGTCCTAACCTTGTAGGATAGGTTAGGTGGGTAGCTTCCTTATGTTATCTTTATATGTTATGGTTGATTGAATAATAGTGATGTCGCTTTCAATTTGATTGTGATGATATTGATTGTGAGGTTATTAATTTATTTTGTGACGATTTTCACTTGTCCTAATGTTTGTTTCAAAAAAACATATATTTACCTCTTTTATACTCACTAATTGTTGTCGTAACGGAGGGTTCGTTACATATGGTATCAAAGTGGGATCAACCCTACGACGTTGGACCATTACGCCTTCCACTGTGTTAAATGAACGATTGAATTATATTGCTAATTAAATTTTGAAAAATTGTCCATGTTAGTAATCATGGATAGAGAACATCATGGAGGTAGACAACATGGTGTTGGAGGAAGAGGTGTGACACCTCTGATAGGATCCACGCCAGAGGGGTATAACCCCCAAGGAAAAGAACAAATCACTGATCTGAAACAGGTTTTTGTGGGAGAGGTGGTAGGTATGATGAGATCCTTCCAGAGGATGTCAGAAGCATTGATTCACTACCTGGATAGAGATGAGGGAAGAGTGTATGTACCTAGTGAGGTTTCACAATGCACTCCAACTGGTAGTGTTAGCATACACAGAGAACTCAAGAAAGTGAATTTTCCCGAGTTTATGGGTGCCACGGACGACTCAGCCACCAAGGCATGGTTGGAGAACAAGGTGATGTGCTTCGCACTTCGTGATTACACCTTCAACATGAAAGTTTGCATGGAAATCTTTCAATTGAAGGGGAGTGCTCTTCTATGGTGGAAGACACTCCTACCTCAGCTAAACATGGTCGTCAAATACATGTCATGGGAGTTTTTCAAGGAACAGTTCCAGGAGAGATACTTTTCAGAGGAATTCATTGAGCGCCAGCTTAATGAGTTCAATGTCTTACGACAGGGCGGTCGTACGGTGCCAAAGTATGAAACCAAATTCATGGAGCTAATTAGGTATGCCCCACATCTGAACACAGAGGATTTGAAGTTCAACAAGTTTGTGTTTGGCCTTAACTTCAACATTCGTGTGAATGTGAGGATTCTAATGCCTCAGAAATTCCACTAAGTAGTCCAGAAGGCCCTCATAGCTAAGGAAGAGCTAAATAGTAGGGGTTGGAGTAGGACTCCTTCTAGACCGACTCGACAAATGACATCAAGAGCGCAGCAACATCAGACACCAGCCAGACAAATTTTAGGGTATCGAGATACGTCTGGAGGACCTATGTTAATGCCACCATGATGACAGACTCCTCAGCAAGGGACTGCTTACAGAGGACAACAGTAGTAGCAGTGTCATTAGCAGTAATTTAGGCCTGTTCAGCATAACAGACCAGGGTCATAGAATGTTAGGCTAGCAACTTGTACTTCGGGTACCAAGAGTACTAGGCCGAAGACTAGATGTTGGAAATGTGGAGAGCCACATTACCAATGAGACTGTCTAATTGATAATGCCAGAGTGGTCGGATCAAAAGGACCTAGTACAGTAGGAGATTTGGGCAAGGCCCACAGGATTCATGCAATGGTGAATAACCGCCAGGCTGAGCACCAGTCCATTGTGCTTGAGATGTCAGGTACAATCACCGACCAAACTTTTAGTATTTTGATAGAACCAAGTGCTACAGAGAGATTTATATCTAGTACAGTGCTAAAGAGAATTAAGGTAAAGGCAGTCGATCAGGATGAGTTCAGATACGTAGAAATGGCTTCGGGTGCCAAACAGAAGGTTGGAGGAAAGGTTACAGACTATAGCATTAACTTGGGATATTTTGTAACAAAGACCAACTTATATGTCACAATCTTAGGATCTTATGACATAGTGATCGATATGGACTGGTTGGAATCGCATGATGTGATAGTCAAGTGTAAGACGAAACAACTAAGTTTAACATATGATTTGGGATGGAATAGAGTGATTGTAGGAAGGAACCAGGGAGTGTCCTTGAGATTTATTTCTTCCCTACAACTATATAAGAGTATGCACAAAGGATGCAAGATTTATGCAATCTTAGCACTAAACGAAAAGGGCGAGGCGGAAGGATTAAAACAACCCTCTTGTAGTACAAGAGTTTGCAGACGTGTTTCCAGAATTGTTACCAGGTTTGGTGCTCGAAAGAGAGTTGGAGATTAAAATAGAATTGAAACCTAGAACTGAACCGATAGCAAGAATGCCTTATCGGATGTCAACGCCTGAATTATAGGAGTTGAAAATGCAATTGAATGAATTATTGGACTTAGGACTCATACGTCTAAGTGTATCTCCTTGGAGTGCACCAATTATTTTCGTAAGAAAGAAGGATGGATCGTGGAGAATTTGTATTGACTACCATCAATTGAACAAAGCAAGGATCAAGAACCAGTATCTATTGCCAAAAATAGATGATTTGTTTGATCAGATGAAGGGAAAGACAATGTTTTCAAAGATTGACTTGAGATCAGGATATCACTAGCTACGGATTAAAAAGGAAGATATCCCTAAGACCACATTTAAGACGAGATTTAGACACTACGAGTTTACAATTTTACCATTTGGACTGACAAATGCCACGGGGGTATTCATGAGCTTGATGAATGGGGTGTTCCTCGAATACTTGGAAAATTTTGGTCAGGTATTTATTGATGACATATTGATTTATTCTCAGATGAAAGAGGAACATGATGAACATTTAAGATTGGTACTACAGAGTTTGCATGAAAACATGTTGTACGGGAAGCTATCGAAATGTTCTTTTTACCAATAGAAGATTCATTACTTGGGACATATCATATTTGGTGAAGGTATCATTGTGGATCCATCGAAAGTAGATGTTATTATGGAATGGCATGCACCGAAAAATGTACAAGAAGTACATAGTTTTATGGGTTTAGCAAGATATTACCGAGGATTCGTTGAAGGTTTTTTCGAAGATAGCAAATTCGATCATAGAATTGCAGAAGAAAAACAAGAAGTTTGTGTGGACTGAGAAATGCACAAAAGAATTTCAAAGGCTCGAGTTGTTGAAGATAGTGTCAATACTGAAAGTCCTCGACATGGACAAGGAATTATTGGTATGCACGAACACATCTAAGGAAGGTTTAGGTGGAGTGTTGATGCAAGATGGTCGAGTAATCGCTTACATTTCAAGGAATTTGAGAAAGCATGAGGAGAAATATGCAACGCATGAGTTGGAGTTATTGGAAATTGTATATGCCTTGAGAGTTTGGAGACACTATCTGATTGGTCGAAAATTTGAACTAAATACAAATCACTGTGGATTGCAGCATATATTTACGTAGAGTGACTTGAACGCATGACAAAGGCATTGGTCAGAATTACTTAGCGCATACGATTTTGAGATTACTTACATTAAGGGAACGGTGAACAGAGTGGCAGATGCATTGAGTCGGAGACCACACATATTCTCGGTAATACCTCTTAAGGTGAATCTTTGAGAAAATATTCTAGTGTTACAGATAGATGATGATTGGTACAGGGAAGTTAAAGAAAATATTGGACAAGATACCATGATGGTACTGAAGTATGAAGGTTATACATTAGACAATGACATATTTTTGAGGTATAACAACAGCATTTGTGTACCGCCTATTGAGGAATTAAGAACTTTTATCTTAAGAGAAGTGCATCGCATAGTGTACATGGCTCATATGGGAGTCACGAAGATGAAGGCAAACCTTAAGCCTTTATTCTTTTGGAAGGGAATGAAAGAAGACATAGTTAGTTACGTGGTGAGATGTCTAGAATGTCAGCAAGTGAAAGTTGAACATAAACATCTGGCAGGATTATTACGACCACAAGTTATTCTAGAAACGAAATGGGAGGTCATTTTGATGGATTTCATTGTTGGATTGCCACTGACAGAAAGGAGATGACTCGATTTTCTTGGTAGTTGACACTCTAACAAAGAGTGCACACTTTATTCCTATACATACGACGTATCAGGCCCCAGACATAGCAAGAGTCGTTGTCAGTGAGATTGTGAGATTACATGGTATACCAAGAAGGATCATATCCGATCGAGGATCAGTGTTTACAAGATGATTTTGGACCAATTTCCAAGAGGATTTGGGAACACAACTGAATTTTAGTACAACATATCACCCTTAGACAGACAGGAAAATAGAAAGAACAAATCAAATTTTGGAGGATATGTTTCGTATGTATGTAATGGACCAACAAAAATGTTGGGAATATTTTTTACCACTAGTAGAGTTTGCATACAACAACAACTATCAAAATACCATTAAGATGGCACCATTTGAGTTTCTTTATGGGCAACGATGTCAGAAGTTGTTGAGTTGGGATCAACTCGAGGATAGGGTCTTGGTAGGAATAGAAGTGATTCAATAAATGGAAGAACAAATGCAATTGATAAGACAAAGGATTAAATAAGTGCAATATCAGTAAAAGAGTTATGTTGATGCGCATCGCATTGACAGCAGTTATGAAGTTGGAGACTGAGTTTTCTTGCGGGTGAAGCCACACAAGAGTTTGATCAAGTTTGGAAAGGGTGCTAAACTCTCTCCTAGTTTTGTGGGATCGTTCAAAATTGTGGAAAATAAAGGACTTGTGGCTTATCGACTTGCCTTGCCTGATTCTTTGAGGTGTATGCACGATGTATTTTATGTATTTGTTTTGATACATTATATTAGTGATCCTACACATGTGATTGACATGATTTATTTGCAAGTGTTGGATGAGGGTTCTCTCAAGTCGAAGTCAATCTGCATTCTTAACCATCACATTCGACAACTACAGCATCGAATAGTCGAATAGGTCAAGGTCCAGTGGGACAATTATAGTCCACACTCGGCTACCTAGGAGGATGCATATGATATGCGTTAGCCGTTTCCTTACTTGTTTAATAGATTAGACATATATATCTATGTCAGATACTTTTATTTACTACATTTATATATAATGTACAACTTCGAGACAAAGTTTAAAACAAGAGGGGGTGTATGTAACATCCCTCTCTACTGAGCACATGTTATGGACTTATTCTTTGAGGACACTTGCATGTAAGTGATCTAGTTATGGTACATGTTGATTTTTTTTTATTATGGATTATTCATGATGATGATGATATGGTGTACTTATTGTTTTCGATATATATGTATCAATAGATGTTATTGACAAGTTTTCCTGAGTCTCCAGAACATTTGACAGATTGTGGATGTCAATGGAGTCAACGGAATACATTGGACTTTGGATTGAGTCAGGAAGTGGATTGTATATTGTTTGAGTATTTCATTCTATGCATATGTGACATATGAATGATTTAGTATGATTATGTATATGGATTAGTGACAGTGTTTTTTCAATGGATGCAGGTTGTCGATGCTTGCTAATCTGACTAACATAGGTAGTAAAAGGGCCATGCACAGAAACCAAACATTCAGGGAGAGGTGTGGTAGAGTCCATGTCACATCCTACTAGCACTCTCGTCGTGGCTTGAATTGTAGGTTAACGATTACCTAGTTCGATAGGTCCATGAAGTCATGAGGGCGGACTGAGACAGTCACTCACGAAGATTTCTAAGGGGAACGTAATAAGCCGGAGTCCTTATTCCTTAGAACCCCTTAGTCTCTCACAAGGTCGATCGAATGGAGTGTTGACTCCAAGGGTTGGAAAAACTACCAAAACCAGTCAAAGGCGAGTGACACCCTTGGAGAATAAAGGTTCATCTTGAAGGTCACGTCACATAATTAAAAAAAAAAATGAGTAAATAAATCTAGGTGGCCTAGAAAACTTTGAGTTGATTTGACATTGTCAGATTTAAAATAATTAATTAAACAGTGATTTTATTAATTATAAATCCCAATAAAAGTCTAAGCCTATTCTAATACTAATCCTAAGTCTAAGTTTAGTTAGGGGACTAAAATAAAATGTTAAATAAAATAAAATATTGGAGATAAATCAATCTAAAGATAAATTGAGATAAATCTAAATAGGTGATAAAATGCACATGTGTGCATGAAATTAATAATTTGGATTTTTAAATTAGAAGAAATAATAATAAGAGAGAATAGAAGAACACTTGGAAAATAATATTGAGACAACCTACCACTACTCTAACTAGAAGAAGACTCTTAATCAAACTCTAACTAAGATCTAGTTAGGAGACACTCAATTAATGAAAATATGGGGAATAAAGGGACAGCTAGAAGAGAAAATAGGAACACATGGGAAGATGTGAGGTAAAATGACCTTTTTAATTAAAATAAAATTAGTAATTACTTGTGTAACTTGGAGAGAGTGTGACAAGTGTGAGGGTGAATAATCCTAATTTATTTAATTAAAAAGTTAATTAAATTGTGCATGTGGACATGTGTCAATAAGGAAATTTCTATAAAACAAATGGTCTAGATGAGAAATGGATCACACTTGTTATTCATAAAGTTATGCTGCGAAAATATTTTTGGGACTGTTTGAGGATAGAGTGGTAGCTCTCCCTTGCAAGGCAAACTTGGAGCTATAGTATTTATGGTTTTTGTGTTTGTCCCCTTTGCAGCTCGGGGGGCTGAGGGGGAAGAAGAGTACCTCTAGCGTTGGTTGGGAGGTACCGATGAAGTCTACATGATTAGCAAGTAGGAGGAAGGAAGGAGTGTCATTTGTTGAAGAACATATTCAACTTCGTCATCTTTGATTACGGTATTCTTATTTGAGTTTGTAATTTAATAAGTTAAAATTTTATATATATTCTCTAGAAATATTGTCATAAACTGTTAATTTATTTTTGCTATTGATATGGAAAATTCTTGATGGTTTTTTGTGTAATAAAAGAATTTTTGGAATGTGATGCCATTTCAATTTCTCAACTAAGTATTTGGAAAATTTGTGTTATCTCTCTTTCCATATTGTGAATCCTTTTGATTCTATTGTTCGCTGCTATCTGAGATTTCCTTTTGGGATTGTTAGAAATTATTGAACTGCTACTAATAGATTCATATATCCAGATACAAGTTATTCTTGGCCATTGCCTTCAACTTGAATATCGGAATGTTAAGTTAAATTATCATTCATATAGTGGTGATGGATGCAATGAATGGTTCTTGTATGCCATGCCTAGAAGAATATTGTATTATATGTGTTGTGTTGGGAAAATTCATGAAGAACTGAATAACTCTTGCAGCTTTTAATTTGAAATTAACTTCTGAGAACCAACTCTATTTACAGTGTGTTAAATTTTAGCATTCAAGTGATTACTCCTTCTACATTTCTTTGGATTGAATTGATACCTAGAGGAATGAATTCTTGGATGCTTTGTGTTTGAATTTCATTATGGCATTTCGAGAAATGTAAATCGTGCACAGTCTTAACATATCCGATAAACTAAGCCTTGAATTATACGCCCTATGGTAATTTTTAGGATGATTGTGTTGTTATGTAAATCTAGAATTTTGATTTGTGTTGCATACATTCTTTTACTCATGTGCTCTTCCCTCCTCTTGGTTGTGGGATTGGCGTTTTGGGCATTGGTTGTTGTGTTCATTGTGTATTAATGAAAAACATTGGCTTGTGTAAATGAATTTGCTCGTTTATAATTTCATTATCGACCTCTATTACTTACCTTTGCTTGTCTCATGGAATGTAGGTACTTTCCTTTAACCATTTTCAAAAGGAGGTTTGATTTGTAGTTTAATTAAAGACCCAATAGATGCCTCTTGGCTCGTTGTAGGTGTATTGTAAATTGTAATTACTATTATCTAGGATCTTGCGAGCGACCTCCACTTTGGATGATTAAGTTAAAGATCTCTGGATGATTATTATATTCTGGAAATGAAATTGGGCTTTACGCTTCCCAACCTGTAGAATCTTCTGAAATGTTCATTAGTTATTTGTTGTCAAAGATTGCAACCCTACAGTTGTGGAATTCTTTTTGTTGTCCTTTAGAAAACAATCCCAGAATTTAATTTTGCGCGAGCGTTCTTCGGTTCATTCTCTATTATGAAATTTTACATTTTGATAGTATTATAGTTCATGGAATGAATTGGGGATACAACAATAATTTTGACTTCCTCAGTGTTTGCTGTTAAATTATTGTCCTTTCCCTTAAAGATTAATAATTATCGAAATTTAATCCGTTGTCTGTTGAGTTAAATTCGAATTATCAAAATTTAGTGTTGGATGTAGGATCTGATTTGATGATGGATTGTGTTGTGTGCCAAATCCAAGACCGGAACAGGGTTCGTACTTTGCTGCGTACTGTATCAAAGGCCAAAACAGAATTCTGGAACTTTGTTGGTTGAGAGATTTGTGTGTTAACTTTATCTTCTAGGTTCAAAACCTTAGTTGACTTGTTGTATTTTCTTAATGGAAATAACAAAGGTTATGGTGATTTTTATGGTTTAACATATTGTATTTAGTGCCCTCGATGTAAAGAAAATTATGCTGATGATTTTTCTTAATGAAAACAAGGAACTACATGTCTACCTTTTGTTTGGAATTGATTATTTTAGTGTTTTTTAATTCTTTACAATGGAGAAGGAACTTAGCAACTGATTCTTTATTTATATTGCTTATTAAAACTTTGGTCCTTTTAATTCTTATAAAGTATACTTAAGTTAGCATATGAAACTTTATATATTGCTTAATATGATTGACCATCTTAAAGTCTTTATAGTAAGATAGGGAAGTTGTTATATGAAGTCTCATGTGAGTTTCCATATAAACTCTTTATATATTGTTTAATATACTTGATCTTCTTTAATCCATATAGTTTCCATATAAACTCTTTATATATTGTTTAATATACKTGATCTTCTTTAATCCTTATATATGGATATGTAAAGCAGTTTTGACTTATTTGACTTATTATCATTTTGCTTATTATGGTTATGATCTTTAGTTCTTTATTATGATTATGATTTTTAGTCTTTATATTAGGATAGGGAAGTTGTTATATGAAGTCTCATGTGAGTTTCCATATAAACTCTTTATATATTGTTTAATATACTTGATCTTCTTTAATCCTTATATATGGATATGTAAAGCAGTTTTGACTTATTTGACTTATTATCATTTTGCTTATTATGATTATGATTTTTAGTCTTTATATAATATAATATAAGTTAACTTGTGAAATCTTATATATTGCTTAATCATGGTTGATCTTTTTATAATTTGTGATATCCTCATTCGGTACGACTCCTACGATGTAAAAAAACAAATTGTGTGTGTGTAGGAAGGTAACAATGACATTTACTCAACATCGCAACACGACGACGAACACAATACATGCAACTCACGCAACAACAACATAACAACCTAACATAAAAGCACATCAAGCACCTAGAAGCAATGTACGACATTCAACCAACAAAGAATAAGAATGACTACCTGCCCGTCCTACCCTGCAATGGTTAGGACCTCCAGGACACATAAGCAACGCTCAAGCCTAGGTTCCCATCGATTTTGACCATTTAAGGTCTCAAGGCTGGCGACTATTCTGAGGAACAAGGAGGTGTCTACATCCTGCCCAACACAAGCAGACCAAGCCTACTAAGCTAAGGACAATCATCCTAACAACCCCACGCACCCAAAATTAATTACACAAGTAACTAGAACCCTTATAGTGAGCAAACCAAGCACATTAAATGTTTACAAAACCAAGTACAAACATTAATTAAAATGAACAACAACACTCTCAATGGGAATCGCAAGCTAAAAACGGCTTCGTCAACAACCCAACTATTAATCAATGCTAAATGGTCAATATCTATGATTTAAATTGTCGTTAATTACAGATCAATTAACTAGTCTAAATTCCATTAGTCAACAAGTTACCAACCCAACTTAACCTGAATTATGACTCAATTTAGCGAGTCTGAATTACCAATTAATCGATATCTATAAATCCAACTAACATCAATTACATATCTAATTTAGCAAGTCTAAAATTTGCAATCTAGTCTTTACTCACCATACTAATTTTAATATTTATTACAACCTAAATGGACAATTCTATATTAATCTGAATCCCCATCCAACTAGCCATAAACTTGAATAACAACATTAACATTCTTAAAGTGGAATTCTACCATTAGCACTTATGAACAATTAAACCTCAACATTAGTCTAGCTATAATGACCGAACTAACCACACTAGCTATTTATTATCAATGAGGAGGAAACTGCCAACTAATAACATTGTTGTAGCAAATCAACAAGGTAATTACATATATGTTACATAACAATTTATTACAGCAGTTAACAAGGCATTTAACATAATGAATAACATAACAATTAATTTAGCAATAACAAGATAGTTTACATGAATGTTGTCATAACAAGTAATATAGCAATAACAAGGCATTTAACATGTTAGTTGACATGCAATTGATATATCAGTAACAAGGCAATTCACCTGACTATTAACATAACAATTAATAGCATAATAACAAAGCGATTTACCTAATTGTTAACCATTTAACTCGTTGTGGCATTTAATGAATAAGAATGAATCTGTTGACCATTAACATTGATGTAGCAATTGTTTCGTCTATTAATAAGGCAAGTAATATAGCATTTAGTATTTCAATTAACATGGCGGTAAACAGAAAGGAAACGGTCGACCATTAACCTTGCACTAACAATTGTTCTAGCGTTTAATATGACTAACACATAACAATGAATCTAGTAATAACAAGGCAATTACTGGACCCAAGACATTGTTGTAGCCATTATTGTCATTTCCAGGTTAAAGGCGCAGTCAACAATTGAGGCAAACTCGAGGCCTTTCAACCGAAAATGCAGCCCACAATTGGTGGCGAAATCGGGGTGGATAACAGGAAAAACAGTCATCTAAATCATGGCAAATTCATGGTCAATTAAGACGGCAACACAGTCAATTTCTAATTATCAAAAACAGGGTCACTCCAGCAAGTAAAGTTATGATTTAAATGGCTAAAATAGTGGGAGATTTCTACAGCAACACGGTCAACTTCTAATTATAAAAAACATGGTCACTCCAGCAAGTAAAGTTATGATTTAAATGGATAAAATCATGGGTGATTTCTACAGCAACACAGTCAACTTCTAATTATCAAAAACGTGGTCATTCCGGCAAGTAAAGTTGTGATTTAAATGGATAAAATCGTGGGTGATTTCTACAACAACACAGTCAACTTCGGATTATCAAAAACGTGGTCATTTAAGGCAACAAACAATCATCAGTTTTGAAGGAAACTTCATGGGCATTTAAACAGCACTCTGGTAGCAGGATGGTGTTAAGCATATCTCAATCTTCAACATGGTTGAAAATTTCCTCAAGTAAAAACAAAATGCAGACATGAAATCATTTCTCTTTTCCATTGCCAGAATACAAAATAAAAATGCAGACATGGAACCATGGCGTTTTTCCATTGCCAGAATAACCAATATAAAAATTGCAAACAAGAATAATTCCTCTTTTCCATCGCTAGAATGCCAATTATAAAAGTTTGCAAACATGAAATCATTTCTCTTTTCCATTGCCAGAATACAAAATAAAAAAAATGCAGACATGAAACCATTGCGTTTTTCCATTACCAGAATACCCAAAAATTTGTAGACAGGGAATCAATCTGTGCTTCCATTGCTATAACCCCAATACAGTGCAGACAATAGTAAGAGAATGCAAATATCCAATGGGAAAGGTCATGGAATGATTGCAGAGGTTCTATCAGTCAAGGCATAGAGAAAACCAACCAGGACACCAGATAATCCACATGCAGAGGTCATTGCCAGATGGCGGAATCAACAATCATCTAGGGACAAACATCAAGGGTAGTCGGCTAACAAGTTCATCCTTCACTCATCATCCTCGCACAGAAAAGCAGGGCATTGAGATCCATAGGTCTTTTAACGCTAAGGCGACGACTGTAGATCAAGCTCCTGGCTAAATGCTCAAGCAAGGACTGTTGAGCTAGGGATGAAGGCTAAACAACCACCAAGGTCACAATCAACACAGCAAGGTGGTCAAGACGTACGGGGAAATGAAGCCATGGGAGTCAATCTATCATTGAGCTAGGCTAAGAAAATTTCAGAAACCCATCTAGACAATCAGTTCACTTACCCAAGTAAAAATGTAGATTCAAACATAAGTTCTAAAACAATTTACCATACAAAATGAAGAAAGTGTATCGTTGCCTATTCTGATTGGACGTCCTGCGTGCTCCTTGCAAATCCCACATGTCAACCTGTGAGACTTCACCGGTACCTCCCAGCCAATGCTAGGGGTACTCTTCTTCCCCCTTAGCCACCCAAGCCTCAAAGGGGCCACACACTCACTATCCAAAGATTTTGACTAGCTCCCAGGTCGCCTCGCAAGGCTGAGCTACCACTCCTCACCGAGATGGGTATCCAAACTCCCACAAGTTAAGTCAGTCAAGTAGATATTTCTACAGTGTAACATTATGCAAACAGAAGAGATTCCACCTCCATCTCCTCCCTTCATTATATAGAGTTTTGTGGTTCCTTACTTTCCTAAAATCTCGTTTAATTAAGTTTTTAAAATTTAATTCCTAAAAATTCCTCCTCGTACAAGTGTCACCCATCCCCTTCATTCCTCCATAAATTAATTTCTTTAATTAATTAATTATCTTTATTTCCCTCACCCACCTAGAGTTACTCCTAGAATCACTCCTAGGTGTCCCCAAATTATCTTACAAGTTTTAATGGCTTTCCCCATTATTAAATTGCTAGTTCAGTTTAAATTAGAAATCTCTTAAATGGTAGATACTTTACTAAGTTTGACTTTCCTCTTTTTCCCTTATGTTCCCTTTTTCCCTTTTTATGTTTACCTCTTTTCCTCGTTTCCTAATATTTTAGATTTTCCCTCTTTCCCCTTTTTAATTAGAACTCAAAAAGGCAGGTGTGGAAATTAACCCTTTTTCCCTTTTCTCATTTAATTATTATATTTAAAATTATCAAAAAATAATAAAACAATTAATTCCTTCTTTTTTTTTATTCCAATAGATTTTTTTTTTATTTTTTTTTTGAATAAATTAAATTTCTTACTCCCTCCGTGTTACAAGATTTAACGAAGATCATACTCTTTATTTATTTATTTTTTTAATTTTATTATATATATATATATATATATATATATCAATTTTTTATTTTATAAAAAGGATAAAATTTTACCACTAGCATGAGTTAGACCTAGACCTTTAATTTTTGTACTGGGTGACATTTAATTAGGGAATTTGTTTTAAAAATTATTAACACATTATTCATCCTAAGGCCATTTAGGTTCATTCCTCTATCATCAACAACGCGACGTGCCCTTCAGGATGCACTAGGTGCTCCAAGGGTGCCACTCGCCTTAATCTGTTTCTCTTGTGCAGCGTGCCCTTCAGGATGCACTACGTGCTCCAAGGGTGCCACTCACCTCTCTCCATTTTTCTCACGTGACGTGCCCTTTAGGACACACCATGTACTCCAAGGGTGCCACTCGCCTCTTGAATGACTTGGTAGACATCAATA
>ML779387.1:42785-77909 GCA_009831015.1 Picea engelmannii
TTCTGTTTGCATAATGTTACACTGTAGAAATATCTACTTGACTGACTTAACTTGTGGGAGTTTGGATACCCATCTCGGTGAGGAGTGGTAGCTCAGCCTTGCGAGGCGACCTGGGAGCTAGTCAAAATCTTTGGATAGTGAGTGTGTGGCCCCTTTGAGGCTTGGGTGGCTAAGGGGGAAGAAGAGTACCCCTAGCATTGGCTGGGAGGTACCGGTGAAGTCTCACAGGTTGACATGTGGGATTTGCAAGGAGCACGCAGGACGTCCAATCAGAATAGGCAACGATACACTTTCTTCATTTTGTATGGTAAATTGTTTTAGAACTTATGTTTGAATCTACATTTTTACTTGGGTAAGTGAACTGATTGTCTAGATGGGTTTCTGAAATTTTCTTAGCCTAGCTCAATGATAGATTGACTCCCATGGCTTCATTTCCCCGTACGTCTTGACCACCTTGCTGTGTTGATTGTGACCTTGGTGGTTGTTTAGCCTTCATCCCTAGCTCAACAGTCCTTGCTTGAGCATTTAGCCAGGAGCTTGATCTACAGTCGTCGCCTTAGCGTTAAAAGACCTATGGATCTCAATGCCCTGCTTTTCTGTGCGAGGATGATGAGTGAAGGATGAACTTGTTAGCCGACTACCCTTGATGTTTGTCCCTAGATGATTGTTGATTCCGCCATCTGGCAATGACCTCTGCATGTGGATTATCTGGTGTCCTGGTTGGTTTTCTCTATGCCTTGACTGATAGAACCTCTGCAATCATTCCATGACCTTTCCCATTGGATATTTGCATTCTCTTACTATTGTCTGCACTGTATTGGGGTTATAGCAATGGAAGCACAGATTGATTCCCTGTCTACAAATTTTTGGGTATTCTGGTAATGGAAAAACGCAATGGTTTCATGTCTGCATTTTTTTTATTTTGTATTCTGGCAATGGAAAAGAGAAATGATTTCATGTTTGCAAACTTTTATAATTGGCATTCTAGCGATGGAAAAGAGGAATTATTCTTGTTTGCAATTTTTATATTGGTTATTCTGGCAATGGAAAAACGCCATGGTTCCATGTCTGCATTTTTATTTTGTATTCTGGCAATGGAAAAGAGAAATGATTTCATGTCTGCATTTTGTTTTTACTTGAGGAAATTTTCAACCATGTTGAAGATTGAGATATGCTTAACACCATCCTGCTACCAGAGTGCTGTTTAAATGCCCATGAAGTTTCCTTCAAAACTGATGATTGTTTGTTGCCTTAAATGACCACGTTTTTGATAATCCGAAGTTGACTGTGTTGTTGTAGAAATCACCCACGATTTTATCCATTTAAATCACAACTTTACTTGCCGGAATGACCACGTTTTTGATAATTAGAAGTTGACTGTGTTGCTGTAGAAATCACCCATGATTTTATCCATTTAAATCATAACTTTACTTGCTGGAGTGACCATGTTTTTTATAATTAGAAGTTGACCGTGTTGCTGTAGAAATCTCCCACTATTTTAGCCATTTAAATCATAACTTTACTTGCTGGAGTGACCCTGTTTTTGATAATTAGAAATTGACTGTGTTGCCGTCTTAATTGACCATGAATTTGCCATGATTTAGATGACTGTTTTTCCTGTTATCCACCCCGATTTCGCCACCAATTGTGGGCTGCATTTTCGGTTGAAAGGCCTCGAGTTTGCCTCAATTGTTGACTGCGCCTTTAACCTGGAAATGACAATAATGGCTACAACAATGTCTTGGGTCCAGTAATTGCCTTGTTATTACTAGATTCATTGTTATGTGTTAGTCATATTAAACGCTAGAACAATTGTTAGTGCAAGGTTAATGGTCGACCGTTTCCTTTCTGTTTACCGCCATGTTAATTGAAATACTAAATGCTATATTACTTGCCTTATTAATAGACGAAACAATTGCTACATCAATGTTAATGGTCAACAGATTCATTCTTATTCATTAAATGCCACAACGAGTTAAATGGTTAACAATTAGGTAAATCGCTTTGTTATTATGCTATTAATTGTTATGTTAATAGTCAGGTGAATTGCCTTGTTACTGATATATCAATTGCATGTCAACTAACATGTTAAATGCCTTGTTATTGCTATATTACTTGTTATGACAACATTCATGTAAACTATCTTGTTATTGCTAAATTAATTGTTATGTTATTCATTATGTTAAATGCCTTGTTAACTGCTGTAATAAATTGTTATGTAACATATATGTAATTACCTTGTTGATTTGCTACAACAATGTTATTAGTTGGCAGTTTCCTCCTCATTGATAATAAATAGCTAGTGTGGTTAGTTCGGTCATTATAGCTAGACTAATGTTGAGGTTTAATTGTTCATAAGTGCTAATGGTAGAATTCCACTTTAAGAATGTTAATGTTGTTATTCAAGTTTATGGCTAGTTGGATGGGGATTCAGATTAATATAGAATTGTCCATTTAGGTTGTAATAAATATTAAAATTAGTATGGTGAGTAAAGACTAGATTGCAAATTTTAGACTTGCTAAATTAGATATGTAATTGATGTTAGTTGGATTTATAGATATCGATTAATTGGTAATTCAGACTCGCTAAATTGAGTCATAATTCAGGTTAAGTTGGGTTGGTAACTTGTTGACTAATGGAATTTAGACTAGTTAATTGATCTGTAATTAACGACAATTTAAATCATAGATATTGACCATTTAGCATTGATTAATAGTTGGGTTGTTGACGAAGCCGTTTTTAGCTTGCGATTCCCATTGAGAGTGTTGTTGTTCATTTTAATTAATGTTTGTACTTGGTTTTGTAAACATTTAATGTGCTTGGTTTGCTCACTATAAGGGTTCTAGTTACTTGTGTAATTAATTTTGGGTGCGTGGGGTTGTTAGGATGATTGTCCTTAGCTTAGTAGGCTTGGTCTGCTTGTGTTGGGCAGGATGTAGACACCTCCTTGTTCCTCAGAATAGTCGCCAGCCTTGAGACCTTAAATGGTCAAAATCGATGGGAACCTAGGCTTGAGCGTTGCTTATGTGTCCTGGAGGTCCTAACCATTGCAGGGTAGGACGGGCAGGTAGTCATTCTTATTCTTTGTTGGTTGAATGTCGTACATTGCTTCTAGGTGCTTGATGTGCTTTTATGTTAGGTTGTTATGTTGTTGTTGCGTGAGTTGCATGTATTGTGTTCGTCGTCGTGTTGCGATGTTGAGTAAATGTCATTGTTACCTTCCTACACACACACAATTTGTTTTTTTACATCGTAGGAGTCGTACCGAATGAGGATATCACAAATTATAAAAAGATCAACCATGATTAAGCAATATATAAGATTTCACAAGTTAACTTATATTATATTATATAAAGACTAAAAATCATAATCATAATAAGCAAAATGATAATAAGTCAAATAAGTCAAAACTGCTTTACATATCCATATATAAGGATTAAAGAAGATCAAGTATATTAAACAATATATAAAGAGTTTATATGGAAACTCACATGAGACTTCATATAACAACTTCCCTATCCTAATATAAAGACTAAAAATCATAATCATAATAAAGAACTAAAGATCATAACCATAATAAGCAAAATGATAATAAGTCAAATAAGTCAAAACTGCTTTACATATCCATATATAAGGATTAAAGAAGATCAMGTATATTAAACAATATATAAAGAGTTTATATGGAAACTATATGGATTAAAGAAGATCAAGTATATTAAACAATATATAAAGAGTTTATATGGAAACTCACATGAGACTTCATATAACAACTTCCCTATCTTACTATAAAGACTTTAAGATGGTCAATCATATTAAGCAATATATAAAGTTTCATATGCTAACTTAAGTATACTTTATAAGAATTAAAAGGACCAAAGTTTTAATAAGCAATATAAATAAAGAATCAGTTGCTAAGTTCCTTCTCCATTGTAAAGAATTAAAAAACACTAAAATAATCAATTCCAAACAAAAGGTAGACATGTAGTTCCTTGTTTTCATTAAGAAAAATCATCAGCATAATTTTCTTTACATCGAGGGCACTAAATACAATATGTTAAACCATAAAAATCACCATAACCTTTGTTATTTCCATTAAGAAAATACAACAAGTCAACTAAGGTTTTGAACCTAGAAGATAAAGTTAACACACAAATCTCTCAACCAACAAAGTTCCAGAATTCTGTTTTGGCCTTTGATACAGTACGCAGCAAAGTACGAACCCTGTTCCGGTCTTGGATTTGGCACACAACACAATCCATCATCAAATCAGATCCTACATCCAACACTAAATTTTGATAATTCGAATTTAACTCAACAGACAACGGATTAAATTTCGATAATTATTAATCTTTAAGGGAAAGGACAATAATTTAACAGCAAACACTGAGGAAGTCAAAATTATTGTTGTATCCCCAATTCATTCCATGAACTATAATACTATCAAAATGTAAAATTTCATAATAGAGAATGAACCGAAGAACGCTCGCGCAAAATTAAATTCTGGGATTGTTTTCTAAAGGACAACAAAAAGAATTCCACAACTGTAGGGTTGCAATCTTTGACAACAAATAACTAATGAACATTTCAGAAGATTCTACAGGTTGGGAAGCGTAAAGCCCAATTTCATTTCCAGAATATAATAATCATCCAGAGATCTTTAACTTAATCATCCAAAGTGGAGGTCGCTCGCAAGATCCTAGATAATAGTAATTACAATTTACAATACACCTACAACGAGCCAAGAGGCATCTATTGGGTCTTTAATTAAACTACAAATCAAACCTCCTTTTGAAAATGGTTAAAGGAAAGTACCTACATTCCATGAGACAAGCAAAGGTAAGTAATAGAGGTCGATAATGAAATTATAAACGAGCAAATTCATTTACACAAGCCAATGTTTTTCATTAATACACAATGAACACAACAACCAATGCCCAAAACGCCAATCCCACAACCAAGAGGAGGGAAGAGCACATGAGTAAAAGAATGTATGCAACACAAATCAAAATTCTAGATTTACATAACAACACAATCATCCTAAAAATTACCATAGGGCGTATAATTCAAGGCTTAGTTTATCGGATATGTTAAGACTGTGCACGATTTACATTTCTCGAAATGCCATAATGAAATTCAAACACAAAGCATCCAAGAATTCATTCCTCTAGGTATCAATTCAATCCAAAGAAATGTAGAAGGAGTAATCACTTGAATGCTAAAATTTAACACACTGTAAATAGAGTTGGTTCTCAGAAGTTAATTTCAAATTAAAAGCTGCAAGAGTTATTCAGTTCTTCATGAATTTTCCCAACACAACACATATAATACAATATTCTTCTAGGCATGGCATACAAGAACCATTCATTGCATCCATCACCACTATATGAATGATAATTTAACTTAACATTCCGATATTCAAGTTGAAGGCAATGGCCAAGAATAACTTGTATCTGGATATATGAATCTATTAGTAGCAGTTCAATAATTTCTAACAATCCCAAAAGGAAATCTCAGATAGCAGCGAACAATAGAATCAAAAGGATTCACAATATGGAAAGAGAGATAACACAAATTTTCCAAATACTTAGTTGAGAAATTGAAATGGCATCACATTCCAAAAATTCTTTTATTACACAAAAAACCATCAAGAATTTTCCATATCAATAGCAAAAATAAATTAACAGTTTATGACAATATTTCTAGAGAATATATATAAAATTTTAACTTATTAAATTACAAACTCAAATAAGAATACCGTAATCAAAGATGACGAAGTTGAATATGTTCTTCAACAAATGACACTCCTTCCTTCCTCCTACTTGCTAATCATGTAGACTTCATCGGTACCTCCCAACCAACGCTAGAGGTACTCTTCTTCCCCCTCAGCCCCCCGAGCTGCAAAGGGGACAAACACAAAAACCATAAATACTATAGCTCCAAGTTTGCCTTGCAAGGGAGAGCTACCACTCTATCCTCAAACAGTCCCAAAAATATTTTCGCAGCATAACTTTATGAATAACAAGTGTGATCCATTTCTCATCTAGACCATTTGTTTTATAGAAATTTCCTTATTGACACATGTCCACATGCACAATTTAATTAACTTTTTAATTAAATAAATTAGGATTATTCACCCTCACACTTGTCACACTCTCTCCAAGTTACACAAGTAATTACTAATTTTATTTTAATTAAAAAGGTCATTTTACCTCACATCTTCCCATGTGTTCCTATTTTCTCTTCTAGCTGTCCCTTTATTCCCCATATTTTCATTAATTGAGTGTCTCCTAACTAGATCTTAGTTAGAGTTTGATTAAGAGTCTTCTTCTAGTTAGAGTAGTGGTAGGTTGTCTCAATATTATTTTCCAAGTGTTCTTCTATTCTCTCTTATTATTATTTCTTCTAATTTAAAAATCCAAATTATTAATTTCATGCACACATGTGCATTTTATCACCTATTTAGATTTATCTCAATTTATCTTTAGATTGATTTATCTCCAATATTTTATTTTATTTAACATTTTATTTTAGTCCCCTAACTAAACTTAGACTTAGGATTAGTATTAGAATAGGCTTAGACTTTTATTGGGATTTATAATTAATAAAATCACTGTTTAATTAATTATTTTAAATCTGACAATGTCAAATCAACTCAAAGTTTTCTAGGCCACCTAGATTTATTTACTCATTTTTTTTTTTAATTATGTGACGTGACCTTCAAGATGAACCTTTATTCTCCAAGGGTGTCACTCGCCTTTGACTGGTTTTGGTAGTTTTTCCAACCCTTGGAGTCAACACTCCATTCGATCGACCTTGTGAGAGACTAAGGGGTTCTAAGGAATAAGGACTCCGGCTTATTACGTTCCCCTTAGAAATCTTCGTGAGTGACTGTCTCAGTCCGCCCTCATGACTTCATGGACCTATCGAACTAGGTAATCGTTAACCTACAATTCAAGCCACGACGAGAGTGCTAGTAGGATGTGACATGGACTCTACCACACCTCTCCCTGAATGTTTGGTTTCTGTGCATGGCCCTTTTACTACCTATGTTAGTCAGATTAGCAAGCATCGACAACCTGCATCCATTGAAAAAACACTGTCACTAATCCATATACATAATCATACTAAATCATTCATATGTCACATATGCATAGAATGAAATACTCAAACAATATACAATCCACTTCCTGACTCAATCCAAAGTCCAATGTATTCCGTTGACTCCATTGACATCCACAATCTGTCAAATGTTCTGGAGACTCAGGAAAACTTGTCAATAACATCTATTGATACATATATATCGAAAACAATAAGTACACCATATCATCATCATCATGAATAATCCATAATAAAAAAAAATCAACATGTACCATAACTAGATCACTTACATGCAAGTGTCCTCAAAGAATAAGTCCATAACATGTGCTCAGTAGAGAGGGATGTTACATACACCCCCTCTTGTTTTAAACTTTGTCTCGAAGTTGTACATTATATATAAATGTAGTAAATAAAAGTATCTGACATAGATATATATGTCTAATCTATTAAACAAGTAAGGAAACGGCTAACGCATATCATATGCATCCTCCTAGGTAGCCGAGTGTGGACTATAATTGTCCCACTGGACCTTGACCTATTCGACTATTCGATGCTGTAGTTGTCGAATGTGATGGTTAAGAATGCAGATTGACTTCGACTTGAGAGAACCCTCATCCAACACTTGCAAATAAATCATGTCAATCACATGTGTAGGATCACTAATATAATGTATCAAAACAAATACATAAAATACATCGTGCATACACCTCAAAGAATCAGGCAAGGCAAGTCGATAAGCCACAAGTCCTTTATTTTCCACAATTTTGAACGATCCCACAAAACTAGGAGAGAGTTTAGCACCCTTTCCAAACTTGATCAAACTCTTGTGTGGCTTCACCCGCAAGAAAACTCAGTCTCCAACTTCATAACTGCTGTCAATGCGATGCGCATCAACATAACTCTTTTACTGATATTGCACTTATTTAATCCTTTGTCTTATCAATTGCATTTGTTCTTCCATTTATTGAATCACTTCTATTCCTACCAAGACCCTATCCTCGAGTTGATCCCAACTCAACAACTTCTGACATCGTTGCCCATAAAGAAACTCAAATGGTGCCATCTTAATGGTATTTTGATAGTTGTTGTTGTATGCAAACTCTACTAGTGGTAAAAAATATTCCCAACATTTTTGTTGGTCCATTACATACATACGAAACATATCCTCCAAAATTTGATTTGTTCTTTCTATTTTCCTGTCTGTCTAAGGGTGATATGTTGTACTAAAATTCAGTTGTGTTCCCAAATCCTCTTGGAAATTGGTCCAAAATCATCTTGTAAACACTGATCCTCGATCGGATATGATCCTTCTTGGTATACCATGTAATCTCACAATCTCACTGACAACGACTCTTGCTATGTCTGGGGCCTGATACGTCGTATGTATAGGAATAAAGTGTGCACTCTTTGTTAGAGTGTCAACTACCAAGAAAATCGAGTCATCTCCTTTCTGTCAGTGGCAATCCAACAATGAAATCCATCAAAATGACCTCCCATTTCGTTTCTAGAATAACTTGTGGTCGTAATAATCCTGCCAGATGTTTATGTTCAACTTTCACTTGCTGACATTCTAGACATCTCACCACGTAACTAACTATGTCTTCTTTCATTCCCTTCCAAAAGAATAAAGGCTTAAGGTTTGCCTTCATCTTCGTGACTCCCATATGAGCCATGTACACTATGCGATGCACTTCTCTTAAGATAAAAGTTCTTAATTCCTCAATAGGCGGTACACAAATGCTGTTGTTATACCTCAAAAATATGTCATTGTCTAATGTATAACCTTCATACTTCAGTACCATCATGGTATCTTGTCCAATATTTTCTTTAACTTCCCTGTACCAATCATCATCTATCTGTAACACTAGAATATTTTCTCAAAGATTCACCTTAAGAGGTATTACCGAGAATATGTGTGGTCTCCGACTCAATGCATCTGCCACTCTGTTCACCGTTCCCTTAATGTAAGTAATCTCAAAATCGTATGCGCTAAGTAATTCTGACCAATGCCTTTGTCATGCGTTCAAGTCACTCTACGTAAATATATGCTGCAATCCACAGTGATTTGTATTTAGTTCAAATTTTCGACCAATCAGATAGTGTCTCCAAACTCTCAAGGCATATACAATTTCCAATAACTCCAACTCATGCGTTGCATATTTCTCCTCATGCTTTCTCAAATTCCTTGAAATGTAAGCGATTACTCGACCATCTTGCATCAACACTCCACCTAAACCTTCCTTAGATGTGTTCGTGCATACCAATAATTCCTTGTCCATGTCGAGGACTTTCAGTATTGACACTATCTTCAACAACTCGAGCCTTTGAAATTCTTTTGTGCATTTCTCAGTCCACACAAACTTCTTGTTTTTCTTCTGCAATTCTATGATCGAATTTGCTATCTTCGAAAAAACCTTCAACGAATCCTCGGTAATATCTTGCTAAACCCATAAAACTATGTACTTCTTGTACATTTTTCGGTGCATGC
Organism: Picea engelmannii; assembly: GCA_009831015.1. Classification (NCBI taxonomy): domain Eukaryota; kingdom Viridiplantae; phylum Streptophyta; class Pinopsida; order Pinales; family Pinaceae; genus Picea; species Picea engelmannii. Next base: position 52,373 of record ML779387.1, read on the forward strand.
CATTCCATAATAACATCTACTTTCGATGGATCCACAATGATACCTTCACCAAATATGATATGTCCCAAGTAATGAATCTTCTATTGGTAAAAAGAACATTTCGATAGCTTCCCGTACAACATGTTTTCATGCAAACTCTGTAGTACCAATCTTAAATGTTCATCATGTTCCTCTTTCATCTGAGAATAAATCAATATGTCATCAATAAATACCTGACCAAAATTTTCCAAGTATTCGAGGAACACCCCATTCATCAAGCTCATGAATACCCCCGTGGCATTTGTCAGTCCAAATGGTAAAATTGTAAACTCGTAGTGTCTAAATCTCGTCTTAAATGTGGTCTTAGGGATATCTTCCTTTTTAATCCGTAGCTAGTGATATCCTGATCTCAAGTCAATCTTTGAAAACATTGTCTTTCCCTTCATCTGATCAAACAAATCATCTATTTTTGGCAATAGATACTGGTTCTTGATCCTTGCTTTGTTCAATTGATGGTAGTCAATACAAATTCTCCACGATCCATCCTTCTTTCTTACGAAAATAATTGGTGCACTCCAAGGAGATACACTTAGACGTATGAGTCCTAAGTCCAATAATTCATTCAATTGCATTTTCAACTCCTATAATTCAGGCGTTGACATCCGATAAGGCATTCTTGCTATCGGTTCAGTTCTAGGTTTCAATTCTATTTTAATCTCCAACTCTCTTTCGAGCACCAAACCTGGTAACAATTCTGGAAACACGTCTGCAAACTCTTGTACTACAAGAGGGTTGTTTTAATCCTTCCGCCTCGCCCTTTTCGTTTAGTGCTAAGATTGCATAAATCTTGCATCCTTTGTGCATACTCTTATATAGTTGTAGGGAAGAAATAAATCTCAAGGACACTCCCTGGTTCCTTCCTACAATCACTCTATTCCATCCCAAATCATATGTTAAACTTAGTTGTTTCGTCTTACACTTGACTATCACATCATGCGATTCCAACCAGTCCATATCGATCACTATGTCATAAGATCCTAAGATTGTGACATATAAGTTGGTCTTTGTTACAAAATATCCCAAGTTAATGCTATAGTCTGTAACCTTTCCTCCAACCTTCTGTTTGGCACCCGAAGCCATTTCTACGTATCTGAACTCATCCTGATCGACTGCCTTTACCTTAATTCTCTTTAGCACTGTACTAGATATAAATCTCTCTGTAGCACTTGGTTCTATCAAAATACTAAAAGTTTGGTCGGTGATTGTACCTGACATCTCAAGCACAATGGACTGGTGCTCAGCCTGGCGGTTATTCACCATTGCATGAATCCTGTGGGCCTTGCCCAAATCTCCTACTGTACTAGGTCCTTTTGATCCGACCACTCTGGCATTATCAATTAGACAGTCTCATTGGTAATGTGGCTCTCCACATTTCCAACATCTAGTCTTCGGCCTAGTACTCTTGGTACCCGAAGTACAAGTTGCTAGCCTAACATTCTATGACCCTGGTCTGTTATGCTGAACAGGCCTAAATTACTGCTAATGACACTGCTACTACTGTTGTCCTCTGTAAGCAGTCCCTTGCTGAGGAGTCTGTCATCATGGTGGCATTAACATAGGTCCTCCAGACGTATCTCGATACCCTAAAATTTGTCTGGCTGGTGTCTGATGTTGCTGCGCTCTTGATGTCATTTGTCGAGTCGGTCTAGAAGGAGTCCTACTCCAACCCCTACTATTTAGCTCTTCCTTAGCTATGAGGGCCTTCTGGACTACTTAGTGGAATTTCTGAGGCATTAGAATCCTCACATTCACACGAATGTTGAAGTTAAGGCCAAACACAAACTTGTTGAACTTCAAATCCTCTGTGTTCAGATGTGGGGCATACCTAATTAGCTCCATGAATTTGGTTTCATACTTTGGCACCGTACGACCGCCCTGTCGTAAGACATTGAACTCATTAAGCTGGCGCTCAATGAATTCCTCTGAAAAGTATCTCTCCTGGAACTGTTCCTTGAAAAACTCCCATGACATGTATTTGACGACCATGTTTAGCTGAGGTAGGAGTGTCTTCCACCATAGAAGAGCACTCCCCTTCAATTGAAAGATTTCCATGCAAACTTTCATGTTGAAGGTGTAATCACGAAGTGCGAAGCACATCACCTTGTTCTCCAACCATGCCTTGGTGGCTGAGTCGTCCGTGGCACCCATAAACTCGGGAAAATTCACTTTCTTGAGTTCTCTGTGTATGCTAACACTACCAGTTGGAGTGCATTGTGAAACCTCACTAGGTACATACACTCTTCCCTCATCTCTATCCAGGTAGTGAATCAATGCTTCTGACATCCTCTGGAAGGATCTCATCATACCTACCACCTCTCCCACAAAAACCTGTTTCAGATCAGTGATTTGTTCTTTTCCTTGGGGGTTATACCCCTCTGGCGTGGATCCTATCAGAGGTGTCACACCTCTTCCTCCAACACCATGTTGTCTACCTCCATGATGTTCTCTATCCATGATTACTAACATGGACAATTTTTCAAAATTTAATTAGCAATATAATTCAATCGTTCATTTAACACAGTGGAAGGCGTAATGGTCCAACGTCGTAGGGTTGATCCCACTTTGATACCATATGTAACGAACCCTCCGTTACGACAACAATTAGTGAGTATAAAAGAGGTAAATATATGTTTTTTTGAAACAAACATTAGGACAAGTGAAAATCGTCACAAAATAAATTAATAACCTCACAATCAATATCATCACAATCAAATTGAAAGCGACATCACTATTATTCAATCAACCATAACATATAAAGATAACATAAGGAAGCTACCCACCTAACCTATCCTACAAGGTTAGGACCTCCAGGACACATAATCAACGCTCAAGGCCAGGATTCATCCTATTGATTTTGACCACTTAAGGTCTCAGGACTGACGAATGTTCTGAGGAACAAGGAGGTATATAAATCCCAATAATTCAATCACATCCACCATTCAAGATTATATATATCAACCATGCTTAACCATCAAGTCCTCATGGTGCAAGAGAATAACATATTATACTTAATCAATCTTCCATACAAAATTAAGTGCAAATGTGCAAGAGGATATCACACAAAAATAAGAACCATAAGGCATAAATACAATATTCGTAGTAGATAAAAACCTATTTCCAATCATTATCAGTAACTTGTTAAAAACAAATTCATTCAAGTCAAACATCATTACCAGTTCTTCAAGCTATTGTAACAAAGCACAATCTTCATGTAGCTCACTAGGTATCCTTATAAAATAGAATATCTTAATTAAACAATATAATAAAAATTCAATACTAAATTACATATCCCCTTTTCTTTTAAAACCATAAGAAAATCAATCATCGCAAGCCATATGTAAAGACTTCAAATTACTTTACATATCCAATTAAAATAAATTATAAGAAGATCAACCATGCTTAAGAAATATATAAGATTTCATAAGTTAACTTATATATTATTCTATAAATAACTAAAAATCAAAATCATAATCATATAAGATTTCATAAGTTAAATTATATATTATTATATAAAAAAACTAAAAATCAAAATCATAATAAGTAGAATGATAATAATTCAAAATTGTTTTACATATCCATATATAAGGATTAAATAATATCAAGTATATTAAACAATATATAAAGAGTTTATATGCCAACTCACATATCCATTATAAAAGAAATAATGGATCAAAACATATTAAACAATGTAATGAGACTTCATATACCAGTTTCCCTATCCTAATATAAATACTTTAAGAAGGTCAATCATATTAAGAAATATATAAAGTTTCATATGCTAACTTACGTGTCCTTTATAAGAATTAAAAGGACCAAAGTCTTAATAAGCAATATAAACAAAGAATCAGTTGCTAAGTTACTTCTCTAATGTAAAGAACTAACTAAAAGACGTTCAAATAATCAATTCCGAACAAAAGGTAGACATGTAGTTCCTTGTTTTCATTAAGCAAAATCATCAATGAAATGTTCTTTACATTGAGGGCACTAAATACAATATGTTAAACCACAACAATCACCATAACCTTCGCTATTTTCATTAAGAAAATAGAACAAGTCAACTAAGGTTCTGAATCTAGAAGATAAAGTTAACACGTAACTCTCTCAATTAATAGAGTTCCCGAATTCTGTTCCAGCCCTTGATACAGTACGCAACACAATCTGAACCCTATTTTGATCCTGGATCTGACACACAACACAATCCGACACCTAATCTAGTCCTGGATCCGGCACTAAATTATGATAATTTGAATTTAATTCAACAGACAACGAATAATATTTCGGTAATTATTAAGAGTTAAGGGAAAGGAAGATAATTTAACACCAAACACTTAGGAAGTCAAAATTATTGTTGTATCCTCAATTCATTCCATGAACTATAATACTATCAAAATGTAAAATTTCAACTAGAGAATGAACAGAACATTGATCGCTCAAAATTAAATTCTATGATTGTTTTCTGAAGGACAAAAAAAAAATTCCACAACTACAGGGTTGCAATCTTTGACAAAAAATAACTAATTAATATTTCAGAAGCTTCTATAGGTTGGGCAACGTAAAGCCCAATTTCGTTTCCATAATATAATAATCATGTAGAGATATTTAACTTAATCATCCAAAGTGGAGGTTGCTCGCAAGACCCTACATGATAGTAATTACAATTTACAATACACCTACAATGATCCAAGAGACATCTATTGGGTCTGTAATTAAGCTACGACTCAAACCTCCTTTCGAAAATGGTTAAAGAAAAGTACCAACATTTGATGATACAAGAAAAGGTAAATAACAAAGGTCGATAATGAAATTATAAATGAGCAAATTCTTTTACACAAGCCAATGTTTTTCATTAATACACAATGAGCACAACAACTAGTGCCCAAAACGCGAAGCCCACAACCAAGAGGAGAGAAAATCACATGAGTAAAAGAATGTGCGCATTGCAAATCAGAATTCTGGATTTACATAACAACACAATCATCCTAAAAATTACCAAAGGGCGTATAATTCAAGGCTTAGTTTATCGGATATGTTAAGTCTGTGCACGATTTACATTTCTCGAAATTCCATAACGAAATTCAAACACAAAGCATCCAGGAATTCATTCCTCCAGGTACCAATTCAATCCAAATAAATGTAGAAGGAATAATCACTTGAATGCTAAAATTTAACACACTGTAAGCATAGTTGGTTCTCAGAAGTTAATTTCAAATCAAAAGCTGCAAGAGTTATTCAGTTCTTCGTGAATTTTCCCAACACAACAAATATATTACATCATTCTTCTAGACATGCCATACATGAACCATTCATTGCATCCATCGCCATTATATGAATGATAATTTAACTTAACATTTTGATATGCAATTCGAAGGAAGTGACCAAGAATAACTTGTATCCAGGTATATGAACCTATTAGTAGTGGTTCAATAATTTCTAGCAATCCCAAAAGGAAATCTTAGATAGTAGTGAACAATAGAATAAAAAAGATTGGTAATATGGAAAGAGAGATAACACGAATTTTCCAAATACTTGGTTGAGAAATTGAAATGGAATCACATTCCAAAAATTCTTTTATTACACAAAAATCCATCAAGAATTTGCCAAATCAATATCAGAAATAAATTAACAATTTACGACAATATTTCTAGGGAATATATATAAAATTTTAACTTATTAAATTACAAACTCAAATAAGAATACCATAACCAAAGACGACGAAGTCGAAGATGTTCTTCAAAAAATGACACTCCCCCCTTCCTCCCATTTGCTAATCACGTAGAATTCACTGGTACCTCCCAACCAACACTAGGGGTACTCTTCTCCCCCCTTAGCCCCCCGAACCGCAAAGGGGCCAAGCAAAAAAACTAGAAATACTATAGCTCCAAGTTTTCCTCGCAAGGGAGAGCTACCACTCTATCCTCAAACTTGGTTTCCCAACTCTCACAAGTAAAACACAGTCCAAAAAATATTTTGGCAGCATAAATTTACCAATAATAAGTGTGATCCATTTCTCATCTAGACCATTTGTTTTATAGAAATTTCCTTATTGACACATGTCCACATGCACAATTTAATTAAATTTTTAATTAAATAAATTAGGATTATTCACCCTCACAATTGTCACACTCTCCCCAAGTTGCATAAGTAATTACTATTTTTTTTTTAGTTAAAAAGGTCAATTTCCCTCACATCTTCCTATGTGTTCCTATTTTCTCTCCTAGTTGTCCCTTTATTCCCAAGATTCTCATTAATTGAGTGTCTCCTAACTAGATCTTAGTTAGAGTTTGATTAGGAGTATTCTTCTAGTTAGACTAGTAGTAGGTTGTCTCAAGATTCTTTTCCAAGTGTTCTCCTATTCTCTCCTATTAGTATTTCTTCTAATTTAAAAATCCAAATTATTAATTTCATGCACACGTGCATTTTATCTCCTCTTTAGATTTATCTCACTTTTTCTTTAGATTGATTTATCTCCAATATTTTATTTTATTTTAGTTCCCTAACTAAACTTAGACTTACTTAGAATAAGCTTAGAATTTTATTGGGATTTATAATTAATAAAATTACTCTTTAATTAATTATTTTAAATTCGACAATGTCAAATCAACTCAAATTTTTCTAGGCTACCTAGATTTATTTACTCAAGTTTTTTTTTTAATTACGCAACGTGCTCTTTAAGACGCACCTCCATGCTCCAAGGGTGCCACTCTCCTTTGACTGGTTTTGGTAGTTTGTCCAACCCTTGGAGTCAACACTCCACTCGATCGACCTTGTGAGAGACTAAGGGATTCTAAGGAATAATGACTCCACCTTATTGTGTGCCCTTTACAAATATTCGTGAGTGATTGTCTCAGTCCACCCTCATGAATTTGTGAAACTCTCGAACTAGGTATTCGTTAACCTACAACTCGAGCCACGGTGGGAGTGCTAGTAGGTTGTGACATGGAATTTTCCACACCTCTCCCTCAATGTCTGGTTTTCTTTGCATGGCCCTTTTACTCCTTAAGTGAGTCATATTAGCAAGCATCGTCAACCTGCATCCATTGACAAAACACTGCCACTGCTCCATATACATAATCATACTAAATCACTCATATGTCACATATGCGTAAAATGAAATACTCAAACAAGATACAATTCACTCCCTAACTCAATCCAGAGTCCAAGGTAGGTCATTGATGCCATTGACATCCACAATCCGTCAAATTTCTTGCACACTCAGGAAAACTCATCAATAGCATATTTCAATACATATATATCAAAAGCAATAAGTACACCATATCATCATCATCATTAATAATCCATAATGGAAACAAAATCAACATGTACAATAACAAGATCATTTTCACGCAAGTGTCCTCAAAGAATAAGTCGATAACATGTTCTCAATAGAGCGGGATGTTACACACAACTTCTCTCAAATAATTATGTGCACCCACTAGGCCAATACACGGTAAACCTATTCCAAACAATTATCTCACTCAAGGAGAATGGTCCATATGACTAACAAACTACTTCTTCAACCCAAACCCTCAAGGATTTACAGGGTTACAATGATACAAGGTTATATGGCAACAAAAACTCCACAACTCACCTTCTACAGGCAAGGTTAGAATGATCAAATGAAAGAATGGAATGAATTTCCACTAAAACCCAACATTATATTTGCATGTTAATTTCTTGACACATGGCACTCAAGGAACTACCTTTTCCTCCTCTTTGTAATTCGTTCCACCACTTAGAAACTTAGGGTAAAATCATAACATAAAGGATTATGACTTTAGGAATATATTATTATATTCCCTTGACTTAGCCCCCTTTCCCTCTCATGGAGTCCTATCCCCCCATACTCTTTCGTCTGACTTGGTCTGCAATAGTGATGTATTTTATTAATATAACCGAGTGTGATACAATTTACAAAACTAGGCTCACTGGCCTTATATTACACAGACAATCTAGTCCAAAACATTTATATACATAGGCACTCTAGCCCAAAACATCTTGGCTCATTAGCATGTAAAAAATATGTACATTTACAACCTAGGGGTATTACATTCCTCTCCACCTTATTTATGCATTGTCATTAGTTCATTATATACACATGTACAATAAAAATTATTCAAAACGATATGAAAATATGTGGGTACTCTTCCCATGTAATGTCTTCATGCTCCCATGTTGCATCCTTAGGATTGTAGTAGGTCCATTGAACCTTTACCATCTCGATGGATTGATTCTAGAGCACCTTGAACTTTCAGTCCAATATGCACATGACTGGACTTGGAAGTCACCCTCGTGTTCCACCTGGATCACATTCCAATCAATTACATGATTAGCCTCAGAAACATACTTCTTAAGAAAATACACATGAAACAAATTATGTATGCACATGGATGCATACAGTGAAAACATGTATGCAACAAGACCAATCCTCTCTAAGATTTTAAATGGTCCACAATATCTTTCTTCTAATTTTGGGAAGCTTCCCAATTTAAGTGAACTATTTTTAGGTTTCACTTTCTAGAAGACATGCTCACCCACTTTGAATTGTCTATGTGTTATGTCTTTGTTTGCATAAATTTTCTACCTGTCTTGTGCAATCTGTTTTATTTTCACCATCTTCTCTTCCATTTCTATGAGAAATTTTGGCCCAACCATTGCTCTTTCTATTGGGTTGTCCAAGCTCATTGGCACGTTGCACTTTATTTCATATAATGATTTAAATGGGCTTATATTCAAATATGCCTAATACCCATTATTATAAACAAATTCAACTAAATGTAGATAATATTCCCATTTTGATGGTTTATCCATCACATACATCCTCATCATATCCTCAATCACATGGTTGAATCTCTATGTTTTCCCATCTGATTCTAGGTGATATGCTATGCTAAAATTTAAATTTGTCCAAATTCCTTTAAATAATTCTTTCCAGAATTTTGATGTGAATTTGAGATATCTGTCAGAAACAATTGCCTTAGGAACACCATGTAGCATGGTGATTTATCTCATGTAAATCTCTTCATTATTAACTTCCTTGTGAGTGAGCTTCACTGTGATAAAATGAGCATCTTTATTTAGAATATCCACCACTACCATGATGGAATCATGCTTCTTCATTGTTTTGAGAAGCTTGGTAATAAAATTAATTGTCACAACTTCCCATTTCCACTAAGGAATGGGGAATGATTGTAGAAATCTATCTGAATGCATGTGATGAACCTTTACCTTCTTAAAGGAGAAGAGATGGAACCTAAAAATAAGCTATTTCAATTGGAAAGGAATTACTTGGGAAAGGATACAATGCTGGAACTCAATTGAGGTTACAACATGATGTAAAATAAATTTGAATCCTCCAAGGTAGTTTCTATGAAGCAAGAAAGAAGAAGAAGAAATAAATGCAGAATTACAACATGTTGGAATAGTGATTAAGGAAGTCAAGTTGAGGCCCAATTGGCTAAGGAAGGAGAAGAGAATAGTGCAGGAACCACAAGTTTTGAAGTGTTTAGACAAGGAAAGGTTGGGTTAGATGGTGCAAAAAAGTAAGTGGATGCTCAAAGATCCAAGGTAAATAAGATATAATTGATGGAAATGTAAAGTGGCCAAGTGTGACTTAGCTAGAAAGTGATTAGGGAAGAAACAAATCATGCACAATGATTACAGTAAGAGCAAAAAAGGCTACAAGAGTCATGTGATATTTTAGGATAGCCAGAAATAAAAAAGCAAGATGAAAATGTTAAAGATATTGATGAATTTGTTGTAGTAGAAAATGTGACCATGAATAATAGGACAACCAAGGATAGTAAAAGATGTTGGGAAGAGAACATAAATGAAACATTTTAGTGTGTTGAAATGTCAATCATTGAGGTTGACTTCAAGATAGGTTTGGTCAAATAAATGAAGAATGTATATTGATACTACAATATCAATATTCATCTAGAATAATGCATGTTACTATACTATGAATATTGAAAGGATAAACCCAAAATAAAGTGGGGACGAAAATTTTCTACATTAAAGGAAGCAACTGTGAGGTGGAAGCACTAGTGGGACATATTGGTTGGAATTGCAAAATGCCCAACTATATTTGGTTGGAATGTGCTCAACAAGAATAAATAGGGCACATATGGGAAAAATGAAGGCACAAAAAAACCAAAATCTACATGAATTCAAGGACAACCATCTACAATGCAAAAGTAAAAAAATAAATATATACAATTGAAACAAATATGCATTGGAGAGCATACTAGAAGTAATGAAAAATGCATATAGGAAAGATAGAATGCATTTGCACTATTAGTCATGTTGAAGAAGAATGCTTTCCGCACATAGACATGCATTAATGCACGAGGGAATACCTGAATATGCATATGGCCCGCTTGTAGACTTGAGTACTCTGTTGATATTTATGAAATAATGATGTTATGATATTTCAATATGACTAATGATGTATTAGATATCCATAAAAATTTATAGCATGGATGAAAGTGGTGATGTTGCCACTGATAGAAATATGTATGAAGAAAAATGAGGATCATGGTTAAATGCTGGACAAACGGATGATAAAGGAAGTTTGTGAGCTTCTACAAGTTACCAACTAATTAGGTAGCATCAAACAAATGAATGACAACTATACAGGTATGAAATGGATATGCTTATGTTACATAAATGTTGAAGGGAATTAGGTAAGAATTCCATCAGTGAGAATATGAAGCGATATTATTATGTGTCTTGAATGAATTGATTGTAATGATATACCGTTTTGTATGGTAAAGGCCGAGGCTTGGGATATTTATAAAATTGTGTAGCTATTGAATACATCTACGTGGATAATAGCATGTTATCATTTTGTTGGTTATGAGTTAATAACCAAATAAAATCAAGGGATATAATCCTTTTATAGGAATGAATGATAGCAAATCTAGTCACATGTGAGGCCATAACATGGTTGGATATGGGAAGCCTATAGTGCCACACAAGTATTCAATGGCATTCCTACTTATAATTGATGTTTGGATTGCAACCTTTTTTCCAACATTGAAGAAACATCAAATGAATTATAATAGAGGTGTTTTGTTTGGGTTGAAAAGAAAGGCATCGAAATGGTTGAAAAAGAAATATGAAGGATATGGATAATGTGTCAAGGCATGGGCCAAACCTTCCAATGTACCATTGAAAAATGCATGAACTAGATATGTGGTATTCATAAGTCAATGCAAGGATACATTGTGTAGATATGACCATGGGTTTTGGAATATTGATTTATTTATTGGTAATGTTGATTACATTAAGAAAATATTGGTAAACCAATAATGCATGTGTAAATAATGATAAGTATATTCCAGTTGATAGATGGATTTATGGAAGTGATTGGATTGTTAAGTGTATGCAATTCTGAGATCACTTTGTAATATGTTGTAAATATTACAATAAAAGCATATTGTGCATGGGATACTCACAATATATTTGGTTGAATGTGAGTTGATAGTATTGTAGGAAAAAGTGTTCTTGAGTATGGAAATGGTGTAATCCCATAAGAAAGACCAATGCCTACTACTACAAGAGCCAAGCAATTATGAGAGGGAATCTCATACTCAGGGAAATTTAAATTTCCTTATGAAAACACTTTGAATTTCTAAGTGAAATTGTTATGATGTTATCTCATGATGAATGTATGTGTGTGATACAGATGAGACGATGGCTATTGACGCTAGAAATATCGGGAAGAAGGCCACTGTTAGGAAACTGGACACCTATGCTTTCCAGAGGGTAGAGATCATTAGTGGAGGTCTGGTGATGAGTTGGCACTCTCTGTAATACCCTTCCCCCCCATATTGTAAATATAGTTATGTTATTTCTAAGAGACTATGGATAGATCTGTTATGTGTGGATTTTGAAAAATGATGAACCTTTTCTAAAGAAGGTAATGTGAATATTTTTGTTATTAAATAAAAATGAAATTGTTTAATAACTGTTGAAGGTGTTGCCAATACAGATTATGCTTCCATGAGAGGGAATGGTGAGGATAACCAATAATGGTTGAGATGACCCCTGCTAGGCTAATACTTTGTTGGATTTAAAAATGTTCAGACCCAAAACAGTCCTTTGTCCCAGAGAATTTATTTACCAGTCAAGCTGGTAGTTGAAAAGTCCTCCTCATAAATCAATGAGAGAATGGGAAGAGTACCCATTTGGAAATTTATGATCTGACCCATGAATTGGGGGATTTTACCTACAAAATCCTGTTGTAGAAGGCAAGAAAAAGAGGAAAATCATGGACAGAGGGCAGGGGATGCACACAAATGGGTTTGGATACCATTTCTGAAAAAGACTATCATGTGAATCTCTATGGTTATGAAGAGAACTGAGAAAATATACTGTTCTCGGTAGAAGAACTGTTGGGTAGTGTTTTCTAATCAAGATGATAAATGTGTCTACAAATAATTTGAGTGATTGAGTGAGAAATCAAAATATCCCCCCTTGCTTGGTGGATAGAAGACTGGACTTCTAGGTTCCCGTGGGAGGAGGAGAGTAACCTTTGTCCCTTGTTGTTTTCTGAGCAAAATAAGAACTCTCTCTCATGGCATCATACTCTAGCTAGGGGTTGGCCAACTGTGAAAACACCAAGAGAAAATGTGCCTATGGTTGGGTGGAAAGTGGTACACCCTTAAACAATTACAACTCCTTTCATATTCTAGATAAGTATTTATTTTCAAAATATTTGCAATGTTAAGTTCATAAATATCGTAGAATGTGTTTCAGAGTAGTGTAAATTCAATCCCTGTTAAAGAGGACTGAGAAATTTGGGTGTAATTATGAAAATGTTACAACTGAATTTTATTTGCTGAATAGGCATACTTATGGAGTGCCTGTGTTTTTTTTTTAAAGAGTGGTGTGAGTGAATCTTGTGATTGATTGAGTGTTCACAATCTATTTCATGTATTAGTGGTGATGAATGAACAATTACAATCTCTACAGAACATCTGTAAAGGAAAGAGGTTTGATTTTTGTATAAGAATATTTTATTTTAAGTCTTCGTGAAGTTTTTATACCAAAACATTTAGAAGATATTAGAGATATGTTTGGGTCTTAAGAAAATAGCTCAAATACTAAAGAAAGACCTAGTATTTCAAAATAAATAATAAAAAAAGATTGAGAAATGAAAATTCAAGTTCTTAATTGGAAATTAAATTAAATTTAGAATGTGACATATTGTGAATAATTAAATTCCATTAAGATTTGGTAAGAAACAAATTTTACCAAGAATTACACAGTAGATTTATGTCCAAAAGGGAAAGATTTGGAAATAGTAACTATTCCCTGAAAATAAAAAAGAATTGCATGAAAGTAGGAAGACAATAAATTCTGGTAGAAAAACAATTTTACCATGGAAAGTTTTTAATGTTCTGGAAAATAATTTAAACAAATGAATTGCATGAGATTATATATTCTGAAAAAATCTTGAATGAATGGTAAACACTAAAAATCCCTGGTGAATTTCCAAAGTTACCAGTTAAATGTTTTAATAATTTAGATAATAAATTGAGAAAACCATACATTAAAAACTACGACCTCTTGTTTGGTGCCTGAGTAATGGAAAGCTTGAAATTTTCCCCTTCTATGTAAAGGATTAAACCATACCAAATATCCAGTTTCACTATTTACACTATGCATAGGTCACTCTGTGCTCCTGAAGGGATTTAGTGATAATGTGTTTTTATTTCTGAAAGTTTAAGGTCTGGAAATTATAATTTTCCTTTTTCTTCTTTAAGGTATAAAATTAATGGAAAAAATCCCTTCAGAGTCTGGTCTATGGTGTTAATGTTAAATACTATAATTTTTAAAGATTCATATCATACCTATTTTAGAGTTTGACCATCAGAGGATGGATAGGAGCACGCACGATTAGACTCTAAGGATTTCAGAGTGCGATGGCATACGCGTTATAAGATTTTAAATATATCATAGTATTAATAAGTTCTCTTTCGTAGTTTGTTGTCGAAAAAATGAGAGGAACACACATGATTACACTGAGAAGATTTCAGAGAGTGATGGAATAAGTGTTATAATATTTTAAATATATTATAGTATTAATAAATTCTCTTTAGGACTTGGTTGTCAAAAAAATGACAGGAGAACAAACGGATAAACTCTAAATATTTCAAAGTGTGATGGCTTGAGTGTTGTTATATTATAAATATATTATAGTATTAATTCCTTTTCCATTTTGATGCAGGAGCATCGCTCCACCTCAGCAAATGCGCCAGCACGCCAAAATGGAGATACACAATGGAGAAAGGGAGAGGCACCGACCCTCCCATTTTTAAATTTTGAATATAATCCTATACAGATTTTTGCGTGTTGTAAGGATGATAAATGCTAGGCCATGCCTTTGTATAGGTAGTGGTCAGGGTTGCCTTAAATGGTTGCCTATAGTAGGTCCAGATCATAGTCATGTCTGGACATTCATTTATGGAATGTAGCTGTAGAAGTATGGTGCCGTAACTGAGATAGCGATAACACTAAGGCAGTGGTGAGGATAAGCTCGTGGAGCCCTCGCTTTGTAATGAGGAGACTTGAGAGATAGATCTCAGGCAGAGAGAGTATTAAGAGACTTAGGAGGTAGAGTAGTTCTGAGAGAGAGCTTGAGAGAACTGGGACTCTGTTGCAGTCCAGTTTTTGTAAACATTTGTATAGACACACATAGATAATAGAAAAGCAGTTTTTCCTGCATATGGTGTGTTTATGTATTTGTATTCATTGTTATGATTTTATATGTCATTCATGTTTGAATGTATGAACTGGTGAAGTATTGTATGAGTTTCAATTGTTTGTCATCTTAGAGTTTCTGAATGCAAGGAGTGCACACCATCCACAAGGAGTGTGTTGACAGAGGTGAGTTAACCTCAAGGAAATCTCAGGAGGGATACCGTTGAACCTTCATCAACAGAAGTGCAAGGAGTGCACATGAATAACTCTTTGTTGAGTTCAGAGAGAAGTATATTTACTGAGAACTCTGTAGAGCTCTGCCAAGCGGGAATTGAGTGAAGTGAAAGTGTGCACAGGAAGAACTCTGTGTTGAGTTCGGGAAGAACAAAGTTACTGAATACTCTGTAGAAGCAACTCTACAAAGTGTGTATTGAGCAAGGGGAACGCCAAGAGGGAGAGAAGTATTTATTTTCAAGAAATCCTTCGGATATGAGTTTGACAAAATACCAAAAACATAAGGATGTGCATGTGTGATGGACTTATTTTAAGTCCTAAATCTTAGAAGAGATAATGCTCTCATAAGCGTAAGCGAGACCCAAGATATTCGGGTTTGCAGGAGAAAGTACAAAGGCTGAAAACCTTTGAAGATTGACAAAATATTACAAGTCAGGAGAATTCTAAAGATCAGGAGGAGGAGAAACAATATCCATCAGATTGGTTGTAAGGAGAATCCTGGTCTATTGGATCAGTGCCTAGCAGACAAGGATAACGCAAGAGAAGAGAACATATCCCATCCATTGGATCTGAGCGTAGAGGGTCAACATCCATTGGATCTAGATGGAATTGCATGAGACTTAGCGCTGCGTACACTTAGGATATCAGACTTGTGAAAGTCCCGAAGTCCCAAAGTGAGTAGGGACCATCCATCATCAAAGGCAATAGGTGGCTCAAGATCTAAGTTTTCGGGTGAAAGTACTCCAGGAGAACCGAGTGCACAAGAGATGAAACTCCCGAACCTTGAAGACCCGAAGTGGATAGAGTCCGTCAGATCAAAGGGGAGACACGCGTCAAGAAATCGTGTGTTTCAGGTGAAGATGATCCAAGAGGAATGAGCACATAGAAGGTTGAAACATCCGAAGCCTGAAGAGCCGAGAGTCGTCGATCTATAAAGGGACACTTGTCAACATATCGTGAGCTCTGAATAAGTTGTAATGAGGTTTCAATTGAGAACTAAGATCACCAAATACCGAAGGGATGAAGAGAATCTAGACCGCCAGATCCAGAAGAGCACGTGGTGGAAGATCATGAACTCCAGGTGAAGTCACTCTGGGAGAATGCGAAGGAGAAAGGTTTGACATCGTCGAAGCCCGAACAAACGAAGCGAACGATATATGTCGATCTGAAAGAGGACAGGTGTTACCAGATCATGGAATTCAAAGGATTTCACTTCGGGGTTTTTATGGAAAGAAGTCTCGGAAATTTCTGAAGCACCGAAGGCCGAAATGATTAAGGGCTGTTGATCCCAAAGGAAGAATGTGGATCATGGATCTGTGACAGGACACATGGAGGATGAAGATTCACTCCGTTAGACAACCATTGAACAACCGTTGGATTAAGGGAGGACATGTGTCAAGAGATCTGAAACTTTGGAAGGATTCACTCTGGAGGTTTGTGGTTGTTGAGATTTGAAATCACCGAAGGTCGAAATCCCAGAAATGACGAGAACCATCGATGTGAAGGTGGATACACGACGTCATATATAAAACTCCAGAGAAAAGTGGAGGGGGAAAGTTTCGAAGACCCAAAGGTGGATCTCGATCGTTGATCGAGAAGGAGGTCGCAGGACCATAGATCTGAGTTGAAAGGTCAAACATCCAAGGTAGAAGCAAGGCCGTTGATTCAGCGGGACAGGTGCCAACATATCATTAACTCCGAGAGATTGAAGTCTGGAGGAAAGTGAGGTTTGAGATTTCAAACACCCGAAGTCCGGAATCACGAAGAGATCTGATCCGTAGATTTGGAGAGGGAAGATCTGAATCATCAATCCAGAGGTACTGTCAAGATCGGGAGATCGAAAGTCCCACAACATTTCAGGGATTGAAGGTGCATGATCTTTAACATAAGTCACGAGATCATGTGAGGACATCATCCAAGGTCACATGCAAAGAAGGAGATTAACAAATGGAGCTTGTGGAGGTTGAGAATCGAGATTCCTGAAGGTCAGACTCATAGAGGAGATCCTGGCCATAGATTCAAGGAGCTAGATGGCAATAGATCTTCCACTTTGGGAGATTGCCATATAGAGGAGAGAGAATTTTGAAAACTGAAACTCCCGAAGCCCAAAAGGTGAAATCAATGACAACTGTTGATCTAGAGGGGAGTTACATGGCGACAGATCACAGTGATATGAGATCGTGCGTAGGAGACAGGGAAGGATATTCGATAGAAACCATTGATCACAAGAAAAACCAAAGGAGCAGAGATTGACGGACGAGAATAATTGCGGAGCCAGAACTTGCGTGGAGGATAATTATTCTAGAGCGGGCCACAATTGGAGCCACGATATTCACAAATGGGTACGTGGCAACACGAGGAAGATTGCGTGGTGAAAAGTGGGTTGGTTTGAAACCACTCTTTCCCATGCCCACAATTGTGCAATAGCACAAGGACATGACCCAGGGTCGTATGAAGGAGAGGCCAACATCGAAGGGGCTACACCTGAACTAGTGTTTTGGGAGCACACAAAAATTAGCCCGCGGGTCTGACAGACCTGCACATGGAAGGAAAAGGGGACCTGTGTATATTTGATTTGGGTTCAAAGAGGAACCCAAGGAGTCACTTCGAATTTGTAGTTAGAAAGATCCTAGACCGGGAGGTCGCAGAACCCCAGGAGGGTAGGGGGGGTTGCATCAGGTGGTATCATAGCACATAATTGATTTCTGTAGGAAAAGGACGTAATCTGATGACATCAAGTGGTATCAAAAGGCCGAAATTTGTTTGCAGACATCAGACAAAGGAGAGACGGTGAAAGGAGATGACTTGATAACATTAGGTGGTATCACAAACATGAGTTTTCTTGTAGACAACTGGTGAAAGGAAGGAAGAGTGTTGATGCTCTATAAGAAGGTTGTTGCATGTGCACTGAAGCAACAAAAATTTAAACAACTAGGTGAGCTGTAAGAGAAGACGATCATTATATCAGATATAGAGTAATCCATAGGCTTTCCAAGAGGACATGTAGAAGGTATAAATGGCTACTAAAGGACATGAGCGTGGTCGAAGAGAAGGCCACAAGAAGAAATGCAATCCAGAGATGGATATGGAGCTCGTTGAAATAAGAGCGAGGATGGAGCAGCTGACATTAACAATGTAGCGAGGTGATAAAGCGCATTGGGTATATGAGTGGCCCATGAAGAAGAAGGTGAGGTGGCTGGTCAAGAGATTGTTTGCCAGAGGACAACAACAACTATTAAAGAGGTGGATGAGGTATGTTGAAAGTCTCAGAGATGAAGAGGAAGTGGTTCACATCTATGAGCTAGAAGTTGGGAGACACTTCAATGATGAGGAGGAGGTGAGATCAGATGAAGATATCATAAGCTGCTAGGTGGGCAGAAGAGAAGTCCCAAATTTCCAGGTGGGCAGGGGGAAAGAGATGAGTCTGTCTTAGAGTCTCACAGACTCTGTTGAGAGTTCATATCAGCAAGGAGTGCTGATAGGTGAAGGTTCATGTGGATTTGCAGACCATGTGAATGAATATGATGAGAAGTTAAATATTTCCACCATCCAGGAGGAGGATCAGAGGAGCATTTTGATTATTGGGGGAATTCAGATATTCCTACTAGATAGCCTAGTTGAGGCCAGAGCATGTGTTGTAGATGAAACAACAGAAGAAGGATAGCCAGTGGTGTCTATCATGATGAAGGATTAGATATCAGAAGATTCCCAAGGAAAAGAGGAAGAAATGGAGCAGGGAAGAAAAATAAGAAGCAACAACAACAACAACAACAAAGTAGAGGAGCAAGAGGACAACTACAGAAAAGAGTTTGGGATCTAGGAGGATTTCAACACAGGAGAATAGGAGCTCATGAGAATGATCTCATGTTTTTCCCAGCAGTGGAGTATGATGCAGGAGCATCGCTCCACCTTAGCAAATGTGCCAGCACTCCAACACGCAGACACACAATGGAGAAAGGGAGAGGCACCAACCCTCCCATTTTTAAATTTTGAATATAATCCTATACATATTTTTTCATGTTGTAAGGTGGATAAATGCCAGGCCATGCCTTTGTACATGTAGTGGTTAGGGTTTCCTTAAATGGTTTCCTATAGAAGGTCCAAATCGTAGTCAGGTCTAGACATTCATTTATGGAATGCAACCGTAGAAGTATGGTGTCGTAACTGAGATAGTGATAGCACTAAGGCGATGGTGAGGATAAGCTTGTGGAGCCCTTGCTTTGTAATGAGGAGACTTGAGAGATAGATCTTAGGTAGAGAGAGTCTTAGGAGACTTAGGAGGTAGAATAGTTCTGAGAGAGAGCTTGAGAGAACTGGGACTCTGTTGCGGTCTAGTTTTTGTAAACATCTATATAGACACACATAGATAATAGAAAAGAATTTTTTCCTGCATATGGTGTGTTTATGTATTTGTATTCATTGTTATGCTTTTATATGTCATTCATGTTTGAATGTATGAACTAGTGAATTATTGTATGATTTTCAATTTTTTCTCGTCTTAGAGTTTCCGAGTGAAAGGATTGAACACCATCCGCAAGGAGTGTGTTGACAGAGGTTAGTTAACCTCAAGGAAAGCTCAGGAGGGATATCGTTGAACCTTCATCAACAAAATTGCAAGGAGTGCACAAGAAGAACTCTTTTTTGAGTTCAGAGAGAAGCAGAGTTACTGAGAACTCTGTAGAGATCTACCATGTGGGCATCGAGTGAAGTGAAAGTGTGCATAGGAAGAAATTTGTGTTGAGTTCGGGAAGAACAGAGTTACTAAATACTCTGTATAAGTAGCTCCACAAAGTGTGTATCGAGCAAGGGGAACGCCATGAGGGAGAGAAGTAATTATTTTCAAGAAATCCTTCGGATTTGAGTTTGACAAAATCCCAGAAAAGAAAGGATGTGCATGGGTGATGTAATTATTCTAAGTCCTAAATCTTAGAAGAGATAACGCTCTCAGAAGCGTAAGCGATACCCAATATAGTCGGGTTCGCAGGAGAAATTTCAAGGCCGAAAACCTTTCAATACTGACGAAATATTCTAATTCCTGAGAAGTATAAAGCTTAGGAGGAGGAGCAACAATAATCATCAGATTAGTTGTAAGGAGAAGCCTGGTTTGTTGGATCAGTGCCTAGCGAACAATGATAGCGTAGGAGAAGAGAACAAATCCCATCCATTGGATCTGAGTGCAAAGGGTCAACAACCGTTGGATCCGGATGAAAGTGCATGAGCCTTAACATTGTGTACACTCATGAGATCAGACTTATCAAAGTCCCGAAGTCCCAAAGCGATTAGGGACCGTCCATAATCAAAGGCAATAGGTGGCACAAGATCTGATTTTTCGGGTGAAAGTACTCTGAGAGAGTTGAGTGCATAGGAGTTGAAACTCCCGAACTCCGAAGACCCAAAGCAGATAGAAGCCATCAGATCAAAGGGGAGACACACGTCAAGAGATCATGTGTTTTGGGTGAAGACGCTCCGAGAGGAATGAGTGCATAGAAGGTTGAAACATCTGAAGCCTGAAGAGACAAGAGAATCTGGACCATCAGATCTAGAAGAGAACGTGGTGGAAGATCATGAACTTCAGGTGAAGTCACTCCGAGAGAACACGAAGGAGAAAGTTTTGACATTGCTGAAGCTCGAACAACTGAAGTGAATGATAACCATCGATCTGGAAGAGAACAGGTGTCACCAGATCGTGGAATTCAAAGGATTGCACTCTGAGGTTTTTATGGAAAGAAGTCTCGGAAAGTTCTGAAGCCTCGAAGGTCGAAATGATTAAGGGTCGTTGATCCCAAAGGAAGAACACGGATCATGGATATGAAAAGGGACATGTGGAGGATGGAGATTCACTCTGTTAGACATCCATTGAACAACCATTGGATCAAGGGAGGACATGTTTCAAGAGATATGACACTCCAGAAGGATTCACTCTAGAGTTTTGTGGTTGTTGAGATTTGAAATCTCTAAAGGCCAAAGTCTTGAAAATGACGAGAGTCATCGATGTGAATGTGGACACACGATGCCATATATAGAACTATGGAGAAAAGTGGAGGAGGAAAGGTCCGGAGACCCGAAGGAGGATCTCGACCGTTGATCTAGAAGGAGGTCGGGGGATTGTAGATCTGAATTGAAAGTTCAAACATCCGAGGTAGTAGCAGGGTCGTTGATTCAACAAGATAGGTGCCAGGAGATCATTAACTCCGAGAGACTGAAGTATGAAGGAAAGTGAGGTTTGAGATTTCAAACACCTGAAGTCCGGAATCACGAAGAGATATGATCCGTATATTTGGAGAGGGCATATCTGAACCGTCAAACCAGAGGTACCGTCAAGATCAGGAGATCAACGGTCCCACAACATTTCGGGGATTGAAGGTGCATGAGATTTAATAGAATTCATGAGGTCATGTGATGACGTTGTCCAAGGTCATATGCGAAGAAGGAGCTTAGCAAAGGGAGCTTGTGGAGGTTGAGAATTGAGATTCCCGAAGGCTGGACTCATGGAGGAGATCCTGGTCGTAGAATCAAGGAGCCAGATGGAAACAAATCTTCCACTTCGGGAGATTTCCATATAGAGGAGAGAGAAGTTTGAAAATTGAAACTCCCGAATCCTGAAAGGAGAAATCAAAGACAACTGTTGATCTAGAGGGGAGTTATGTGGTGACATATCACGATGATATTGTTGATGAATGAAGCTATAGGAGACATCATCTAGCTTACAAACCTATGAGATGTGGAATATAACACCCATGTGAAGTCTTACTCTTAGCTTACAAACCTGAGAGAAAGACCCTAATGAAGGGTTAGTGGTTCCAGCTCGGGAAAAGGGCTAGGAATGTATATGGCCTCCTCCATGATGTGAGAGAGAAGAACTCCAGATGATTATCTGATGTAAGAGAGATCTGTTGAGTTAGTACGTGCCTGTGGTTGAGCACAAGGTGAACGTGGGAAATCCCGAAAAACATTGGCACATCATCATGAGAATAAAAAAAATGAAGATGATGTGATGGCCTCCTCTCAACAACAGTAGAGTTGATGTGAAGACTCTAGATGATCCTCCTGTTGATGGCAGTGGGAAAGCATATCTATAGAGTAGACGTGACTATGGATGAGCATAAGTGCACGTGTGAGGACCTATCTCATTTGTGTAATGCAGTGACTTAGGTCTATGGCATCCCTTTGGATGTGGCCCCTAGTGGATGAGAACTAGTGGGTGTATCAGATCCTTTGATATATATTGTTTAAGTGTCGGACCTTCCTGTAACCCTAGTTATTATGTAAAGGGTACATGTTGGCCCTATGTTAATATGATTAATATAAAAAAGATAATTAATAATGAAAATATTAATTAAAATAATAAATATAATAATCAAGTGTGTTTGAGTTAGAGAGGTCGGACCTGTTGTGCCAATATTATGCCCTTGCTAAATCAGTCAAAGTCTAATATAAGTAGGAGATGATTCTCCATTGTAGAATCATATCCTCCTCACATGTTTTGGAAATTTTAGCAGGTACTTCTCTTTGGAAAAGGTGCACACCTCTCTTGGGTGCTAGGGTTTCTAGGGCTTAAGCACCCTCTTGTGTTCTATGTCATTCTTGGTGGTGAAAGGTATTTCACTTGTATAATATAGAAAAGGATTTGGCTGGGTTTTTCTCCCTTGTTTGAGAAGGGTTTCCTAGGATATATCTTGTGTACTTGTGCATGGTGTTTCTTTTTGTGATCTTGGTTGCTGCAACATTCTTATTTATGGTTAAGACATGATCAAATTAAATGAACTACATGATTAACCTAGCTTATGGAAAATCAACATGGTTTTAGAGGATAGGTCTTGAAAGAACCCATTGCACAAGCATTCTCCACAAGCAAAAGGAAAAACGTGACTGTTGCCGTACAAGAAAATTAGGGCTTTTTATTGAAGAATATTTTCAGCCTCAATACCATCTAGAAAAGTGCACCCTAACCCAAGGAAATATTTGTCACCTTCATCACACCTTTTTAGTGGGAAGATCTCCCAGAAAGTGAAACCCTAGTTTTCACAAAGTATTAGAAGTACCAGAAAACTAGCAGTACCAGAGTACCAGAAGTATCGGAAAACCAGAAGTACCAGAAAACCAGAAGCTCCAGTCCATAAATCCGCTGGTCAAGTTTGAGGGGTTAAAATTTGGATTTTCATAAATTTGACTGCACGATCTTACTCACCTCAGCTCAACGCATCTATCCCCTGTATCAGAATTTCAAAATTTGGAGTTTGAAAAATTATGGTTTCCTCATAAAACCCTAAGTTGCAGTTTCAGAATCAGTTGTAGTATTAGTTGAAGTATCAGTTGTTGCACCAGTTGCAGTCACCCTTGAAGTCTTTTAGGATTTGGTAGATATTACCGATGCTACCAGATGGTGTCACTACCTACAAATTCTATCAGAGGTATGTACTCACATATGTTTAAATTATCATGCTTTAAAGGGTATTTGAAGGAGAAGGGATGTATTTCCATAGATCTAGAAGGATCTCAAGATCCAACACATTTAGAAGAATAATTCAACCCAGGTTTGATTATTCTAATATGCATCTACTTGTTATGACATTATTTTGATCTAGATTGCATATTGAAGTTATGACCATCATACTAACCTTTGGTCAAAATTAAAATCAAGATATTAGATGGATTAAAATTGAGATCATAGAGTTTTTTCTCTAACCCAACCTTCTGTCAAGATAGAATGTTTTCCTAGTACAAAAGACATGTTGAAGGAATCACTTGTTATCTTGAGTGAAGGAGACTTGGAAGAAAAGCAACACACTGGAAGACTCCAGGTTTGATTGCTGTAATTGACATTCCTCTAAACTTATATTTCTAAAGTTTGCTACATTACAAGTAGGAGTTGTAGTTGTGTTAACAATCCTTAAATTGTTTTGATTCTAGATATGTACTCATTATTCTCCTTTAGGATATATTCTTGTTTTGGTTCCTCTTGTTTTCTTGTTCCAGACAGGTCAAGAAAAAAGGAAGATGCTTATCCCTCAGAGGGAGTCACATTGACTCAAAGGGATTCAAAACGATTTGATAAAGAGGAAGAATAGAACCATCCTTGAGACAATCAACACAATAATGCATGATTAGAATATTTCTATAATTTCATGGGCAGAAGCATGCATGATGCAGTATATGTTCAGAACAAGAGTCCTCACCATAATAAAAGCCTTCACCAGAGTGAAGCCTGAGATTAATCACTTCAGGTTATTTGGGTGCCCAATGTATTTCCATGTACCCAAAGAGAAGAAGTCCAAGCTATATCCTTTAGAAATAAAGGATACAGTGAATCTTCAAAGACATTCCAGATCGACATCCCTGATTAAAAAATGATTGAGACAAGCAAAAATGTTGTCCTTGAAGAAGAGATAATCTTTCAAAGATCCAAGGAATCTTAGATGGAGATTGACAGTAAGACTATACCTTCTCCCCCTTCAACAGTTCAGAGGGAGAAAGACATTATTCCAGTTGATCCAGTAGCTCCAGTTGATATGTTCAGAGATATTGCAGTAGGGCATAAAAGGCCTACCTAAACTCACTCTGTTAGAGGCAGGGAAACATACAAGCTTCTCAAGGCACACTCCGAGAAAGAAAAAATATATTTTTCGAACTATCCTTTAGTCATGAGCCACTTCATTGATGTTGAGACTCCTTGTCTTAGAGAAGCAACAACAAAAACCATATGGAAAGATGTCATAACAGAAGAATACCAATACATATTAAAAAAAATGATGCATAAGATATTATTCAGGAACCAAAAAGGGAAGTTTGTGGTAAGTCTAAGTGGATCTATAAGATCAATCATGCAGTTGATGGAAGTGTTAAGAAATTAAAAATGAGATCTATAGCCAGAGGTTTCTCATAAACAGAGGGAATTGTCTATGATGAGACACTTGACCCAGTGAACCTGATACACTTCCATCCATACTACCTTCCATGAGTTGGAAACTATATTAGATAGACATATTCTTGATGAGTTTGGATTTCAACAAAAGTATTGCTTATCCAAACCTATATTATTACAGTGTTGATAAAAAGAGATTGATTTTGATGACTTATTCATAAAGTCTTGTTGTTGAAAACAATCAATCATTGATTTCTGATTTTCATAAAGGATCTGAGTGCGATACACTACTTCTTGGGACAAGAAGTATGACATAATGAAAATCCACCATGATGGATTTACAAAAGAAGATTGATGATGATTCAAACGTGACTAATACACAATTGATTGGATCATTGATGTATCCAGTCAACACCAGACTTGATTCATGCCATACAGTGAATGTGATGATTCAACCAAGACAGACTCACTAGGCAACAACAAAACATGTATCAAGACACAGTTGGATATGGTCCGAGATATGCCTCCATTGTGAACTTGAGTTGGTAGAATATTTCGATTCAGATTGAGCAGAAAGTGCAATGGACTGGAAGAGAACATATTGTTGATGTTCTACCTTGAAATATTCCATGATTTCCTATTGCAACAAGAAACATAACTCAATAGCCTTAAGTGCGCTAGAGACAGAGTATATAT